>JANAVB010031215.1:10655051-11255051 GCA_029216955.1 Iris pallida | reverse complement strand
TATCCCAATTTAATGGAACCATTAGGGTAGCACTTAAGTTGTAAAATATTCAACAGTAAATGAGGCCCAAACTAATCTCATCCACAGGAACATGAACATATAGAATAAGAAATATGAGAACCAGTCTGTAGCATAATAATCATATTGCCCGAATAGACTCGAAAGGAATAATATGAGTCTATAAATACTATGTTATTAAGCGATCAAAACAATATGAGATAAAATATATAAACTACGAAAGAATGGATACCTATAAAGAGTGAATACATGGAATAAGTGGAACTCATCAACAATCTAGCAAAACTTCTCTGTAGTCCAAGTGGCTAACCTGGAAGAAAACTAGGTCCTCAGCAGGACGCAACAAGGTACATAATATATAGGCCAGTTGTACGACAGTAAGAAAAGATGAAGTATAGTAAGACTGATAAAGTGGGTGAATCTAAACTAACCATATAGCATGAAAATCCAATTTAATAAACATCACTCAAACATGCGGGCTATCACGGTGTAATCCGAAGATCTGGTACGTAACTCCGGTAACTATAAAAAATCTGCAGTTCCGATAAGGAACTATGAATATCCGAGGCTCTGGGTAAGAGGCAACGGTAACAATGTAGGGAAGTAGCCCAAGCGCACGGTGTATGTTTCTCCTCGTCCATGTGACTTCACGAATCGTATCCACGAGACGTTCGGCCAGAACCTCTAGCTAGGACAACGAGTCATAATAGAAAAATAATAGTGCATGCATATCAATGTCAATGTCCTAGAAACTAGTCACGGATTTTCGTATATCAAGATGTAATCAAGTACGGGAATCCGTCAATAATGTAGTGTCACATGAACATGTCCTAGGGTCAGAGTGTACCCTGCAATGAGTTGTCACGGTAACGCAATATGAATATCTAGTAACAATATCCGATGGCGCTAACGACTATCGGCTCCCGAATGTGATTCGAACGCGAAGTATCGAACACGGCCCTAGGTGATGTGCTAACATAAGCAGAATAAATATTTAAATATAAAAATAGAGCTAAAGTACAAATATAGCAAGGTACACTTGCCTGGCTCCCGATGCTGAAGAGGTAGAGCTAGTCCCATGTCCAAGTTCGAAGAGTTCAAAGGACCTTGAAAGTCATTTAAAAATAAATAAATACTTAATTTATTACTAGCTTATTTAAAATAAACTAGGCACATGAAAACTTAGGCTTTAAGTGTCACGAACCGCACCCTATTTAGGGGCACGAGAACATGGGCACGAGAACGTGGGTATCTAACAACAAGATATATAAACCTGTCATCTCCGTACGGAGGTATAATATAATATCCCAACTCTATATCTCAATCACAAGTCTAGGGAAGATAGAGCACGATATGGAATAAGATAAAAGAAAAGAAGAACTGAATATATAAGTAAAGGCATCACAACCCACATATAGATATCCAACAAAATAAATACAAGTCCTGAATATAACTAAGTCTCAACAACAATCAGAACAATCCGATACAAACTGAAAGCTATAAGTACTAGACTAACCTAGACACCCTCTACTGAGCTAGATGATCCTCAGGCTCCTGAATGTCACCCTCATATGCCCCATAGAAGGTAGGGCAGTCCCCATCATCATCTGTAATATTTTCAACAGGTCCAGTCAGGACAGAAGCGAGCACAATACATCTCACGCAATTCATAATATGTTAGAAAATATAAAACATGCAAAAGAGTAAGATACATGAACTGTAAGAAGATGTACATGAAAACGAGAGAGAATTTATAACTGGAAATATATATAGGATAAGTAAAACTGCAAGGACTAGTGATTTAAAGCACAATATGGTTATGTAAACAGGTTAGGTTATACAATAAAATGGTAACTCCATCATACGTGAGTATACAATGGACATATACAATTAATGTTTATACAATATTTGTACAATGGGATTTAATTACATAACCATTTCCTACTCACCCTTCCCAATCAATACATAAGGATCCAATCCAGTTACGTTACCTTGTACAATAGTTTCTCCATAAAGCTCATGTGATCATGAGAGTACAAGATGCACAATGAGTATACATGAATAGGGGTGTACAATAAATATAATATGTTCATGAAACGCACATCACAATATGCATCTGCTGAACACAATGGGGATAACATCGCAAGAGAAGATCCATATAGTACCAATCCGTGATAACAATCGTGCCAGTATCAAGTAAAGTAATCTAGAGCAAGAATAGAAGTCCTGACAAGTATAAAACGATCAGAGAATGTACTCGCCTGTCACCCTGAATGACTGATATGTATAGATGTCCGAACTGGTGTTACAGAGTCCTATTTAGAGTAAAACAGGTTATAAAGTACTCAAATTGTAATAATGGAAATCTGCAATACAAAATACATGATTCTAAGTCAAACTAGGTCAAAGTCAACTATTGGTCAACTATGGTCAACTGTCTAGGTCAAACTCAACTATTGGTCAACTGTCTAGGTCAAACTAGGTCACACTTGGTCTACTCTAGTCAAACTAGGTCACACTTGGTCTACTCTAGTCAAACTTAGGCTATCAAGGGTCAATTTGGTCAATAGTCAACTATTATAATCTAGTCTAGGTTAGTCAAACTAGGTCACACCTGATTAAGACGTATAACTATAGTCAACTATTATAATCTAGTCTAGGTTAGTCAACTATTATAATCTAGTCTAGGCTATCAAGGGTCCTTATTTTAGAAACTGGGTGCTATATCATGGCTAACCATTTACCTAATATAACTTGCTACTATAGTTATACGTCTTAATCAGGTTTCAGGCTAAACTTCTAACAAGCTATCCAGCTTATGCATAACGCAAAACACTTAAACTAAGTCATACACAACCTATTTGAACATTTTTACTTGTCCTACCTGGCGTGTCTAAAAGTATCATTGCTGCCACTATTACTTTCATGGCCCTGTCAAGCACCAGCAAGCATTTATCTTCACTATTTTTTTTTTTGTCGAACCCCCAATTGGGTCATTATGCACTACTAACACTCATAGGGAACACCATGGGTTCAACAAGCTCTTATCCTTCTCTTCTTTCAGTAAAACCAAAACTTTTACTCATAACAGTCCTTCTTCTCGCATGAAACCCCCACTTCACATATCCTCGTTCATATAGCTTCCACACATTCGTATAGCCAAACTCAAAATACCCACTTGGTGGGTCATGCCCACCAAACAACATAAAATAACCTCAAAAGAACCCAACATGATCCCCTCATTTATATATACTGCCCACATAAACTATTTTACTAATGCATTTACATCATAGTTCACTCTCTTATCATATTCGTACGAAAACCCAACATTAGGACATGCAACTACTAAAGGCATAGCTCACCACACACTGAACCTATTACCACTTTTAATCTTCCTATGTCCTCATCTGCACATATGTTAGGGATGAAACAACAAATAGAAAATGAACTTGTTATTAACCATCAACAGAACACACTCTATAAGAAAAATCTCATGCACTATATATATATATATATATATATATATATATATATATATATATATGATACTATAAGGAAGACAGAGCAAGTATAATGGTTGGGAACCTATAGATAACAGGAACAAGGAATTTGAGGGACTCACACAGGGAAGAGACGTCGGCCGTGGGGTAGTTGGTACGTGATCGGCAGCCATGTTGCTGTGCGGAGGCATCGCACCGGTCGATGAGTTGAGAAGTCGTCGGAGATGGTCCCTGCAACCGCGTACGCGGCTGATCCGGTAGGTAGCTGCTCCCTCGAGTGAAAACGAGGTCGGTGGCCTCGTTGGTGCTTTCCTCCGGTGACGATGACGCCAACTCACGGGGAGAAGGAGGTAGAGGATGGGCTTAGGAAATTGAGGTTGCAGTTTGAGGCGGCTAGGGTTTTTGCATCGGATGAGAGAAACATAGAGATCAGTTATAGGGAAGGTGAGAGAGCTGGTCGATGCCTCTTGTACAGGCGTGGGAGAAATCTGTAGTACTTTTGCAAAACCTCAGCTGCCAGTAAGGAGAAAGAGATGTACAGTGGGTATAAGGGGTTTTCGGGTTTGGGATTTAACGGGTTTGAACAATGGATCAAACCCGTTAGTCAACTAAGGGGTTTCCTTAGTTGGCTGCTACTATTACAACGGGTTGGGGGTTCACAAACCTTCATGGCCATGTTGGCGTGCTCGTTTTGCTAAGGAGCGAGCAGGATTAAATTTTTGGGTTTGGGGTTTGCCACCCGTATCCGATATTTCATAGCCGTTTTTGGAAGAAAATTTTGAATTCAGACGAAGTGTTTAGGGATTTGTTTAGAAGAAAAAAGAAAGTAATATCTAAGCTCTAATTAACATCTTAAGTAAATAACTAAAACTAAATCCATCATTAGTTGCCAAATAAAATATTACATAATCCTAGTTAAAAAAATGGTTAGGCTATTCTAATATTTATCTGTGGTTTTCAACCAACTTAAATACAATAAGAAAAAGTAATTTTTGCAGTCATTAAGTTAGGCTACTATAATTGTAAAAAAACAAACACATAAAAATAATTTATGAATTTTGGGGGGCTCAAACTATTGAACTCCGCTGTCTAAGCCTACCTCATTCTATACTTAGCCTATACCCAATCCTATATCAAATACCCATACAAAAAGCTGATACAAAATTGAGCAGATATTCATGAAATAACTCAAACCGAGTTCGGACGGAACTCTGCCCGAATTTGGCCATGGCTGTTCCAGAACATTTTGGTCTTCCTGAATATCTGTAACCACTTTAAAAAATTTGAATTTTGAGGACCCAGACTCATGTCGAGTTCCCCCCCCCCCCCCCCCCCCCCCCAAAAAAAAAAAATACTATAAATAGAGGAGAACTTTCCATTCTAAATCATTCATTCATTCTTCTCTACTCTCTCTATTTAAAAGCATTCCAGAGCTATTCATTTTCATATATAGCCTTTTAAGACTCATAGCCAAGCCAAGTGTCATTCCCTTTCAGTCTAGAGTTTGGTTCGAGTTGTAAAGAAGGCTTTCCAAAAATGTTCCAGTTTTTAAAGTTTGCCTCAGTTGAAGTTGCGAGTCCTTTGGATGAAAACTCGTGTTATAAAGAGCTGCAAGAGCTCGATTAAAGCTTGTGCCATAGTGGAATAACATCGAGTAAGAGTATTCGAGACAGGACTAGTCCTTTCAAAGGGATACTAATATACATTGTTGTGTCATGGGTTTACTTTTTTGATGCTCTTTACTCTCTGTATTTAAATTTTATAGTTTGATAAATACTTTATACCTGTGACACTGCTTAGAATATTTTTAATTTGTGATTATCTTTCTGCTGCACACACGTACTCTATTCATCCTACCTCTAGAGGTGCTCAACGTTCCTACAGTTTCTCCAAGATTTCAGGTATATTTAGTTGATATCATCATCATATCCTTCCATATTTATACTTTTCTCCTATATTGACTCATGCTGCATGTCTTATAAGGGATCGACTCTAATACAATATTTGTCTATTATGGAATCAACGTATTATAGTCTGATCAACTATAATGCACTTGGTTCACTATTGATAGTTCTAATTTCTGGTTTGAGATTGAGTTGAATAGGCATTTTAGATAATTATAGTTGACCTCTAGAAAACTTATACATATTAGGGTTGGATTGGAGTCCACTTGATATGTAGCCTTCATGCTTATATATTCTTGGTCCTACGTATTTTAGGACTGGAGCGTGACAAGATTCTAAACACCACCACGTCCCCGACGTCCCCACGACTTCGCTGACCACCTGTGCCGCCTGTACGCTGCCACCGAGCATCGCTGTCCGACTAAAAATCAATACCAGCCATAGTACACAGAAGCAGCAGCAGTAGCCCAAAAAACCCTTTTTGTAATAACTTTTCTTTCACCTCACTCCATCGTTTTGTGTCGTAAATAGAGCCCAAAGTTGCCAAAAAGTTTATTCAAAATTAAACAATTTGGTAGTTTGAAATACTATATTGGAAGGACGATTCCTGTCAAACTATTGACCAATTTGGAAAACCACTTGAACAACCTTGTAGACAACCTATACGACAAAAAAAAATTATGTCTTTAGTTTTAATTTAGTTGAATAGATACAGAGAAAATTAGGTTAAAATTGAGAAAAACAATGTTTTCAAACCTTAGATACGAGTTGTGAGTCGCATATAGAATTCGGACTTGGGTATTGGATGATCCCAGTACGTACAGGCCGTGCTATAGGTCGTAACTTCTAATAGAGGTATTGTACCATAGATACGATATATATATGAGCATGGAGTGGAAGGACAGTTCCTTAGCTTATGGACTACTTTGCACATTCTCTTTCGTAACCCGTAAGCTTCGTCGAAGACGCGGGTGAGATGACCCTGGTTTTTATTTGCAGATGGCCTTTGATATTGCACGTTAGGCCCCTGGTGCCCAATAGGGGACTATGTCAATCCCATTTATAGCCAGGCAGTTCATGCATTGATGGTTTGTTCTTAAAAGTACATATTTCATATAGAATGGTTAGTGGACCTTAGTTTGATGTTTTGTCACTCTCTGTTTCGGGTATCTGTATCAAGTACATCTGGATCCTGTAGTTATACCTGATCATGGCATGGAATAGTGTCTCGTCGTGGAATAGTGTGCCACCTCTTGTCCTTGTATGATTGTAGGTGTGGTTCACTGTTTTGATGATGGAATACTGGACCATGTTGTGATGTCACGACCCGCATCCATTTTTTCTTTCCGGATGCGAGTGCGTGTCCAAGCCAGCCTACGCTGCAGTGTCGACTGTAGAACACTGTCTAGCCACAATACTCTAAATCACATAAATAATAAATTTTATTACTCATTCACAAAACTAACTAATTTACAAATTTCACAAGCTTTACATTTAAGGAAAGTACAATATACTTACAAATATTGAAATTGTCTACAACACATCTATCTAACTAATCTTCTAGGTTGACCTAATGCTAACAGTTGCCGCGACTAACCTGAAAAATATTGGTTTCCAATCAGGAATGGAACGAGTATATTTAATTTGACAAAATCCATAAATAATAAATAATACTGAAGTACATGATGGGTGCATAAATAGAGAATCATGGTATGAAACATGTGAGTACAAGCAAGAGAGCATGAAATTCAAGACAAGGAAGTAGCTGTAATAAACGACTGAAATAGGAACTGTAATTTAGCAAGACTACATCTAACTAGTGAGTTGAAATACACTTTCGACATGTAAATGACTAAGGGGTAAATCCGGCACCCAGCACGTGAAGTGTGCGACTGCAATCAGACTTGAATAGACAAATAGGATGTTTCTGGCTATATTTACATGTCTACTAATGTATTTCTCCGTCCGACTAGTACTCATTGATCCAAACAGGTTACGAACACGTTATAACATTGGTCACGAACTACATGTAATGAATCCATAACTACCATATCGTGTACCCATCATGTCGAGAATCAACAAAATATTAATGTAAAATACTACTAAATACATGAATTATAGAGATGATCAAATATGAAAACAATTAGAAATGTACTCGCCTGGTATCCTTTGTTGGTGAAACTGATAATACCAACTACTCCGTGTGCCACAAAAGTCAAACTCGCACAGCAGTCTCTGGATGCTGAAACAGACATCACTAATGCATTTGGTATAAAAGATATGTCTAAAAATGCCTACCCAAAAGTCCAATTCTGGGCACAGAGGCAAAATCATAATTTTGGGTCACAATAATTTCCGCCATTGGACCCGCTTTACACCGAAAAGTGTGCCAGTACCTGCGGTCTCTAAAGTCATCAAACTATATGTCTACGGATCCAGTTTGACGATACGAACACAACCGTATGTCCAAAGTTGGATTCTGGTGGACTATGCACAAATTCGTCCGTTGGATCGAGTCGTGCAAGTTGGCATACAGGACCAAAAAATGACGTGGTCCTGTTGGCGCAAGTTTCGTCTCGAGATGACGAACGAGCACAAAGTAATTGACTAATTTGCAAGGAGGTCGATACGGGATATCTTGACAGATATGCTTTGATTTCATCGCGCACACACAGCGAAATCGAGTTTCGTCGAGTCCCACATGTCGACAATATCCATATGCGTCTTTCGATGCTCATGGGTTGCAACCACATCGCCCGATTTTTCGGGATGCGCACCGTATCAGAATTTTTTTCCTAAATTTTGGTTTTCGAAAAATAGATTTTTCTTGATTTTTAAAGACGAATAACTTTTCACAAACTTGATGAAATCAGGAACTACAAAAGGGGTTTTAATGCAGTTTATGTTGACTAAAATATTGTTTAGGTGGTTTTCTAAAATAGTCGATGGATCGATGAATATTTGCCTTCCAAAATAGGGTCCTTGAACTACGAAACTGTTTTTGTTTCGAACAGTTATTCGCCAATTTTGACGTTGATTTCTCGGACAATCTAGGGCACTATAATTAAATCTACTTGAAGGGACTTAGAGTCGTATAGGTTATGAACGCACCTGTCCAATTGGTTCGTGAAACGATGGAGAAACAATAAAGAAATTACAACAGAAAGGGGTCGTTCGACACTGCCATTACTGCTGCTGTTGTTGTTGTTTCTGTGCACCCATGTTGTTGTTGCTACCACGCGCGACTGCGCCCGGCCGATGGCCACCGCGGCGGCGCATGCGCGGGGAGGGAGTCGCCCGATGTCTAGGGTTTGGGATTAGGCTAGGGTTTTGTTACTTTTACCTTTGATCACTATATAGAGTCAGGGGAGGACCGCTCGGGTTTGGGATTGATTCGATTCGATTCTGTTTTTTTTTTTTGCTTGGGATTGGTTCTGTTTGTTTTCAAAGTGCTATGTATATATATATATATATATATATATATATATATATATATATAATGTGTATCTAATGTTTATATCTAATGTATATCTAATGTGTATCTAATGTGTATATCTAATGTACATCTGATTTGTATATCTAATGTATATCTAATGTGTATAATTCCTATATATAGATATACTTACATATTTAGTTATATAGAAAATTATTTATACACACTTTAGATAAATACAATGAATATTAAAAAAATATTCTAAAACAAAACCTTTGCTTGTACCATAAATCATATTTCTATGTCAAATAAATTATATGGTAAATAAATAAATAAATAAATAAATAAATGAATAAATAAATAATAATGGATAGAATGAAATGAAATACTAAAAGTTTTGGAAGATGTAGTATATACTAGTATACACTTATATATTTAATGCATAGATCCATTTAATAACAAATAATTTTTTGATTATACCAACAACAACTATTTAGTATCAAATTATTATTCCATTAAAATAAATACAAAATATATGCATATGCATAAAATATATCCACATTGACGTCTTTTCGCACATAACATCTCTACATGGGCTTGGGCTTGGTTCGGGTCCAGTCCGGGCTAGTTTAAAACAACCGGATCTTTTAAAAGTCAATACTTTTAATAATAAATAATTAAATTATTTATAGGGTCATGTCACAACTTGGCCTGGTTTTCTTAGTTAGAACACACCTATGGCTCGGCCTTCCCTACCACGCCTAAAACTCTAGTCAAAGCACCCGATTACACTCTCCGTGCCATAATTCCTAGTCATCTTGTACTCCAAATCTTAACCATGACTAAAGCCTTCTATCATAATAACTATTTAATTTAAAATATTTATAAAATTCCAAAAATCACTAATTAAGTCAATAAATAATAATAATAAAAATACATAGTTCAAAATTTTGAAAAGAGGGGTATAAATCTACCCACCTTAGAAATAAATTTGTCATAGAATTTAAGGACTACCAGGTTAAACGGACTTGGCTGATCAGTGAAAAGATAGGAAAATTTTAGGATAAGAAAATATTGATCAAATAAAAAATTAGGGTTAGGATTAGGGTTTTTCTGATTTAGTAATTTCGTTGAGAGTAGATGAAGGCCCCTCTGTATATAGGGATTGGGGATTCCCTAATTTTAGGGACTAGAATTTAGTAGTTCAAACCTTTCACAGTTTAAATCAAACAACTATTTAATCACAAAATTCCAAATCAATAATGAATAACAATAAAAATTTATTTAATATTATCAAATGGATTGAAAATAGAGGTAAATACCAAATCTTATTTAGAATAATAGATCTTATTGGTCATGAAGATTTCTAAAACCTGATTTTCAGAATGATTCAAAGTTTATATTTAATATCATCAATTAGTTTAGACAATATTTACTACCTATCCAAATAATTTAAATTGCATTTTTGATATCATCAAGTATTTAATTTAAAAAATAAAATAATTTAAGTGATCATTATAATAATTTTCAAAATACTATCCAATATTATCAAGCAATATTTAAAACGAATTATGGAAAATCGAAATAAATAATAACAATAAATCATATACTTCCAAAAGTATTTTATAAATTCAATAAATAATTAAATCAAAATCTTAGAAGTATATTTTGCAAATATAAATAGATTCGGTAAAAACTCTTTTCCTTTCAAAATATTTATAATAGATTTAAAAAATATTTTCTAGCTAGAGAACTAAAATAGAACAAATAAAATTTTCAAAATTCGGAAAGTGGGCTTACAAATCTACCCACCTTAAAAATAAATTCGTCGTCAAAATTTTGAAAGGCACGATTAGGTGCGACTAAGAATATAATTAAGAAAATGATTGATCAATGATCAAATGAGTTAGATCATGAATAAAATTGATCCTTAAGAGAAGATACCACGTGACACGATTAAGGCATAGTCAAAAGGGTCTAGTTATAATGGTCAAGGATACAATCAAAATAGGATTAGTTAAACAAGAAAAAGTCGTTTAGGCACGATTAACTACTGATAGAAATTATGCAAGCATGACCAACGATCCAAAAGCTAGACAAGGTCTAACATAATTAAATTACTTAGATATAAGGAGGATGTAGTTACGATCAAGGCTAATCATGCCAGTCATCCAAGAATGATTAAAATTTTGCACAAGTTTGAATATGATTAAACTAAACATGATCAGGGCTGGAATAAATCTAAATATTAGCAATAATAGGGTTTGAAATATAGGCACGACTTTGACTATAGTCAAATAGTTTAGTCACGATCAAAGTCGTTTAGGAATGATTAAAATTCAATTGGTTTGGCACGATTAACTCGATTAACTATTTAGGAAAAAATATTTAAGCACAATTACTGTAGGCGCTCAAAATATCTGCCTCTCTTAGGCGCCTAATACTCTTAGGCGCCCCATGTCTCTTAGGAGCCTAACTCTCTTAGGCGCCCATTATTTCTTAAGAGTTCTGTTCTCCTAAGCTCCCTATGCATTCAGGCGCCCATCTCTCTGAGGTGCCCTGACTCATTTAGGCGCCTACTGCTACTAGGCGCTCAACTTTTCTAGGCACCTACTTCCTTGGTTGCCTTTCTCAAAGTATTCAGTTCCCTGCTGACATCTACAAATCTACGTGGCGTATTAATCTGCCATGCATGCTGAATGTGGTGCACTACTACGAATTCCCTGAAGACCGTGCCCATCACTTGGCTACGACCATACGCCTATTCTGCATAGGCGCCACATGTCAAAGGCGCCCTGCTTAAAATTGGCGTCCAGTGGCTTAGTTGCCTATCTAGAAAAAGGGTGCCTACTTTGGATAACTGTCAGGTGGTTATCCCTTGGCTCTATAAATAGAGCTCTACTCCTCCAATGTACGGACACAGAGAGGAGGGGTATAGTTTGAGCACTCATCGCACTTTCATCTTCTACAATCATCAATTCTCAAGAGCAAATTCTTTAACCGTTAATCGAAGACAAAGTTCTGTCGATACTTCTACACGGTCGAGCCATATAGAAGATTCCTTTTCAATAGAAGCTCCGAGATACAGTAACAAGCTTACTTCCATCCACAATCGCCTCGTCAAAAGGATAAAGCAGCCGTCATTTAAGACCGGACTCCTACAGTTGTACTTCTCCAGAATTCATTGTACTCGTATACGATTCTTTAAAAAAGTTTGTAATAAAAACACTTTTTATTTTTCGCAAACAAAATGGCGACTCTGCTGGGGACGACCTTCTCCTCCAACGAGAAGGTGACAACTCAAGGTGATTCATTATCGTTTGGCTCTAAGAAAGGAACGGTGGTCGTTAAATTCAACCAAACAACGTTTGAAAAGATGCTAAGTGCTTCTGGTGCTAAGTGCGCCCCTGTTTATGCAAACAGGGCACATACAAACATTGTGACCAAAGATAGGCGTACTGTACAAGTGCAGAACCACTCTCTGTAGAGGTACCTCGAATGGGTGCCTAAGCCTGCTGGTGCACCACAAGGAGATAGGCGCCCACTTGTCCACTTGTGGGCGCCAATTATCTCAAGACCACTGATCCCACCTCTGCTGTGATGCCCAAATCTTTGGGCGCATCATCTGGAGATAGGTGCCCGCTCAAAGGCACCCATTCTCTCAAATCTGCTTCTACAGTGATGCCTAAATCTTTGGACACATCATCTGGAGATAGGTGCCCGCTTTAGGGCGCCCATTCTCTCAAATCTATTATCCCTAGTTCTTATGTGGGAGATGTGCTACAAAGAGATAGGCGCCCACTTGAGGGCGCCGATTCTCTTCCATCTATTTTATTAAACCCTAAATCTTTCAACAAAGGCACTACGGCTGCTCAAAGGTGCCGTATCAGATGCACTGAGAGATTGCGTATACAACAAAAGGGGATACTTCCTACCCCTCACATGTGCATAAGTCGTAATGCACGAAGAAAACTCCAAGTGCAACAGACTGGAATGATGGTTGATGCTGATATGCGCATCCATCTTAATAGGCACCAAGCCCAACTTAGCCAGAAGGTGGGTCCCATTGCTGAACAAGCAATGGCTTCTATAAGTTCTGGGCACCCAAAATTCTCCTCTGTCAGTGTGAATCCTACTCAAAATATGACACCTACTACTTCAAAGCACCCAGGGAGGAGTGCTAAAAATCTCTTACTTATGCCGCTGAATTAGGCGCTTCCTTATACCTTCAAGGAACCAACAAGGCCAGGAATAGGCCACGTCTTCCTTTTTCTTCTACTAAGAAAATCGACCTCTGTGATCTAATTTCTCAAAAATGGAAGGCCGTATCCCCATCTCCACCAATAATGCATCAATGCTGCTCACATGAGATTACAATCAGGTGCTGTTACAAAATAGCCAAATGGTCAGTTTTTGATCGTCTTACTTTGACCCATCCTGTTGAGGTATCATCAGAAGATGAGTCAGTAAATGCCTCTATTAACATGACAACTCATTGCTCGCATGAGGCTGGGGGTAGCCCAAGACGTACTTCATCTCGAACCCATACTCATAGACCCCCGGTTCGTACTCAGTGCACATTTGATGGGGTCTATCGACACACCAGATCAAGGAGTCAAGCTATAATCGGTCAAAGGAATCTTTTCATTTCTTATCCTGGGGGTACTTCTTTACATAATTTTGATGTAGTCAGCGAGAGTTCTGAGCAGACTATTTTTTCTTCAATAGCCAGAAAGGTAACTGCGTATGCCATCACAGAAGACCAGGATGCTTCTAGTCCTGCTAGCCAGGAGCAACGAATTGCCGTGCTAGAAGCAATTTAAAAACGATGGCCGAAATGGTGGCAAGCATGCACACCATAATTGTGGCTCAACACACGGTTCCACTGGTTGTGAATACAACCCAAGAACCTATATCGGCATCTGCTCCTGTCAATGTTAGTTTGGGGGTACAGTCTTCTCATATTGCCTCCATACGAGTATAAGTTACTCCAAGTCAGTCTGGGACTTGAGGTGGTACTTATCATGCAGTCCCTCCTCCTAACACATCCAATCAATCCACTACTCTGTAACAGTCGGGAGACACTAACGAGGCTGTGAAACTCTTGCGTTCTCAATTCGAAGCCTTCAAGCAAAAAGACGGCATACAGAAGCTTGGTATCAAACAACCATACCCTATTGAGTGGAAAGAGGTACAATTTTCACCCAAGTATAAGCCTCCTGCTATAATGTTGTTTGATGGCAGTACATCTCCAAATCAATATTTTGATCACTTTGAGATAATGACCGACCAGCTTCAACCTAATGATGCTCTTCTTACAAGAGTCTTGGGTGTTTGAAAGGAGTAGCCTACAACTGGTATCGCAGCCTGCCAGATGGGTGCATTACTTCTTTTGTAGTTTTGAAATAGATGTTCTTGGAGCGCTTCTATTAAGGAACAAACGACATGACTATGTCGGCTTTGATTAAGATCAAGCAAAGGCCCAACGAAATCGTTGATCGTTTCATTGAGCGTTACCGTCGCGAAGCACTCAAAATGCGTTTGGAAACTCCGGATGCATTAATTATAGATACAAGCAAATCAAACTTGTTATCTATAGTTAGCATATGGACGGGTTCCACTCAATTTCAAGATTGACCTTCCTTCATAATAAGCGCCAGAGCAGCTGAGGAAAGTGCTGACAAATTCAAATAATTAGGCATCCAGATGCCTAATCTCGACAAAGATGAACAACAAACAACCAGCAACAGAGGTCACCAGAACAACCGCAAAGGCAAAGAGACTTTGGCTATTAATCTCAAAGGCAAAGAAGCTCTGGCCGTCAACATAAGTCAGCCAACGCCTACCCCAATAATACCACCATGTCTGAAAGAAGAATATTCCTTCGACGAGGATGATATCATAAGCATATTCGATTGCTTAATCTAAAGCAATAAACTTCAGTTGCCGGATGCAAAACGGCCAGAAGAAGTCGGTAAGACTGACCATCCTAAATATTATGTCTGTCACAGGTTTATTGGACATCCGACTCGAGCATGCTATGTGCACAAAGGAAAGATCCAAGTGATGGTCAAGTCTGGCGTAGTCACTCTCTAGCAGGATGAAAAGATTGCAATGGCTAACGTCGTCTCGCTACAATTTGACAATTTTTTGGCTCAATTTGTACATGATGGTTTTATCCCTATTCCGAGAACTACTATAGAGATTGTAAATCTTCCACCTGCACGAACTAATGGTCTGGTTCCTCTTTCTACTGAGAATGGGAAAATCATGTGGATCCATCCAGACTTGGTGTCAGACTTTGAAGCACCATCTTCCTCCATAAAGTCCAAGAAAGCAACCAAGTAAAAGTCATGTCACATGACTTCATCGGGTGAACGCTATCTTCCACCCTTAACTGTTACGTTCATCTCGACGGCAGATTCTTCTTCTCCTTCCTTCACTTCTGAGAAAGCACTGTCAAAGCAAGAAGCTAAATATCAATCGGCTTTCCGTCTGTATAGTCCACAGTCTCGTGAACTAATGACAAAGATTGGATATGACTTACAAAAGGCCCCCGGCTTGAATAATGAAAAGGGATCTCCAGTACCCTTTCTCTATGTCTTCCACATAACCAATTTCGTATCGGCTTAGGTTTTTGGACGAACTGTTCATCCCAGAAGAAATGTTTGTAAACCCCCTCAATTTTTACTATGATTTTTTAATAAATTGGTATGTAATGGTATTTAATTTGTACTTCGTATTTGTACGTTGCGTGCAAGTTTGCGTTATCGTATTTGTACGTCGCGTGCGAATGTGCGTATTTCGTATTTGCTCGTCGAGTACGAATATGTTCGAAGTACATATTTTTATAAAACGTTTTATTTATATAGATGTAAATTATATTTCAAAATAATATACGATAAATATTTTATATTACTTGAAGTTGTAAATACGTCGCGCCGAGGATTGCCAAACTTCATTTTTATTTATTATAAAAAGGCCATTTTGGGTACAAGTATAACTAGTAATTTAGAAAAAAATAGTTTTATGTATTATTTTGCATACGAGTGTATATATATTTGTATTTTCGAAATTTGTTATTATCATTAATTTATTATTTCAAAAAAGATATATTAAATATGGTTTGACTTAAAATGTAATTAATTGTGGTGATTTAAGTGAGAAAAGATTTTATTAACTTATTTAAATACAGTTTAAATTAAAGGTGGAATTTATCTATATTGGATTTAGATTTGATTGAGCTACTTTTAAATCGATTTAAATTAAAAGACGAATTATCTAGAGGGAGATTTAAACTCTCCCCGTCATTATCTAAATAGGAGCCTCCACCTCCTATACAAGGAGAGGCTCATTATTCACTTTTTGATGGACTTCTCCATAATTATCTCCACAAATTTTCCCTCACAACCAAGACATCGTGCACCGTATCCATGCCCCCACCCATCCACTATATTTTTCTCCATTACAAGTACAATATTTTTTGTCCCATCCGACAATTCCTGACGTCCATCCATGTTGTGTCGGACATTCCCCGTCACGACCAAACCCCAAATCCCCTCCACTCCAACCGACTTCCACGACCACCTGCTGCCCGACTTCCCAGCGGCAAGTAATCACAGTACACCAGTACCCAACGACACTCTCCACCGCATCATCGACACAAATAACAGCACTTCTACTGCCACCTCTATCTGTCGCCCCGGCTATCGCCACCATCACGGGAGAACACCCGCGGTCGCACCCAGCCACCACCACCTCTCATGACACCAACCCCAGCACCATCGCAGACCCGGCACAACCACCGCCACTACATCGACAAATCGCCACGTCCACTACCGCATCCCCAAACCCCTCCGTCGTCGTCAACGCCACAAAACCGAGCTCCGACTGCCACCACAGTAAAACACCCATCACCACCCCAACACCACAACCTTCAGTATCACCCCACCAAAATCTCGGCCAACACAGTGAATCACCACCACCACCTAAATCCTACTGCCACAAATGGCGCAGCCCTAAACACCCAAAACAAAAACACAACACCACCACACCCATTACCTATCTCCGACAGGGCCGCCTCTCGTGCCGCCACCATGGTATCTCACCTCCGCTTGAACTGTCCATCGCCGATCGGGTGGGTCACCTCAGGCGCGACACCCCGCACCCATGACCGTAGAAGCTACCGTTGCCTGGATCTGGCACCTGCCTCCTCACAGCCGCCGCCATCAACGGACTTGTCGAGCCGCCGTCACTAGGGACCTCAGTGACCAGCGACGCTCCACCGAGACCCCCTCTGTGCGTGCCGCCGTAGAGCTCTCAAAATGCACCACCGCACCAAGGTGGAACACCCCTGTAAGTCCTCCTCCCTTACTCGTCTTTCCGCTCTCCTCACCGATTCCCGTCTTATCTCTTCCTTGCTCACTCTCCGTTCGTCCTCCCTCTTTACTCTCTCTCTTTTTCTTCTGTTATATAGATATTTATTGAATGGATCTCCTCAAAAAGGGGAGAGCAGCATATGTGCTGCTAAAGAAACTTTTGGATATTTTATCCTTATTACTTTTCAGTACAGTATAGTAAATAGTGTATCAAGTAATTATATTATTGGTATATAAATTATTATAAGTTTTGCTATTAGAATTATTATTATTATTCTTATTATTATTATTATTATTATTATTATTATTATTCATTAGTATTATTTTTATTAGGATTCTCTTATCACTGTCTTAGTATACTGCTACTTTTAGCACTATTATTATTTTATTAGTTTTTTTTACTTATACTTATGATTGCTACTATTAATGTTATTAAAATTTTATTTTTGGCTTTCTACTAATGTTATAAATATTATGACTAAAGCCTACATCTATATCTCAAATTTTGGTTTCAAAAACCCTAAAGGTATGATTTTATATTCCTATGATATTATTCTGACAAGTTTTAGTCCTAGATCTTTTTCTAGATGTTATACTAGTAGTTACCAATTTATACAAGATTTTCTCATATTTTTAATTATCAAAAATATTTTTTTACTAATAAAAGCAAAGATGGTTCTCTACATAAAAATCCTATTTTTACAACCTAGTGATTTTTTTGCCTAAAAAGGATATTATTATTTTAAGTATTATAAATATTTTCTATAAGTAGTATAAGTATCTTTTAACCTAAAAATCACATTAATTATCGTCGTTGATCGTGACTAATTCCTACTTCTAATTCCTCGCGACTTCAGACCTCTGTCCATCGACCATGGCTATTAGACGCATCAAAACTTGTCGGATCATCGTACTACACCAGGCGACACCAGGCAAGATGCCTTTCCATATTTACTGTTTATATTGAGTCTGTATTTCTTTATTTATTGCATATCACTGTTCATTTATTTTCAGTTCTTCTAGCTGTACCATTATTACAGTTCCTGATTTACTACCTGCTCAGTGATTTTAGCTTTACTTTATTATTATCCTTTGATTGCATATGGACCTAGAGTTAAGAGACTACCATCTGTAGTGTATTGCATAAACCTTGATACAGTTGTACCACGAGATATGTGTGAGATGAGTAGCATGTAGAGGTACTTGCATGTTGGCTGATCACCCGTGCGCATGCGTTAGGTCTAACTGCTAATAGAGGCATGTTAGGAGACTTAGCAGTTAGTAGAGGTACATGATCTTGGATGCGACTTAGATAGGTGCATCGGATGGGAATAATATTTCTTTGTCGTATGGGCTTCTATTACATATTCCCTTGTAACTCGAAAGTTTTGCTGGAGATACGGGTATGCTTACCCCCTCAGGTTGGCCACTGTTGTTTTTGAACGTCATGTGCTTAGGTCACTGTTCCCCAGTGGGGACTATACCAGATCCTATTTACAGCCAGGGCTCATACGACGAAAGGTTTGTTCTTAACTGCATAAACACATTAGAATGGTTAGATAACCCTGGTCAGTGTCATGTCACCTTCGCTCCATTAGTAGCTTAGGACAATATCGTATCGCAGAATAGTGTGCTACCTCTTGTTCTTGTTTGGTTATATGGGTAGTCCACTATTTTGGTGATGAGATATTGGATCTTGTTACGATTGGGACTATTTTGTTTTACTTGTGATTTATGACATATTATATATATTCAGTTATGTGGCATTTTTTTCCTGGATCTTGTTACGTCCCTCTGAGGACCTGGTGATTTTTCAATGTGTGTTTTGTGATTTTTGCAGGTGCTCTAGCCAAGACCATAGTTTACAATCTACCTTCGCAATGATAGCTCTTGGATCGTCTTTTTTGCTTTGTTCGACTCTTCCTTCGCTGTTATGTTTCTCTTTTTTTTAGTTGGTAGTAGATTTGTCTGCCCAACGGCTTGTGAAAATAACAATTCATAAGTTATTATAAATTCTTTCTTCTTTATTTGTGGATGAGATTAGTGTCATGGTTACTGCATTTTATAACTTATGTATACATACGATGGTTCCATATAATGGAGTATGCTTCGTATGTATGCTGCTGGCATGTCGACGTACTTAGTCCTAAGTATTTTGGGACTGGACGTTACATATTTTGTGATGACCCATGCAGGTCAAGTTTATCACTTCGGTTACGTTACTGTACCTATGTGAGCCTGCAAATAGGATTAGAGTCTAGGACCTCATCCATAAGCTTGACCTCCTTCCTTGACTTCAAAGTTTTGAACTCTAGCTGCCATCCTTGATTTGCATCCTGCTTAAACTCTTACCGTCGTAATCCTTACTTTCTCGTGCTTAATGTCGGTTAGGAAGATGACTATACTAGTATATGCCTCATAGCTCAAACACATGTCTAGAAGGATTATATTGACAATTAATATGCATTGAGGTCCTATTTGAGTTAAAAAGACATTTGATTTCCCTAGAAGGTATGATCTTAAGGATTTGTTAGTTCTAAGTTGGGTAGTAGTACTATGGTCAAACCTTGAAAGATAGTTAAATTTTTATTTTTGACTGCTAGGAGGTATTTACAAGTGGACATATAACATCTATAAAGATTGGGAAAACAAATTAATCTTGGACTTTGAAGGATTTAGAAATATTTATGATTTTGGGGTTATAGCTATACACATTTTGTGGCCATAAAATTTATTTAGGAAAATTTTAAATTTCCTATGATTAATAAAGTTACTTAGATTTTGAGTTAATGATTTGATTGAGAAGAGAAAAAAATTGACTTTTGAATAGTTGTGAGTTTAGATATACACACTTTGAAGAATATAGAATCAATTCGAGGAGTTATTTTAAATGTTCAATTTTGTTGTATGAATTACGGTTGATAAATTTATTTAAATGTTGAGTTTAAGATTTGGAAGAAAGGAGAAAAAAAAATTTGATTTTTGCGATATGCAAGGGTTTATTTCGAGATTGATTAGAGATTTAAAATTTGATCAAACTTTAGAACCTAAGATGATTAGAAATTTTGGTAGATTATTTTGAGAATTATTTTGAGAGACTTTTGTGGAAACTCAAAATTATTAAATCTTCTCGTGATAGAGAACAAAGAAGCAAACAAGGTTACCCTAATGGGTTACAAGTAGTCCATAGTAGTTGCCATATCAACCATGGCCATGATAGTTGTATATATATAAGTATAGTTACTCGTCCACCAAACCATGTGACTATATCTCAATCTTGACCTACTCGACCTTCCTTCAAATCTATATCTTTTATCGTGACCTCCTAACTGTTTGAAACTTGAAAAATGATTAGATCGTTCCTTGGTCGTACTCATTCTCTCTAGAACCGTATCCTAACTTATTTTACTTTTGATCTACTAGACTTCCTAATCATCTTTATTTCGTGCTTTAATTTGATTTTTATTTTGTGCGTTAATTAGCCCCTCGTGAACACCCACTTTCTATTTTAGATCATTTAGTGTCCCCGACCGTGATATTAATATTCAGAGCACAAGACCAGTTGTTACCTTCCAACAAACCTCACATGCAAGACCTAGACGAGCCCACCTTCATATAGACATATCATGTCCCACTAAAACCCATCCCTTTGTGCTATATTTTTATGATACGACTTTCCGGTCAAAAATGCTAAACTATAACCTTTACCATGATACCAATATACTTTTCGACTACAGATAGGGAATCAACCTAGACTCAATTCTTTCGACCCAATATATAATTGTGATTTACTTGATTCCTTAAATGCTTAACTTTGTGTCTTATCTTGATTGCTTGACCCTTGCCCTTTTATTATCTTGATTACTTAGACCCATAACATTTTTACTTTCGTGCAAATTTTTTTTTAGTGATCCTTATTTTCCAAACCCTTTCCATGACCATTGAACCTAACCACATTTTTGTTCCAATTGTTTTGCCTCCCTACTTTGATGATTTTATTTGGCTCCTCCTTAATCTATTTTTTTTTTGTTTAGTTATGATTCCCATGGACCAATATGAAATTTTGTTCATGATGGACTAGATTAGAACATAATAGAGGATATTAAAAAGATGAATGGATAAGAGAAGTATGCGACATATATACAACCAGATTTTAGGAAGACACTAATATTACGGATTGAAAAAATTTACGTATGATGATAAAAGATTTTTATGATGGTATGACCAAAAGAGTGTATATTCTCGATTTACAAATTAGTCCTCTGAGACCTATCGAACCTGGAAGACAGATTTTTATTTTTATGGATATATTCTACATTGACGAATGAGTACAAATTTTCTAGTAAGAAGATTTTGACCTTACTTCGATTAAATTGATTGAAGGTTTAGTTAATTTATATTATGAAGGATAAAATTTGATTTGAAGAAAATACATGAAGTAGATTAAAATTTGAACATTTTGAAAATCTATCGTTGAATATTGCATTTAGAACATGAATATAGATAGAAATTAAAAATCTATGTGAGTACAATTTTGAAGGTTAATGATTGAAAGGAAAATAGGCTTCAGGGATTAAAGGATTTATGGAATATAAATCTTGATAAAGTAGATGTAAGATTGAATATAGAGAGGCCTTGATGATTATGTCGAGAGTTTTGACGATATCAAAAACAAGTTCGATTTTGAATATAGAGATAGTGATAAAAAAATTTAGACGAAGGAAGTCTTTGCCTATCGTGTGTTATATAATTTTCATTATTTTCGTTGGATGGTAAAGGGGATCGAATTCGATACTGATTGGTTGTCGTGAGATATTTTCTAAACTATATCTTTGAATTCATACTTCCTAGTTACCCAAATTTGCAGTTATTCCGTAATTAATACCTTTCCTTGGAAGCTTTTCTCCTTGTCAAATAAATTGATTGATTTCTTATCGGTAAACTCCTTCTATCTCCTCAACCCTACCTATTCCTAAATTTCGAGGACAAAATTCTTTAAGTTGGGTAGGATATAAACCCCCTAATTTTTTACTACATTTTTTTTATAAATTGTTATTTAATTTGTGCTTCGTATTTGTACGGCGCATGCAAGTTCGCATTCTCGTATTTGTACGTCGCGTGCGAATGTGCGTTTTTCGTATTTGCTTGTCGAGTACGAATATGTGCGAGGTACATATTTTTATAAAATGTTTTATTTATAGATGTAAATTATATTTAAAAATAATATACGATAAATATTTTATATTACTTGAAGTTGTAAATGCGTCAAGCCGAGGATTGCCAAACTTTATCTTTTATTTTTTTTTATAAAAAGGCCATTTTGGGTACAAGTATAACTAGTAATTTAGGAAAAAAACTGTGTTTTATGTAAGTATTATTTTGCATGCAAATGTATATATATTTGTATTTTTGAAATTTATTATTATCATTAATTTATTATTTTGAAAAGATATATTAAATATGGTTGGATTTAATATGTAATTAATTATGGGGATTTAAGTGGGAAAAGATTTTATTAACTTATTTAAATTTAGTTTAAATTAAAGGTGGAATTTATCTACATTGGATTTAGATTTGATTGAGCTACTTTTAAATCGATTTAAATTAAAAGGCAAATTATCTAGAGGGAGATTTAAACTCTCTCCGTCATTATTTAAATAGGAGCCACCACCTCCTATATAAGGAGAGGCACATTATTCACTTTTCGATGGACTTCTCAACAATCATCTCCACAAATTTTCTATTACAACCAAGACATCGTGTACCGTGTCCGTGTCCCCTCCCACCCAGTATATTTTTCTCCATTACAAATACAATATTTTTTGTCCCGTCCGACAATCCCGAATGTCCATCCATGTCATGTCGGACATTCCCCGCCAGGACCCAACCCCAAATCCCTTCCTCTCCAACCGACTTCCCCGATAACCTGCTGCCCAACTTCCCAGCGGCAAGTAACCACAGTACACCAATACCCAATGCCACTCTCCACCGTATTATCGCCACCAACCACAACACTTCTACTTCCACCTCTACCTGCCGCCCCGGCTATCGCCACCACCGCGGGCGAACACCCGCGGTCGCTCCCAGCCACCAACAATCTCCTGACAGCAACCCCATCACCATCGTAGACCCGGCACAACTACCGCCACCACATCGACAAACAACCACGTCCACCGTTGACTCCCCAAACTCCTCCGTCGTCGACAACGCCACAAAATTGAGCTCCGACTGCCACCACAGTAAAATACCCATCACCACCCCAACACCACAAACTTCAGTATCACCCCGCCCAAATCCCGGCCAACACAGTGAATCACCACCACCACCAAAATCTTACCGCCACCATTAGCGCAGCCCCAAACACCCAAAACAAAAATACAACACCACCACACCCCTTACCTATCTTCGACAGGGCCGTCTCTCGTGCCGCCGCCACGATGTCTCACCTCTGCTTGAACTCTTCACCGCCGACCGGGTGGGTCACCTCAGGTGCGACTCCTCCGTACCTATGACCGTAGCAGCAACCGCAGCCTGGATCCGACACCGGCCTCCTCACAGCCGCCGCCACCAAGGGACTTGTCGAGCCGCCTTTACGAGGGACCTCATTGACCAGCGACGCTCCTTCGAGACCCCCTCTGTGCGTGCCACCGCCGAGCTCTCGAAATGCACCACCGCGCCAAAGCGGAACACCCCTGTAAGTCTCCGTCCCTTACTCGTCTTCCTGCTCTCCTTACTGCTTTCCGTCCTCTCTCTTCCTCGCCCACTCTCCGTTCGTCCTCCCTCTTTACTCTCTCTCTCTTTTACTTCTGTTATATAGATATTTATTGAATGGATCTCCTCAAAAAGGGGAGAGCAGCATATGTGCTGCTAAAGAAACTTTTGGATATTTTATCCTTATTACTTTTTAGTACAGTATAGTATATAGTGTATCAAGTAATTATATTATTGGTATATAAATTGTTATAACTTTTGCTATTATTATTATTATTATTATTATTATTATTATTATTATTATTATTGTTATTATTATTATTCTTATTCTTCTTCTTATTATTATTATTATTATTATTTTTATTATTCATTAGTATTATTTTTATTAGGATTCTCTTATCACTGTCTTAGTATACTGCTACTTTTAGCAGTATTTTTATTTTATTATTTTATTTTACTTATACTTATGATTGCTACTGTTATTGTTATTAATTTTTTTTGGCTTTCTACTAATATTATAAATATTATGACTAAAGCCTACATCTATATCTCAAATTTTGGTTTCAAAAACCCTAAAGGTATGATTTTATATTCCTATGATATTCTTCTGACAAGTTTTAGTCCTAGATCTTTTTCTAGATTTTATACTAGTAGTTGCCAATTTATACAAGATTTTCTCATATTTTTATTTATAAAAAATATATTTTTTTACTAATAAAAAAAAGATGGTTCTCTACATAAAAATCCTATTTTTACAACCTAGAGATTTTTTTGCCTAAAAAGGATTTTATTATTTTAAGTATTATAAATATTTTCTATAAATAGTATAAGTATCTTTTACCCAAAAAAAACCTTCAATTATCGTCGTTGATCGTGACTAATTCCTACTTCTAATTTCTCGCGACTTCAGACCTCTGCCCATCGACCATGGCTATTAGACGCATCAAAACTTGTCGGATCATCGCATCACACTAGGCGACACCAGGTAAGATACCTTGGCATATTTACTGTTTATATTCAGTCTGTATTTCTTTAGTTATTGCATATCACTGTTCATTTATTTCCAGTTCTTTTAGCAGTATCATTATTACAGTTCCTAATTTACTACCTGCTCAGTGATATTAGCTTTACTTTATTATTATCCTTTGATTGCATATGGACCTAGAGTTAAAGGACTACCATCTGTAGTGTATTGCATAAACCTTGACATAGTTGTACCACGAAATATGTGTGAGATGAGTAGCATGTAGAGGTACTTGCGTGTTGGCTGATCACCCGTGCGCATGCGTTAGGTCTAACTGCTAATAGAGGCATATTAGGAGACTTAGTAGTTAGTAGAGGTACATGATCGCGGATGCGACTTAGATAGATGCATCTGGTGGAGAGAATATTTTCTTGTCGTATGGGCTTCTATTACACATTCCCTTGTAACCCGGAAGCTCCGCTGGAGATACGGGTATGCTTACTCCCTCAGGTTGGCCACTGTCATTTTTGAACGTCATGCGCTTAGGTCACTGGTGCCCAAGTGGGCACTATACCAGATCTTGTTTACAGCCAGGGCTCATGCGACGAAAGGTTTGTTCTTAACTGCATAAACACATTAGAATGGTTAGATAACCCTGGTCAGTGTCATGTCACCCCCGCTCCATTAGTAGCTTGGGACAATGTCGCATCACGGAATAATGTGCTATCCATTGTCCTTGTTTGGTTGTAGGGGTAGTCCATTATTTAAGTGATGAGAAATTGTATCTTGTTACGATTGGAACTATTTTATTTTACTTGTGATTTATGACGTATTATATATATTCAGTTATGTGGCATGCTCTTCCTATATCTTGTTACGTCCCTCTAAGGACCTAGTGATTTCTTCAGGTGTGTTTTGTGATCTTCGCAGGTGCTCTAGCCAAGGCCATAGTTTACAATCTACCTTCGCGATGATAGCTCTTGGATCGTCTTTTCGCTTCGCTCGACTCTTCCTTCGCTGTTATGTATCTCTCTCTTTTTAGTTGGTAGTAGATTTGTCTCCGCCCAACGACTTGTGTAAATAATAATTCATAAGTTATTATAAATTCTTTCTTCATTTGTGGATGAGATTAGTATCCTGGTTGCTAAATTTTACAGCTTATGTATACATACGATGGTTCCATATATTGGAGTATACTTCGTATTTATGCAGCTGGCATGTCGACGTACTTAGTCCTAAGTATTTTGGGACTGGGGTGTTACAACGTTCTAAAACCAAAATCTATACAAAGAATTTTAACATGGTGTCATTTGAACCTGTCTCCAAAGAAGGAGCTTTAACCGGTACTAGGTCTGGAAGAATCTACTTGCAGGATTATTCAGAAGGTTTAGAGAACTCTGCTCCAATTCTGGAGGCTATTCCAGCATCATTTTCTTCCCCTGTGGCGAATGTTCCGTCTGCTTCATCACCTTCAGTGGAACAAACTCTTCCCAAACCAACAGCAGCAGACAAAGGAAAACAGCCAGTCCGCTTTGATAAGGTATTGAAGAAGACTCCATCCCTTGGGCTGGAGAAGCTATATAACTTTGATATATTGGCTCAACTAGCTAATACTCCAGCAAGGCTGTCAATTTTTGAACTCTTATGTCTCTCAAAGGAAACTCGAGAAACATTGAGTGAAGCTTTGATATAAGCTGATACTTGTCTGGTACTCCTTAAAAAGCCAGAAAAAGAACCTGCCACATGTTTATATTGTCATAGTGTATTAGAGCTGATGCCCAACATCACCTTTATGCAGGATGATATGCTGTTAGAAGACAATCATCATGATCGTCCTTTCTATTTCATAGGATATGTCGATACTATGAAGGCTGATCGCATCTTGATCGACCCAGGGTCTGCACTCAGTATCATGCCAAAGACTCTATTGATGCTCTGAAGATCCCTATGCACAACCTGTCCACTACTATCATGACAATCCTGGGATTTAATTCCGGCAGAAGAGAACCCTTGGGAAAGATTCGCTTGAAACTTCGAATAGGTAATCTTCGCACAAATGTGACCTTCTATGTGATTGATAATCATGGCTCCTATAATGCTCTGCTCGGAAGACCATTTCTGTATGATCATAACATTGTACCATCCACTCTCCACCAATGCTTTAAATACGTGGATGTCAATGGTGAAGTCTAGAAGAAAGTGGCAGATCTAAACCCTTTCAGAGGCGTCAAAGCGTACTGCAATGATTCACGGATGTATAAGAAAGAATTTATGAAAGTGGTGCTGGCCATAGACACTGATGAAGATCAGAAGGACACCTCAAAAGACCTTCTAGTGATTCCAGTTAAAGGATGTACTCGTCCTCATTTTTCACAGACGTTAACCATTCATCTTCTCTCTCATAAAAAGAAGCCTCCTGCTGGAAAGACGAAACAAAAGGAGCTTACCTCTTCTGAGCTACTTGTTATTGACCTTCATCGTAACAAACCTCCTCCTCCTCGTTCTGCTTCTCCTCCTCTTGTTATCAATCTGACTAAGCCCTCTAGGGCTAAAAGTCATATTATAAATGATGATATACAGATCAATAAAGTAGCATCTCATTTGCAGTATACTGATGTTTGTTATTATACTCGATGTTACTTGGATATGCTAGATAATTTTAAACTACTTATAATATGAGTAGTTCAACCTCTTCAAAGTGAAGTATCGCTTGAACCAGTGCAAGATTCCTTCTTCTTAGTTCCTTCCAGAAAGAGGGGGAAAACTCATATACTTTTTAGTAAAGGAACAGAACAAGAAACCATGCTCGATAGTGAGGATGAAAAAGACGATAATGGACTACTACAATTATGTTGTTATAGTCGACAATCTACAGAAATCATTCGAAAGATGGACTATGATTTTAAAACTGGTCTTAATGGCGGTAGAGGAAGACGAACTCCCATTCGTACCCCTGCTTCGAAAGGGAAATCATTACCATATTACAACATGATAAAACATAGGTTATGTTATACTTAACCGGTTGTAACTCCAGAGGCCTCTGAGTCTGACAGTAAAGAACGGTCTAATTCTTCTGTCTCCATATCATGGGACTCTGACACTAGTATCGGACATGTCCATCGAGTGACACTATCTTCTAATATGATGTCTGCCAAGTTTTTGGAAGATGACGAGGATGACTTTGAGGAAACTCCTGAAGTAGATCCTTGGGCACAAAGGATGGACACTCAGTGGGAACTTCATTTCGAACAACGAGAACTACCTACTGAAGATCAATTAATTCAGGTCGATGTTGGAGAAGAATGCTCGCCAAGACCTATCTTCATCAGCAAGAGTCTCCCAGAAGCGGATAAACAAGAATTAATCCAGCTTATTCGAGAATACATTGACGTCTTCATCTGGAGTTATGAGGATATACCGGGACTGGATCCTCAGATTGCTACCCACAGGCTCAACATCTTGCCCAATACAATGCTGGTCAAACGACAACAACGTCGATTCCGACCTGACATGGTGGATGCCATAGAAGCTGAAGTCAAGAAGCTTATCTCTTGTGGCTTTGTTAGAGAAGAACAACATCCCGACTGGGTCACCAATATTGTCCCAATTATGAAGAAAACAGGGAAAGTCAAAGTCTGCATTAACTTTAGAGACCTCAACGATGCTTGCCCCAAGGATGAGTTCCCTCGTCCGATCACTGATGTCATGATCGATAATACTTGCGGATTCGAACGAATGTCTTTTTTGGATAGATTTTCAGGATACAATTAAATCAAGATGCATCCATAAGATGAGAAACATACATCTTTTTGTACTCCTTTGGGAGTCTATTGCTACACTGACATGCCATTCGTTCATAAGAATGCTGGTGTAACTTATCAGCGAGCTATGAGTACTATCTTTCGTCATTATTTATGGAAGACAGTTGAATGCTATGTCGATGATATTGCTGTCAAAAGTCATCTAAAGGAAGAGCACATCCAAGACTTGAGAACTATCTTCGATCTAATGCGCTAACATCAACTCAAGATGAATCCCACCAAGTCATTCCTGGGAGTCTCTAGTGGCAAATTTCTCGAATTCATTTTTACCTCTAAAGGTATACAAGTTGATCCCGAGAAGATCAAATCCATTCAAGAGTTGCGTCCTCCACGCAACCTAAAAGAGCTACAAGGATTCCAGGGTCGGCTTGCCTATATCAGGAGATTTATTTTGAATCCGTCTGGATGCTGCAGACCGTTCACTCAACTCATAAAGAAAGATGTGTCTTTCATTTGGACTGAAAAATGTCAGCAAGCATTTGAAAACATAAAGCAGTACTTGATGAACCCTCCAGTTCTAGTGCCTCCAGTCTCAGGAATATCCTTCCTGATGTATGTTCGAGCAATGGATCATTCATTGGGTGTATTACTAGCCTAGAAGAATAAAGAGGGTCATAAGCGGGCTATATATTATCTTAGCCGCACGATGATTAGAGATGAACATCGTTATAGTCCGGTAGAAAAAGAATGTTTAGCCTTGATGTTCATTGTTCAAAAGACATGACATTATATCAAAGGCCAAACCATTCATGTCATCTTCCAAGCCAACCCTCTCCGAGTTTTTATGAGGAAGCCCAGTATGCCCAATTCCAGGCTCGCTACATAGGCTATATTATTAGCACAGTACGATATAGTATATGTTCTCCAAAAGTCTGTTAAGGGTCAAGCCCTCGCTGACTTCCTAGCGGCTCATCCAATTCCTGAGATATCTAAACTCTATGATGAAATTCATGACGAAACCCTAGAATCTAACATGATTTCTGAAGAATTGCTTACTTGGCGTCTATTCTTTGATGGAGCATCCAGAATCGGACCGAAAGGTACCATCGTCGTTGGAGTCAGAATTGTTCTCATATCACCTGATAGATTGGCTATTCAAAGAGCATATTCTCTAAACGAATCATGCTCCAACAACATGACAGTGTACAATGCTTTGCCCATTGGTCTCCAACTAGCTAAACAGCTGGATATTGAATATCTTGAGGTTTACGGAGACTCTAAACTGATCGTCAATCAGGTTAGAGGAATGTATGAAGTTCGACATCAGGATCTTGTCCTATATCACGAGGCAGCAGTTAGAATGGCAACATCATTCAAAGGCTTCTTCATTGAGCATATACGGCGAGTATGTAATATAGAAGCTGATGCATTAGCTAATCTTGCTCCAGTATTAGCAATTCCAGTCGGAAGACAGTAGATGGTTGTTGTCACTAACAGGGAATTATTTTACATCGAGAATAATTCCAACATTGAATTCAGTAATTCAACAAGAAATCAATGCCATCAGTGAGGACAGAAGAGCTCCTTTCATTGACTTCGTGGTACATAACATTTTACCTGAAGATCTTAAAGAAGCTACAACTATCCGTCGTCGATTGCTCCGATTCTATTACAATCATACCACCAAGACTCTCTATCGGCGAACGTTTGATGGTCTACTCCTACGTTGTATGGTGGGAGACGAAGCAAAAAAATACTACGTGTGGCTCATGATGGTGTTTGTGGAGCACATCAGCCCGATCCTAAGCTACATGATCGTATCCGATATATGGGTTACTACTGGCCTACTATGGTTTCAGATACTATTGAATATGTAATGAATACCGAGCTTGTCAAATCCATGTAGACTTCATTCATCAACCATCAAAATTTCTCCATCTGACTGTCGCATCATGGCCCTTTGAAGCTTGGGACATGGATGTTATTGGTCCTATTAAACTACTATCATCTAGAGGACATCGGTTTATACTGGCTATAATCGATTACTTCTCGAAGTGGGCTGAAGCTATACCTTTGGCCAAAGTTAAGACCAGTAGCATCATCAACTTCATCAAACATCATGTAATATACAGATTTTGTGTCCCTCGGCGAATCCTTCACGATAATGGACCACAGTTCATCAGCCAGAAGTTTACTCGATTTTACGATGACAACAGAATCGACAATGTTGCTTCCACTGCCAATAATCTTGCAGCTAATGGCTTGGCTGAGGCATTCAACAAGACCATTATTAAACTTCTCAAAAAGTTTGTTTCTATTAACAAACATAACTGGAGTGAGAAGCTCGAAGAATGTTTATGTGCTTATCGCACTACCATGCGCAATCCTACCGGTTGTACACCTTTTTCTTTGGTGTATGGGTGTGAAGCTGTATTTGCCATTGGAAATTCAAATTCCATCCCTGAGAATAGCAATTACCAACGTGTAAACCCCCTAAATTTTTATGGGATTTTTTTATATTTTTTTTAAATATGATACCTTTGATTTTTATATTTTACAAATAATATTTATTAGTCATGGCTAAGTTTTGTATCTAGTGAACACACTAAATTAGATAGTTAGTTGTTTACCATGTACTAAAATCATAGTATGGTTATCTTTCAATGTTTTAATACTTATTTATTTATTTTGAAGGACTTTGAAAATAATTTTGTTTTGTAATAACAGTAATAATAATAATAATAAAATTCTATACCAAGCAAAAATATTTTACATAAACTATAATATGTAGAATCCCATTGTTAAAAATATTTCAAAAATATTGTATTTATATATTTTTGGTATAGGGATTTTATTGGGTATTTAGGTTATATATGTCTAAATAATGAAAGTTTTATTTTGGGATATTCTTATATATAATGGTTCCTTCCTTATATAGGTAATAAGATTTATACTAATTATAATATTTTATTAATTTTTTTGATTTTAGGATATATATCCAAATATATGTGTGTGTCTGTGTGTGTCTATATATACCACACACACACACACACACACACATATATATATATATATATATATATATATAAATATATATATATATATATATATATATATATATATATATATATATATATATATATATAAATATATAAATATAATATAAATATATATATATATATATATATATATATATATATATGTATATGTATAAAATATATATATATATATATATATATATATATATATATATATGTAGAAAAAATAAATTCGGGGTAAATAGTGTCACCCCTAAGCTCGAGCCGAGCAAGAGGCCGATATAACTTAAGAAAAATTTGAAATTTCAAAATCCGATAGAATTAACACCAAATCACCTCAAATATTTTTCATTCTAATCCCCATGGGATTCTCTTCGGATTAGATCGAAGATTTTAACCTAAATCCTATCCAATTCCTCACAGGATTTGAATTAAAATCGGATACATATAGAGTTGCCTCTCGAATAACAAAAAGAAATATTCCAAACCATAAACGTATCACCGCGAACCCGATTCCATCTTGACTTCAGTCGACCCTTGTGCCTTGTATGTACCTCCTGCGACGCCGACGTCCACCTTGCACCGCCGAGCGCCTTCGTACCTCTGGTTGGACCGCCGTCACAGAGCGCCGCACCAGCAGCAGTCACAACATTCTGTCACAATGGTAGCAGCAGCAATAGCATCATTTTCGTGACGCATTTTCGTCATCATCGCTCGATTGTTTTTTAAGCCGATCGCTCAGGTACACTCACGACCTAACCATCAACGAATCCCATCAACTAGATTAGATCCAATCGTTCCAAATCCTGTGAAAAATTGAGACCAAAATGCTCAAAATCTTTCTTTCCATGTACTGAAAACAGAACATAACTTGAGTCCAGGTCTGATTTTGAAGGCCGCTTTCTGTTAGGAATACTAGATATTCTTGATATCCAATTACACAACCCTGTAGCCAACCTATATGCAGCAGAACCCACTTTTCGATTTTAGTTTTTATTGATTATGTAGGGAGAAAAACTAGTTTGAAAATCGACAAAAATCACTTTTTCAAAACCTTAAAAATCTGGATACGACGTGCATCCCGCCAAACCGGGCGACGTGATCGTGAACCGACAGCATCGAAAGGTGCGTATCGACTTCGTGGACGTGTGGGCTTAGACGGAATTCAAATTGGTTGCGCGTGCGCGACGAATTTGTTGCGTATCCGTCAAAATTTACCGTATCGACCTCTTTGCAAATTCTCCAATTACTTTGTGCACGTTCGTCAAATCGAGACGAAACTTGCGCCAGCAAGACCGAGTCATTTTTTTTGGTCTTGTGTGCCAAGTTTGGTCCGATTCTGAGAAGGTTGACTGGAACGCCTATTTGGCGGGCCTACGACCCGATCCAACGGACGATTTTATGCACGGCTCATCGGAATCCAAAATTGGACATACCGTTGAGTTTGTCTCCTTAAACCGGATCCGTAGACATGTAGTTTGATGACTTTAGAGGCTGTAGATTTTGGTACGCCTTTCGGTACAAAATGGGTCCAACGATGGACATCGTTTTGACATAAAATTATGATTTTGTCCCTGTTCCAAAATTAGACTTATGGACAGGCATTTCCTAGACATATTTTTTATTCCAAACACGTTCGTGGTATTTATTTCATCATCCGAGGACGTATGCAGGATTTTGTTTTCATCGCTTCACTATTCTAACAATTCGAGCTATTGGACGTCGCCCTTTTGCACACAACCTCAGGCAAGATACCTTGCCTTATTTACTATTTATAATTATTTGCATCTTTTTTTATTTACTTTATATTTATTTTTTGTTTATTTTCAGTTGGATCTATGACTTGCTGTTCATAGTTACTTTATTTTGCTTTTAATTATTTTCTTGCTGGTGTTTTAATATGTATGTGGACCTAGTCTTAGCGGACTATATTTTGTTAGTGACCCTTGGGAGGGTGAAGATAGTTGATGGGCTACCTATAACCAAAATCCGTAGTAACTGTGTACTATAGTAGTCGTGTCGCGAGGGTCACTAGCCTCGAGCTATGTGGACTGATGGGTCACGTGGGCTGCTAGCCTCGAGTTATACCAGCTGATAGTATTGGTACTTGACGTGTTCGTGTTGTGATTTGTTACCTTGTCCTGGGGGAGTCAGCCTTTACCTGCCCATACATTGAGATGTCTTCTAAATTGCATACTAGATTGGTTAGGTGACCATAGTTAATGTCATGTCACACTTCGTTCTAGTCATGGCACGGGGTAATGTCACATCATGGAATAGTGTACTACCCATTGTCTTTGTTTGGTTGTAGGGTTAGTCTACTGTTTCGATGATCGATATTGGGCTGTCTTATGGTTGGGACACTTTATCTTACTTTGTGACTTTATGACATATTTTATATTCAGTTTATATGACATGTTGTTTATTGTATCTTGTTACGTCCCTCTGAGGACATGGTGAATTCTCCAGGTGTGTCTTTTGTGGTTTTCGCGGGTGCTCTAGCCAAGGCCATTTCTTCGAGAATGATTACACTTGGATCGTCTTTGCATCTCTCGACAAAATTTTGTTATAATGTATTTCTCTCTTTTTTGTTGGTAGTAGATTTGTTTCCGCCCAACAATTTGTAATTGATAATTCATGAGTTTATTATAAAGTCCTTACTCTTTATTTTTGGATGAGATTAGTATCGTGGTTTACTGCATTTTACAGCTTATGTATACGTACGATGGTTCCATATATTGGAGTATACATCATATGTATGCAGCTGGCATAACAATGTACTTAGTCCTAAGTATTTTGGGACTGGGACGTTACATATTTTTGTGGTGGCCCACGCAGGTCGAGTTTGACACTTCGGTTATGTTATTGTACCGATGTGAGCCTGCATATAGGATTAGGATATAGGAATCTCATCCACAAGCTTGACTTCCTCCATTGATTCCAAATCTCAAACTCTCATCCGATTACCTTGACTTTCTTCTGCTTGGTTCCTTTTCTACCATAAATCTTAATTTTTCCTTTATGTCTGATAGAAAGCTTAGGAAGATAACTCATACTAGTTACACATGTTATATTGTTCAATCACCTTATTAGTTGACTTTTATAAGTTGGGTAGTATGCCTCACGGCCTATCACCCCATATTCTTCTAACCCATTAATGAAGTATAACTGGTTGAAACTGAATATATGCTAATAGAGGAAGATACGATTACCGAGAATATAGAGATTTTGTAGCCCATACCTCATTAGTCAACCAAGGCCTGATACAAGAGTCAGTAGGACGAATGTATAAACAGGAACATCAGACAAGACTTAGATTTTTGTGAAACTTGAATAATTTATAACTGCTTTCATCATTATTCCTCGTACTTATACTTTGCACTACCACGAATAATAACGCTATTTATAGCCTAGTTTTGCAAGCTTATTCTTTATCGAGCTTGTTTAGGACATGTAAACTGGGGACGTCCACAAGCATATTGTCTAATTAGAATCAATGTATTATGGTCTGATCAACCATAGTGCACTTAGTTCGCTCTTTATATGATTATCCTACATGGATTGAGATATAGAGGTATCTAGGATCTCATCCGTGATTGCATTGACAATTCCTCTTGAATTATACCTTCGCCTTTGAATCGCAAAATTATATTCGATGGCATCTTTCTTGAACTCTTTGTTGTTTTTGTCTTTCACTGATTTGGAAAGATGAACGCATGTATTTGATAGATAGATACAAAGTATCCCCCATGGCCATGATAGTTGTATACACAAGTGTAGCTACCATCGGCCGGCCATATGACTACAACCTTGCCTTGAGTTACTCATTCTCCCTTGACCCTAAAACTACTATCGTGACCTTCTAGTCATTAGAGTTTGAAAATGAGTAGGATCTTACCCTTGGTTAAAACACCACCTAGCAGACTATCCAATCTCTGGAAATCAATTATTGTGAGCCTCCAATTATTCATCTTGATTCTTGGCTTAACTAGCAACCCGTATGCCTTAACTCAACCCTTACTTAACTAGGCCTCCACAGTTTAGACAAGAGAGGAATAGACCAAAAACAAGGACAAGCATTTACAAGGACTGTGGTAGACACCCATTCCAAGATTAGAGATTCAGCAGATGTTACTCTAGGTACAAAGTTCTATTACCAAAGTAGTGACTTAGCATTTGGACAACTCCTAAAGAAGAATATGGATTAACTATTAGAGATCTTTCATATGACGTACCTTAGAGTTTGTTACCCCCATCAATAACTCTTGTGTACTATGGACATGTGGATCATTCCATCTTATCGGCTCATGTATCAATGTAATCAATCATTTCCATTTATTAGGAATTGGGGTATGATCCTCGAATTATATCTACCATATCACGTATTCTAATATATCGTGCCTCATTCTTATTATTATAAGTTGTGGTACAATGTCACGATCTTGGAATATTCCTAACTTCATTAATCCTAAAACTATATCCTAGCTTCTAGAGTAAGTAAATTGTAAGCCTTCTAAATTATAGGAGATACTAGTATTACCAATTGGCTCGGATAAGTTAATTACCGTTAGGAATGATAATTAGTGCCCCAAGAACTCCCACTTTTTATTTAGATCATTTGGTGTCTTCGACCATGACATTAATATTTGGAGCACGAGACCAGCTATTACCTTCCAACAAATTTCATATACAAGACGTAGACGACTCCACCTTCATGTAGGCATATCATGTTCTACTAAAATACGTCTCCTTATACTTTATTTTTATGATGCGACTTTCGTGTCAAAAAGGCTAGGTATAACCCCTACCATAATACCATTGTCCTTTCTGACTTCAATTAGAGACTCAATCTCGACTCAAATATTTTGACTCAATATATGGTTGTGATCTACTCGAAGTCCACTACACATGAGCCACTAGTGTGCCACTCAATGGAGTCCCCATGTGCTACTTAAACAAAAAAATCACAAAAGGCGCATTTTAGGCTTATGGAAGCTAGTGACCCATCCGACTGACATGAGATCAACCTCTCGAGTTGAAACTTATCCTAGGCTACCCTCACCTTGTAGGAATGGTTCAGATTGATATTAGTATTCTGTCCAGCTAATATAGATTAAAATCCAAGACCTAAATTAATCAATGATTGGTTCAGCGGAACTAATAAATCATTAGTTTATAAAGTATATTTTTATCCGTATCATCTTGATACCTCTACCGTGACTTTGATATTTGGAGTACAACACTAGCTATTTCCTACTAGCAAATTTCACCTTAATGAACTAGATGAGCCACTCTACACATATGACATACATGTCCCACACAAACACACTCTCCTATGCTCCATTTCAACTACACCACATGTACGACACATTTTTTCTTTAGAACAAACCACGGATGCCATTTTTTTCTCTCGTCCCATTGATGGTTAATCGTACAATAACGACCCATTCTTACAAACATACTGAATACCCTTGACCATGCAAGGCTAATAATACCCTATCTTCTAAAATATTTTGTCAGTTTGGAATTCTTCTATAACTACTTCCTCCATCTTTACGGGAACCAATTTATGATTTAAAGTACTTACTCTTCCTTCATATTCGCCCCCATTATGTTTTTATTGTCATATTAAGTTTTATTTTAATTTCGAGGAAAAAATTCTTGTAAGTTGGGTAGGATGTAAACCCCCTAAATTTTTATGGGATTTTTTTAATATTTTTCTTAAATGTGATACCTTTGATTTTTATATTTTACAAATAATATTTCTTAGTCATGGCTAAGTTTTGTATCTAGTGAACACACTAAATTGGATAGTTAGTTGTTTACCATCTACTTAAATCATAGTATGGTTATCTTTCAATGTTTTAATACTTATTTATTTATTTTGAAAGACTTTAAAAATAATTTTGTTTTGTAATAAAGTAATAATAATAATAATAATAATAAAAATTTTGTACTAAGTAAATATATTTTACATAAACTATATTATGTAGAATCCCTTTGTTAAAAATATTTCAAAAATATTGTATTTATATATTTTAGGTATAAGGATTTTCTTGGGTATTTAGGTTATATATGTCTAAATAATGAAAGTTTTATTTTGGGATATTCTTATATATAAAGGTTACTTCCTTATATAGGTAATAAGATTTATACTAATTATAATATTTTATTAAATTTTTTTTAGGATATATATCCAAATATATATTTGTGTGTATATATTTAGGCATATATATATATATATATATATATATATATATATATATATATATATATATATATATATATATATATATATATATATATATATATATATTTTATATATATATATATATATATATATATATATTATTTTTTTTGTTTTTATATATATATATATATATATATTTTATATATATATATATATATATATATATATATATATATATATATATATATATATTAAAATATATATTATATATATATATATATATATATATATATATATATATATATATATATATATATATATATATATATATATATATTAAAATATATATATATATATATATTTTAATATTATATATATATATATATATATATATATATATATATATATATATATATATATATATATATATATATATATATAGCTAAAAAAATTCGGGGTGAATAGTGTCACCCCTGAGCTCGAGCCGAGCAAGATGCCGATATAACTTAAGAAAAATTTGAAATTTCAAAACCCGATAGAATTAACACCAAATCACCTCAAATCTTTATCATTCTAATCCCCATAGGATTCTCTTAGGATTAGATCGTAGATTTTAATCTAAACCCTGTCCAATTCCTCACAGGATTCGAATTAAAATCAGATAAATATAGAATTTTCTCTCGAAGAACAAAAAAAAAGGTTCCAAACCACAAACGTATCACCGCGAACCCGATTCCATCTCGACTTCAGCCGACCCTTGTGCCTTGTACGTACCTCCTGCGACGTCGACGACCACCGTGCGCCACCGCTCCTCTGGTCAGACCGCCATCGACCGACGCCGCAGAGCACCGCACCAGCAGTAGTCACAGCACTATGTCACAATGGTAGCAGCATCAATGGCATCATCTTCGTGACACGTTTTTATTATCATCGCTCGATTATTTTTCAAGCCAATCGCTCAGGTACACTCACGACCTAACCATCTACGAATCCCATCAACTAGATTAGATCCAATCATACTAAACCTTGTGAAAAATTGAGACCAAAATCTTCGAAATCGTTCTTTCCATGCACTAAAAAACAGAACAAAACTTGAGTCCAAGTTTGATTTTGAAGGCCGCTTTCTGTCGGGAATACTAGATATTCTTGAGATCCAATTGCACAACCCTGTAGCCAACCTATATGCAGCAGAACCCACTTTTCGGTTTTAGTTTTTATTGATTATGTAGGGAGAAAAACTAGTTTAAAAATCGATAAAAATCACTTTTTTAAAACCTTAAAAACCTCGATACGACGTGCGTCCCACCAAACAGGACGACATGGTCATGAACCAAATGCATCGAAAGGTGTGTATCGACTTCGTGGACGTGTGGACTTTGACAGAATTTAAATTGGTTGCACGTGCGCGACGAATTTGATACGTATCCGTCAAAATTTACCGTATCGGCCTCTTTGCAAATTCTCCAATTACTTTATGCACGTTCGTCAAATCGAGACAAAACTTGTGCCAGCAAGACTGGATCAATTTTCTAGTCATGTGTGCCAAGTTTGGTCCGATTCTGAGAAGGTTGACTGGAACGCCTATTTGGCGGGCCTGTGACCCAATCCAACGGACGATTTTGTGCATGGCTCATCGGAATCCAAAATTGGACATACTTTTGAGTTTGTTTCTTCAAATCGGATCCGTCGACATGTAGTTTGATGACTTTAGAGACCGTAGGTTCTGGCACGCATTTCGGTACAAAACGGGTCCAACGACGGATATCGTTTTGACCTAAAATTACAATTTTGCCCCTGTTCCAGAAATAGACTTTTAAATAGGCATTTCCTAGACATGTCTTTTATTCCAAATACGTTCGTGGTGTTTATTTCAGCATCCGAGGATGTATGCAAGATTTGGTTTTTATCGCTTTACCATTTTAACGGTTCGAGCTGTTGGACGTCGCCCTTTTGTACACAACCTCAGGCAAGATACCCTGCCTTATTTACTGTTTATAATTAGTTGCATCTTTTTTTCTTTATTATAAATTTATTTTCAGTTGGATCCATGACTTGTTGTTCATAGTTACTTTATTTTGCTTTCAATTGTTTTTCTTGCTTATGTTTTAATATGCATGTGGACATAGTCTTAGCGGACTACCTTATATTAGTGATCCTTGGGAGGTTGAAGACAGTTGATGTATGGGCTACCCAAAACCAAAAGTCGTAGTAACTGCGTACTATGGTAGTTGTGTCGCGAGGGTCACTAGTGTAAAACCCCTAAATTTTCTACTATTTTTTTTAAAAAAAATAAATTTGGTAATGATTATTTTTTTTAGTATTGTACGTCGCGCGCGGAAATTCGTTTTTTCGAGTTTGCTCGACGAGTGCGATTATGTACGAGCGTACATATTTTAGAAAAATATTTTTTCCATTTTTATAGTTTCAAAATGTTTATATATAATAGTTATTTTTGCTATCGTACCAAAGTTTTCAAGTTATTATCTTAATTATTTTATTTATAAAATGTTTTTCGTAAAAACAGTTATTAATAATAAATAATATTCTTCGTGTATACATATATATTTCATAAATATTTATTAAGTTTATTGGTAAATAATAATGTATTTTCGAAATTATTATTATAGTATTTTTGGAAAAACATATTTTGAAATTTTATGGCAATTTAAATCTTGATTTAATTTTATGGATTGATTTAAATAGTAAATTACTATAATTAAATTTGATTTATTTTATTTGATTTTAAACTAAGGATGGAATTCAATTATATTTAAATTGATTTAGATTTGGATAGTAATTTTGATTTGATTTAAATTAAGTGGTAAATTATCTAAAATGGGGATTTAAATCTTTTCCTAATCCCTATCTAATTGGGAATTCCCACATCATATAAATAGGCAGGTACTCCTCCATATTATTTTCTCCACAATTCATCTTTCACAAAATTTTCACAACCCAAGTTCGTGCATCGTGTCCATGTCCGTGTCCTCCGCCCCTTCCACTAAATTTTTTCTAATACATATACAATATTTTTCGCATCCGACAATTTTGGACGTCCATCCATGTCGTGCCGGACATTTTCCGACACGACCCAACCCTTGTTGGCCCATTGGTCATGGTCAAACCTGATTTTAATAATTGATCAAACTCTGTCTCGATATAAATGCAAGTCAATTCAGATGTTTACCTACGACGTTTTGGATACTGCTCAACGATGGATTTCTACGATGTTCAAGACTGAAGCCGTTTGCCATTTAGAATGTATTTCCTTTGAAGCAATATAATTTTTCATTTTATTGAGTCTAGGAATACATTGTACACCAAGTCGTACTGGCAAATAGGCTATCCGAAATAGTTTTTCAAAATCACCCAATCCTTTTACAAATGACCTATGTTTTTGAAAAACATCCTTTTTACAAAAAGCTTCTGAAGGACTTTTCAAAAAGCTAAATTGATTTTTCTCAAAAATGAACTGGCAGAACCCTAGCAGAACTCGGTCCGAGTTCGGCTAGAGTTCGGCCAAGATGAACGTTAGTGAACGTTTGTTTTTGAACTTGGTCATTCTTCAGTTGCGGTTTGTTACAAAGAGTTCTGTCCGAATTTTGCTCGAATTCTGTCAGAGTTCTGTCTTTGGAAAAACTATAAATAGAGAAGTATTTCGATCATTTTAAATCACCAATTCACTTTCAATCTCTTCTCTTCAAAAGCTTACATTTCTTCCAAAGAGTTCTAAAAAGCTTTCATTTTCAAATTCCAAGCTAGTTACAATCCTCTAGTCGATTTGCCAGTGCGGTACGGTCTAGAAGTTTCAGAGCGATTGTAATCAGAGGCTTGATAGAAGATACAACTCTTCAAAATTGAAGTTGGTCGAGTTCTTCGTATCAAAGATCGCGTCTGTAGAAGTTGCAAGGACTTTGTATAAAAACTTGCAGGATTTTCCTATAGTGGATTCAACTGGAAGCTAGAGTTCTTCTGACTGGACTAGTCCACACAAGAGGGAAACCAGTATAAATCTCGGTATTTGCGTTTGCCTTCTGATCACTTTTAATGCATGTCATTTACTTTGTGATTATTTTTATATTTGTGATCTAACTGCTAACAAGATTTTTAATTAGTAATATTCTGCTGCCTACTCTATTCACCCCTCCAGAGTATTCTGCTTTACGATTTCGTTCCTACAATTGGTATCAGAGCCAGGTTCTCCGTCTAGAGTACAATTCTGATCCCAATTGTTCCTATAATTGGTATCAGAGCAGGTTATACAGGTAAAGCAAGGTTAAATTGCAGTTATATTCAATTTTTATATAGATTACAGCATTACACATGGCAACTGTAAAATTCACAAGTGAAGGCCAAGCCACAAACAGACCTCCACTGTTTGACGGCACAAACTACACTTGTTGGAAAAGACGTATGAGTTTCTTTCTGAAATCTCTTGATTTTGACATGACTTATGGTCTGTAGTTATTAATGGCTATAAAAAGCTACATCGTATTAATATTGATGGTGTTTTAGTTGAAAAACCCCATGACAAATATACAGAGGAGGAAAAAAAAGGCCAGTCTTGATGCACGTGCTATTAACGCTTTATTTTGTGCTTTAGACAGAACTGAATTCAACAGGGTGTCTACTTGTACAACATCAAACAAAGTGTGGAAACTTCTCGAAGTAACCCACGAAGGAACAACACAAGTCAAGGAGTCAAAGATCAGCAGACTTACTCAGGAGTACGAGGCGTTCAAAATGAAGCCAAGTGAATCAGTCACTCAGATGTTTACAAGATTCATGGATATTATAAATCCTCTGTCTTCACTAGGCAAGGATTACAGTAACCATGAGAAGATTCGCAAACTTCTTCGAGCCCTTACAAAGAACTGGATTCCGAAGGCTACTGTAATCATTGAAGGGAACGACCTCTCAACAATGTCTCTAGAAACACTCATGGGTAAGCTACTCACTCACGAGTTAGAACTTCAAGACTTTGAAGATGCTACACTAAAGAAGAAGTCAAAGAAGACGATCGCTCTCAAGGCTCAACATAGAAGAACCATCGAAGATGATTCTGATGACAGCGAAGACTCTGAAGATCAAGCTCTTATGGTAAGAAAATTCAAGAAGTTCATAAGATTTAACAAGAGAACAAAAGACAGTAAAGACAACAACAACAACGAGGAAGATTCTATTTGCTACAGATGCAAGAAGAAAGGACACATGAAGAAAGATTGTCCCTCAGCATCATCATCAAAAAAGCAGCAAATATGACAAAGGCTACCTGAAGAAATCTACATCAAGAAAGTACGCCAATACAAGCATATGGCATGAAAGTGAAGCCAGCGACTCAGAAGATGAACAATAAGATGACGCTGCAAATGTGTGCTTGATGGCTTGTGATCAGGTAATTACTAATCCTCTATTTGGTCCTTATGATGATTTTACCTTTGAGCAACTAGGAGAGGCTTTCAGTGAACTGTTAGATGATTACAGAAAACTGCGTAGTAAATATGAAACCTCTAAAAAGGTACTCAAAGTGTACAAAGTTGAAATAGGAAGGCTTACCGACCAATTAGATCATGTTAGAAATAATGACTCTTCAACTAAGTCTGGTGAGCTTTCTTCTATTAAATTGTTGTTACACGAGACTGTTAAGCTATCCGAAGAAAAAGACCAAACTATTATCCAGTTAAAGGAAGACCTATCTAAGGAGAAAAAGAGTCTCCAGTGTGCACAGGTCAGATTAGAATCACTCACATCTGACTATACTAGATTATATGACACTTCAAAAAAGTTGCAAATTAGTTTAGGAAAATGGCCTGAAGTTGCTGCTTCCTATTTTAACACGTGTCAATTACCGAATCATCAGAACACGCCCAACACTGTCAGACCAAACCATACCAATACTATACCCAAGAAGACTAATAGGCATGCGTTCTTCTATACTAGAAAACCAAAACCTACTAATCATGCACCTCACACTACTTTCAACACTCAACATGCTAAATGTCATTTTTGTGGCCTCATTGGTCATATATCTTCTGCATGTAGAATCAGAAAGTTAGTAGATTTAAATGTTTATGCATGGATGCCAAAAACTAACCAGTCAGGACCATACAAGAAATGGGTACCAAAAGTTTCATCTGCAAATTGTTTTGTAGGTGGGACGCCCTTCACATGCTAGGAGCAAATGGATCCTCGACAGCGGTTGACGCTTCATTATTCGTAACACTGTCGAAGAGGAATAAATAAGGATACGTCTCCTTCGGTAATAATTTAAGAGGGTACATAATCAGTATCAGTGACATTGGTAAGGCTTCCTATCCAGTGATTAAAGATGTTTGTCTAGTTACTGAGTTAAAACATAATCTGCTCAGCACAAGCCATTTAGCTGATCACGGTTATGGTATTAACTTCGTTAAAGATAAATGTACTATAATTGATAGTTCAAATGGTAGCACTATATTTGAAGGTATTAGGGAAGACAATATATATGTTTTCTATTTGTTGGAAGATGCTAACATAGCAGGTAGATGTTTGATGGCTAAAAGCGTTGAGAGTCAACTATGGCATATGAGACTCGGTCATGCAAACATGGATAAAATTTCAAGACTATCTACGAAGAAGTTGGTACGCGGCTTAACGGATATTTCTTTCAAGAAGGATACGGTATGTAGTGAATGTGAAAAGAACAAAGCTACCAAATTCGTATTCAAATCCAAGAACGCTGTAAGTACCACTAGACCTTTACAATTGTTGCATATGGACTTATTTGGACCCAACAGAATTGCTAGTCTAGGTGGTAAGTTATATGCATTTATCATTATAGATGATTTTCTAGATATACATGGGTTTATTTTCTTGCACGTAAGAACGATACATTATCAGAATTCGTTACCTTTTGCAAAAAAGTACAGAATAAAAAATGGTTCATGATTACTCGTATTCGTAGTGATCATGGCGGCAAATTTGAGAATGCAGAATTCAAGCAATTTTGTGACACACACGGTTATTTGCATGAATTCTCTTGCCCTAGGACTCCGCAACAAAATGGAGTTGTGGAACGTAAGAACAGAACTCTATCTGAAATAGCTAGAGTTATGTTAAACCAGTTTAGTCTACCTAGATACTTATGGACTGAAGCTGTAAATACAGCATGCTATATTCTCAATAGGGTTCTAATTCGACCTATATCGAAGAAGACTCCCTATGAACTATGGTTTGATAGAACACTAAATGTTTCTTATTTCAAGATCTTTGGTTGTAAATATTTTATTCTTAATACTAAAGATAATTTGAGTAAATTTGATGAAAAGGCCGATGAAGGTATATTTTTAGGTTATGCAGCAAAGAGCAAAAGATATAGAGTCTTCAACAAAAGAACCATGATCATTGAAGAATCTATCAATGTCAAGTTTGATGAGATAAATCAACACTTAGACGATGATGACAATGAAGACATAATCGCACCAAGTACAGCTACTGCAAAACCTTTACACAAAGATGCAGAACCATCACATCAGGCATCAGATGAACCTCCAAGCAAAGAAGCCGGAACTAGCAATCTTGGGACTACACCAAATGAAATGAGATTCTTGGCTAATCATCCAAAGGACTTGGTAATTGGTGAGATTACCAAGGGTGTAAGTACTCGTTCCTCTAATAAAGATATAGCTTCTTGTGTTGCTTTTGTCTCGCAGTTTGAACCCAAAAATATTGATAAAGCATGTAGTGATAATTTTTGGTTAGATGCTATACAAGAGGAATTAAACCAATTTGAACAGAATCAAGTTTGGGAACTTGTTCCCAAGCCCATTTATCATCCGGTCATTGGCACCCGATGGATATTCCGAAATAAACTAAATGAAAACGGTTTAGTGACTCGTAATAAGGCTCGACTCGTAGCTTAAGGATACAATCAAGAAGAAGGTATCGACTACTTTATGCCCCAGTTGCGAGATTAGAATCAATTCGTATTTTATGTGCATTTGCATATTTTCATAATCTTAAGTTATTTTAAATGGGTGTCAAAAGCACATTTTTAAATAGTTTTATAAAAGAAGAGGTTTATGTAGCTCAACCACCCGGTTTTACTGATTTTAAATTTCCTGAATATGTTTTCAAGTTGAAGAAAGCCTTATATGATTTGAAACAAGCCCCTCGTGCTTGGTACGATCGTCTAAGCTCTTTTCTACTTGATAACGATTTTTCAAAGGGAAAGGTTGACACTACTTTGTTTATAAAATCTTTGAATAACAATATTCTTTTGATTCAAGTCTATGTAGATGATATTATCTTTGGATCTACTGATAAATCTCTTTGTCAAGAATTTTCAAAGTGTATGCAGAATGAGTTTGAGATGAGCATGATGGGAGAGATGAAATTCTTTCTCGGACTGCAAATCAAACAAACCAACAATGGAACGTTCATAAATCAAGTAAAGTACACAAAGGATCTATTAAAGAAGTTCGACATGGAAGCAGTCAAGCCACTTAGCACTCCAATGACGACTTCAACCAAGCTTGATATTGATGAACAAGGCAAACCTGTCGACATACGTAAGTATCGAGGTATGATCAGTAGCTTACTGTATTTAACTGCTAGTCGACCCGATATTATGTTTAGTGTTTGCTTATGTACACGTTTTCAAGCTAATCCTAAGGAATCACATCTGTGCGCAGTTAAGCGTATCTTCCGATACCTTAAAGGCACTTCTTCTATCGGCTTATGGTATCCCAAAACTGCGTCATTTGACCTAATCGGTTATTATTATGCTAATTTTGCCGGATACAAAGTAGATAAAAAAAGTACTAGCGGCACATATCATTTCCTAGGAAAAGCTATAGTCTCTTGGTTTAGTAAAAAGTAAAATTCTGTTGCATTATCAACAACCAAGGCTGAATATATCGCCGCAGGACGTTGTTGTGCACAAATTTTGTGGATGAAACAAACTTTAGAAGACTATGGATTATATTTTACACACATATCCATTTTCTGTGACAACACTAGTTCTATTAATTTGACTAATGATATCTTCGTGTCAGAACTGTCACTTCGTCAAAGCTGTCAGCCATCAAGGCATTTAATGTAAAATGAGAGAGCTATTTGTAGGCCATATGGCTCCTCTTTGAGCCACATGAGACTTGTTTGAGCTGCATAGACGCTCGAGCCGCATGGATACTTGAGCCGCATGAACTCTCTGAGCCGCAGGGGGCTCTCTGGCCGCATGGATCTTTCTTTATTCTTTTCCATGCTTCTACAAGACATCCTTCAAAGTTTTCAATTTGCAAAATTGAAATCATTTGAATAAGAAGCATGGCCATGTATTCTTCTGGCCGCATATGATATCTCGGCCGCATGGATGTTTCGGCCGTATGGATGTCTCGGCCGCATGGATGACCAGGCCGCAGGGGTTTTCGGGCCGCATAAGTGTCTCAGCCGCAGGGACTTTCTGGCCGCATAGCTATCTCAGCCGTGGGAACTTTTTGCCACGTCATCTTGCCACGTATGGAGATCTTTTGTATTACATGCTGTTGATTTGCGGTCAGTTTTGAGGTCACTTTTCGGGACGGGATCCCAGGAGTCTGGCCTTCATTTTAGGCGACTCGCCTCGATAATTGAAGAGTTAGTTTTTGTTGTGCACGAGAATCAAAGTGCCTTGGTTTTGTTTATAAATATGGATGAGTTCAGTCGGAGGGATTTCTTTACTTTCTCCTTCGTCTCCAACTGTTGCTGTCTTTCCTTTCTTTCCCTATTTCCATTCTCCGACTATCAAAAATGGCCCCCATATCTTCTAAGGTCGTCTCCGCTGCCGCGAAAGGCAAGAAGGTGGCTTCCTCGTCGGCCGCCGTGCCCGAAGTGCATCCTGATGTTCGCCCCGGTTTTAAGGGTATGAAATGGAATTGAATACTTTGAACCCCAAAGACCCATGGCTCTGTTGCATAACATATGCATAAGCCTTCATCCTTCGTTTTTATTAAACCGCCCAAGATCGACCATGATGGAGCCGCATATATTGCATAGGCCGTATGACCCTCTCATATTCGAACCGCATAGGACATGCCCTATGTTTGAGCCGCATTGAAAAAGATTTGGGCCGCAGGAGTGCTTCCGGGTTTGAACCGCATGGAACCTCCTTTGAGTGGAACCGCATATATCCCTGACAATCTGGCCCGCATAGAATTTTGCTGAGTCGTGCCACATAAACTCCTCTGCGAGATATAACCGCATAAGTTTTAATCCGAGCCGCATAAGCTATCGAATCAGTGTCACATGGAACTTCTAACTGAATTGGGCCGCATGAAGCTGTGCTGACCCGAGCCGTATAGGCTCTATTGAAGCCGTGTCGCATGAAACTCAGCTGAACTGGGCCGCATACGGCTTCGTCGATCCGAGCCGCATAGGCTCATAGAAACTTCTTTTTGAGAAACTCTAAGTGGTTTCGTTTTAACCTATTTTTTTAATCCTGTTTCTTTTGTCCTTTTCCAGTGAACCTCCCAACCAACCCGGCCGGAGAGCTTCTAATGGGTTCAGCTCAGTTTGCCATGGGTGTGCGGCTTGACGATCTAATTCGACATATAACAGATCAACTTTCCTCTAATGAGCCTTTAGAGAGGGTGGCTGCCATCAACAACCAGCCTTTCAATTTTCTTTGCACTATGATGAATTCGAGGAAACTGGACGGAGAATATCTGAAACCAGCTTTTCTCTTTGGGAATGCTTTCTCCGTAAAGAACTTCCGAACGCTGGACGTTTATGAGAACTGGGACTTCACCGTGGACGGGGTGGATATCCATGTTCCCGAGATGGAGCGGCATTTTCCTCTCTCATGGTTTAATATGGTGCCGTTGGACAGGAAAATGGCAGGTTCTCTGACTCCAACCCAATAGGGGATGTTCGTAGGCAACATCCACTATAATATGAGTATTAAGTCAGCGTGTACATGTAGGGAGTCAGTCAGCCGAACTGTGATAGGGCTGATTCCTGGTACTTTTATAAATGTGTCTGGTCCTAACTTCACTTTTACCCGAGCTAATACCTTCCTGAATCAGCTCGCTCGCAAGGGGTCCTATCCTGTAGGCAGGTTGTCGCTGCTGAATTGGATAAATCCCATTCCCACATGGGCCAATCTTTCCTCATGGATCCTGAGGAACTACGAGGAACTCCTTCGGGAGATTGACCTTTACTACGCCATCCGGGGCACCTGTTACGGATTGCCCATTAACAAGCCGCTGTTCATGGCCCTTTTGGAGATGTATAGCCGGCGTACGGGGACTTTCTTCGCGCCCGGGGAAGAGTTGGGAGTTTTTCTCCATGAAATGCATGCTGTTTCTAAGCTGCCATGGGGAGGCGAGGCCTTTGAAGTATATACCCCGACGAACGAGGAATTCGATGACCTGGATCGACGATTTTCTAGTTTCGTCGCTGTGTACCGAGAACTGTTGTGCCACCATAGCATCTGCCACTAGACTGCTATCAAGAAAGAAAATAGCTCAGAAGGGAACGCCCCATACTACGGCCTGGGTCGCGTATCTTTTCAAGTTACGTCCTTCCGGTCGGGTTTCGTCTCGAGGTCCTCAAACCCCGGAGGAGGTAAAGGACATGATGTTGAAGGCCAAAAGGTCGAGGTCCATCCGTGACAGGTTTGGGAGTCGTACCGACTCCTTCAGTTATTTCCACTACGGTACCCGACAGATGTCGGAGAAAGCAATCTTGGCCGGTTTCTTGATGGTATGGCTACAAAATTATGTAGTCTCGGGAGGGGCGGGTTCTACTGAAAGGATCAACCGCCACTTCATTCTCCCGGCTGTGAAGCTGGTCTTCAAAGTAAGACTGGCCCTTCTTCCGGCTATGGTGTGTAGCATACACCACGGCCTCTGTGCCTTTTCGTCTAAAGTCATTGCTCATGAGACGATGCTGGACTTCGAGCGGATAGAGCTACCATACCACTATCTCATAGGGTGGTTATTGATGCATTACCGGTCTTTGATGATGCCCGGGACAGAGGATGATGTTACCGCTGATGACGCCTTCCTTTTCCGATACCACCATCAATCTTGGGAGTATGACACTATGCCGGCTTATCGGAGGGCGTTGGCAAGAGTTGACGGGCCCGCCTTCTTTGTGTCTCTTCCTCAGTTTACCCCTAGAGAAGTGAGGAGGGTATATGTTGATAGCATTGAACCTCCCCAGCTCTTATCTGAGAAGATGCTTCTATGGCTGCACAACATTCGCCCTGCGCACCTAGTATATCGTTACCGAAATAGCGTATACTTGGAGCCTTATTTGCCTAGTAGGTTTTTTCGTCAATTCGGGTATAGTCAGCTATTCCTTGACTGCCCCAGTGCTTGCCTGGGCTTCGAGGGCAGTGTCCTTGACGGCATCCGGGCATGGCATTATTACAATGCTGTTCATACCCGGGCTAGCTTCTCAGTCCCTGACGCTAATACGCAAGGGGATATTCTGTACATGGCGGCTCTTTATCACGTTACGGCGAGCAAATCTCCCGTGAACTTCGATATGAACACCAGCTTCATTGTCGGGACCGGCTTGGCAGAAAAGCCAGAGGGTTCCAGAAAGAGAAAGGGAGGGGCGAATAGGGTTCCCGTGCCAGACTCGGAGTCCACTGCGATGGACGAAGAGGATGACGAGCAGGCCGTCGATGACTCGTCGCATTCTTCGGACGAGGAGGTGGCGAACCAACCTCCTACTGTGCCGGACGAAGAGGTGGAGGATCATCCACCTGTTGTGCCTGGTGCTTCGCACCCACGAGGCAGGCGTTTGTCTACTGACGATGGCAGGACCTACTCCACAAAGCGGGCTGCGGTAAGACATTGCAGGCTGTTTATTGATGTTGACGCTATTTCTGAGGTGATTGGAATTTCAGCCGTATTTTCGTTCTTTTTCTAAATTATGGCCTAATCATTTTTCTTTTGCTCCTTGCAGGCGTCCGGGGAGTCTGCTTCTCGGGACTCGACTACTGAAGTCGATCTAGCCTTGTCTACTTTGATCCATGATATGTGTACTGCCATCACTCCTGCTGGGGTTCTTCCGGAGGCGGCCGGGGAGTCTTACCTTGCTGAGACCTCAACCCATGGGGGCGGAGGCTCTATTGCCCCTGTCCCTGAGACAACTGAATTCCAACAGGATGATACTGACCTAGCTGACTCCCCTTCAGGGGTGGCTGGGGCAGAGAAACCGGTTGAATTCGAGTTGGAAGCTGCGGGTGGGGAGACCATGCTAGCTTCGAACGAGCTGCAGCCTCTGAGCTCTTCCCCTGGTAAGATAAACCATATTTTTAACTTGTGAGGAGGCCTATTTTCTCTATCACCCTGTCCTTCGTGGATTAATGATTGCTTTGGACGTGCAGGTCCCACCCATTTATTACCGGTGATGGATATTGCCAGGGCGGACTCTACCAGGGAGGATCTGATGGAAGCACGTGTGCCTCCTTCTTTTCCAACCCATACTGAGGGGCCTCCAGCTGAGTCAGGTTTGGGAGCCTTGGTGATAGCACATCTGGAGCAAGGGACGACGCTTTCCGTGCCATCATCTGCGAAAAGGGTTTCGGGAGTTAACCTTTCTGCTCTACCAAGTATCCAGGCTCTTCGGGCGGCGGAAGAGGAGCTAGCTGCCATCCATGCCTCTTTTCGCACAGAATTCATTTCCCTGGTGGTAGGGACGGCTGTTTGCCATGAAATATAAAAGAGCAGAACAGTTTTATGGGAGGACTTGACTTTTACTTCACGTTACAAACTCGCTTGTACAAAGAAAGCCTAGGGACGAAAACCTAGGTACAGCAATCTAAGTACAATTATTTATTTTTGATTCTGGGGGGTGACGATAGAGGCTTGGGAAAGCGACGGCAGCTCTGCCTTACTCCTTGGACGATCGGACGTAGCCTTGGCTCCTGTGACGAGATGCTTGGCGTTGACGAAGAAATGCTCTTCTTGCTCTCCTCGTATTGCTCTTCTGGCTTCTCTCTCTCTGGATTGATCTCTGTGTATTTTTTCTCTCTGATTATTGGGGGAGCGTCTCTCTGTATGCCCGTATGTCTCTTTTGCAAGAGAATGGCACCCTGCTATTTATAATAGTGGGGAGCATCATTAGGGTTTGCAATAACTGCCCATTTTCAAAGTGGCGGTGGCCTGGTCAATGATCAATCTGGACCATCAATCTTGAGTATGAAGGATCTGGACCATTAATAAGGATTATGCCAAATCATGTCAGTAATTATTGTTGATTACAATAAATTCCCATTATGATGATTTGCTGATATCCGCAAATCTAAATGAATCAATTTAATTCATTCTCTAGCCACGTGTCCCAAATCATTGGGATCTGACCCAAAATTTGGTTATCTTTAGGACACGTGTCCTGTCATCATTGTTGAGCCGCATGAGGAGCGTTCATATTTGGGCCGCATGAAGGTCGTCATGACCGAGCCGCATGAAAGATTTCATGATCAAGCCATATGAATAGTCTCTATACTCGAACCGCATGAAGGTTGTCATGATCGAGTCGCATGAATCTGTTCATGATCGAGCCGCATGGATTTCTTCATGGCCGAGCTGTATGAGAGTCTTCATGGTCGAGCCGCATAGATTTTTTCATGGCCGAGCCGCATGGGGGGACCTTCATGATTGAGCCGTATAGGTTTCTCTGCACTGATCGCATGAACTCGTCTAGTCTGGCCGCATAAACTTGCCTCAAAGATGTGAATATTTTCTCCAGTTCCCTAGGAAGATAGTTCTTTTGTGTCAGTCATTATGACTACTTTACGTCGGGGCTGTCAGCTGTCAGCCGTCAGAGCATTAATTGACGCTGGGTACAATCTGTTCTGAAAAGACACGTGGCTTCCCTCCGCGGGCCGCATGGAGTCCACTCGTACTGCCTATGTATTTGAGCCGCATGGGACTCCTGAGCCGCATGCGGCCCCTTGGCCGCATGGATCATTTTTCTCTTCTTTTTCATGCTTCTACAAGACCCCCTTCAAAGTTTTCAATTTATAAAATTGAAATACTTTGAATAAGAAGCATGATTATGCCAGAGCCGCATGGATGTATTCTGGCCTAGCCGCATGGATTTGTCCAGCCGCATGATTACCTCAATCCGCATGACTCTCTGAGCCGTATGGGCTGTTTTGGCCGCATGAGCTTCTTGCCACATCTTTCCGCCACGTGTGCAAATCTTTTGTAAATCTTCAGCATTTAATGCTCTTGATTTGCTGTCAGATTTTGAGAGCCGCTTTTTGGGCCAGGATCCCAAGAGTCAGGCTATTATTCAGCCGTTTTGCCTCGATGACCGAAGAGTCGGTCATCAAGTTGTACGCGGATCGAGGCGTTCCTTCTTTGTCTATAAATAGGAACACTCTCGTTCTGGGAAATCTTCTTTGCTCTCTTCGATCTTTCACCTCGATCTTTCTAACTCGCTTCTCTCCCAAGCATCTATGGCTCCCAAGAAGGCTACTGCGTCAAAGGCTGCGATGGGCAAGGCGGTCGCTTCTGCAGCGGCTGTGGTGACGAACGTGGCCACTCCTCCGTCGGCCGCTGTTCACTCTGTTCATTCTGACGTTCATCCGCCTATTGCTGGTAAGGGCGTCGCCTTAGAACCCTAACTGCCATGGCTCTGCTGCATAATTTATGCAGAAGCCGCATGTATAAGGTTCGTCGATATGACCGCATGAGCACTTCGCCCAGGGGGCCACATGGGCTTGTCATACTCGATCCGAACTGCATATATATTTTCGGTTTGGGTCGCATGAGCGTAGTTCACTTTTGAACCGTATAAGCTCATCTGCTTGTAGCCGCATGAGTCTGTGTGTTCAGGGCCGCATGAGTCTGTGTGTTCAGGGCGGCATGGGTCTGTGTAGACTTTGAACCGCATAGCCTCACCTGAATCTGAGCCGCATCCGTGCCTTGGTTTGTTCGTTGAGTCCATGTGAACCTTGCACTGCATAGGCCCTTCCCCAAATCGTAGAAGCTTCATCAGCTCATCTGACCTTGATTTGTTATGGGCTCGTCTGACTCGGGGCCGTATAAGGCTAGAACCGCATGGACTCATCTGGTTCTGATCTGCATAAGGCTGTAACGACCCGGACCGTATAGACTTAAATGCTCTTTCAAATGCTTCTTGTTTGCCTATCTTCTAATTTTGTTTCTTTCGTCTTTCTTCAGTGAATCTGCCAGTAAACTCTGCGGGGGAACTCCTAGTGGGCTCAAATCAGTTTGCCTTGGGCGTGTGTCTTGATGACTTCGTTAAGTACGTGCTGAATCAATTTCCTGCTAATGAGCCTTCGGGGAGGTTGAACGCCATTGAGAATCAGACCCTCCATTATCTCCGTGCCATGATGAATTTTGGGAAGTTGGATGGATTATACCTGAAGCCCTCATTCCTCTTCGGAGACGCTTTAATCATAAAAAATGCCCGAGTATTAGAGATCTCTGAGTACTGGGATTTTACTTTGGATGGGATGGCAATCCATATTCCTCTCATGGAACGTCATTATCCTCTGTCGTGGTTCAATATAATATTGTTGGACAGGAAGATGGTGTGCAACTTAACTCCTACCCAGTCAGGAATGTTGATGGGTGACATCCATTATAACCCGAACATTAGGTCAGCGTACGCGGCTAAGTATTCCGTCCTCCGGTATATGATGGGACTGGCCCCAGGTACTTTCATGAACGTATATGGTCCCAACTTCACATTCACTCAAGCTGATACATTCCTGAATCGGCTTGCTCGCAAAAAATCTTATCCCGTTGGCAGACTGGCATTGCTGAACTGGATAAACCCCACTTCTACGTGGGCCCACTTGACCACTTGGGTTCTGCAGACCTACGGGACATTCCTACGGGAAGTGGGACTCTATCATGCCATCCGGGGCACCTGTCACGGGCTTCCTATCAATAAGCCATTATTCATGGCGCTCCTGGAGATATATAACCGGCGAACGGGGACATTCTTCGCACCCGGAGGGGAGTTGGGACTTGCTCTCCATGAGATGTATACTGTCTCCAAGCTTCTGTGGGGGAACGAGCCTTTCGAGGTGTACACCCCATCGAACGAGGAGCTCGAGGACCTGAACCGACGACTTTCAGGTTTTGTTGCGGTGTGCCAGGAGTTTCTATGCCATCATAGTGCTTGTCACCAGATGGCTATAAAAAAGGAGGATAGCTCAGAGGGGAACGCTCCCCACGCCACATCCTGGGTCAATTATCTTTTTAAAGTTGGCCCTTCTGGCGAGGTTATTCCTCGAACCCCTCAAACCCAGGAAGAGATAAAAGACCTGATGTTGAGCGTCAAGAAGTCACGGTCTAATAGCGACATATTCGGGAGTCAAGCTGACTCTCTTAGCTATTTTTACTACGGTACCAAGCAGATGTCTGAGAAAGCGCTCCTGGCTGGATTTTTGATGATATGGCTACGGAACTGTGTAGTCTCGGGGAGAGCAGGTTCTATTGAGAGAATCAGCCGTCACTTTATTCTTCTTGCCGTTAAGCTGGTATTTGGAGTTAGACTGGCTCTTCTCCCGGCTATGGTGTGTCGCATACACCATAGTCTTTGAACATTCTCGTCCAAGGTTATTGCCCGTAAGGAGACGCTGGACTTTGAGCGCATAGAGCTACCTTTCCACTATTTGATGGGATGGTTGTTGATGCACTACAAGTCTTTGATGGGATCTGGAACAGTGGAAGATGCTACTGACGAAGACGCTTTCCTTTTCCAATGCCATCACCAACCTTGGGAATACAGTACTATGCCAGCTTGTCAGAGGGCGCTGGCGAGGGTAGATGGGTGTGACTTTTTCGTGTCTGTTCTTCATTTTTTCGATGAGAAGGTGAGGGGTGTACACCTTGATGGTACCTGACCTTCTCACTTTCTATCTCCGAAGATGCTTACCTAGTTGCGCAACATTCGCCCCGCGCATCTGGTTTATCGTAACCGCGATAATGTGTACTTAGAGCCCTACCTGCCTAGTAGGTTTTCTCGCCAATTTGGCTATAGCCAGCTATTCCTGGACTGTCCTAGCCCTTGTTTGGGCTTTGAAGGTAGCGTTCTTGATGGCGTCAGGGCGTGGAATTATTATGACGCTTATCATACTCGGGCCAGCTTCTCGGTCCCTGATACTAAGGCGCCGAGGGAAATTTTGTACGTAGCTGCCTTGTATCATGTTATGGCGAACAAGCCCCCTGTCAATTTTGATCCGAGTACTAGTTTCATCATGGGTACTGGTTTAGAGGAAAAGCCTAAGGGGGCTAAGGCTAGAAAACAATAGCACTCCAGACTCCCCTCCCTGAATCAGAACCTTCTGAGGCGGCTGAGGAGGATGATGATCATGATAGCGAAGACTCTCTTTCTTTTGGGGGTGAAGAAGTAGCGGATCAACCACTTGCCACACCAGACGAACTGGCGGGGGATCCGTCGCTTGCTACACAAGAGGAAGTAGTAAGGGAAGGACAGCCTCCCGCTGTGCCTGGTCCTTCACGCAAATGAGCCAGACGTGAGTCTTCTGACGGCAGAATAACCTTTTCTGTGAAAAGAGCCGTCGTTTGGTCCCGTTGGTTGCTTATTACTGAGGGGGGTGAGGATGCTGACGGTGCTCCGGAGGTAAGACTATGTTGGAGCTATCTTCTTGTTGTGGCTTTCTTTTTTTTTTCATGGAGATATGACCTAATCATTTTTCTTTGTAGGCTTCTGACGAACCAGGCTCTCCTGAACCGTCTGCTGTCCCTGGAGTTGATCCGGCCCTTGCTGCTTTGATTAGTGGCGTGTGTGCCGCCGTCCTTTCTGCGGGGGCTCTCTCAGCGGCGGCTGAGGACTCTCAAGTTGCTGAGGCCTCTGTCCGGGGTGACGAAGGCTTCCTCGGGCCTGTCTCCGAGATTGCTAAATTTCAGCAAGGCGACGCCGATCTCGTCGCGTCCCCTCCCGAGGGTGCTGGGGCGGAGGAGCCTATTATATTCGACTCGGAGGCCGCTGGTGGAGAGGTTGTGGTGGCCGTAGGCGAACCTCTGCCTCCACATTCTTTCGCTGGTAAGATAAGCCAAATATTGACTAGTGAGGGGGCTTATTTACTCTATCAACATATCCTCCAGGTCAAATCGATTCATGGTTGTCTTGGCCCTACAGGTCCTGACCCTTTACTTCCCACAGCAGATGTTCTTGGGGAAGGCTCGGCCTGCCGCGATCTGGGGGAAAGGGGCGTTTCATATCCTTCACCGACTCATATCGAGGGGCCTCCTGCCATCTCCGGGCAGATGGGGGTGGAGCTTGTTCCGGGTGCGATGGTCTCCGTCTCATCCTCTGCTGCCCATACGGCTTCAGAGACTGACTTCTCGACCCTGCCGAGCGTTCAAGTTCTGCGGGCTGCTGAAGAGGAGTTGGCCGCCGTTCAGGCGTCCTTCCGTACAGAGTTTGTTTCCCTCGTGGCAGGAGCGGTAGATTCTGTTGCATCTTCTTCAGTGTTGCCAGCTACACTCCCGTTGACGTCGGCTTCTTCGGAGGCTCTGGACGAGGTGTCGCAAGATGTAGTCGACAGCTTCTATCGTCATTTAAAGAGGGGCGTAGATGCTGCCGTAGAACGGGGAACCCCTTTTTCTCTGTCCTTGCGGTGCGCTCGGGGTCAGATTGAAACTTTGAAGACTCTTCAAGGCGGGGTGGGGTTGGCTGCGCTTCTGGAGCCCAAGTTGGCAGAGGCTGATCAGCTCGTGACCCGATTGCTGGTGTTACGGCAGGCTGATTTGCCCGCTGCGATTGAACGGGAGCGGGGCTTCCTTATTGCCGCTCGGGATAGGATAAAGCTTGCTCGAGACACTGCCGGGCCAGTTGTGAAGGGGGACCTTGATAAGCTTTTCGCTTCGTATGACAGGCTTGGTCGTCGAAGTCAAGCTTGTAGGGCTCGGGAGGAGGCTGCTTCTCGTGGAATAGCTGACACTAAGGAGCAAATTCTCGTACTTCAGAGGGAATTGGCCTTCCTAGAGTCAGAGCTGAAGGCTGCTCATGCGGAACATGAGTCAATCGTTCGGGAGGCCAATAAGGTTTCTCGATCTTCTGTTAACCTGGAGCGGGCTTTCAAGAAATTTGAAGATAACTGGCAAGCTCACGCTCATCTGGAGGATGCGACGACGCTGACCCAAGAGGCGGAGCGTCGAGCTAAACAGAGGTTTGAGCGGTCGGTTGCCTTGCTGACAGACCGTCTCACGACGCTATGTGCCCCGGAGCAGTGATCGGTTTTCTATTTTCTTTTGCTCCTTTTCCCCTTCCTTTTCTTTTGTCTTCATTTTGTAAGGGGTGTGATCCTAAATGATGTAGCACTTTAAATTTTGAATAAATGAGCATGTTTCAACTCATCTTCTCTTTCTTGTACTCGTGGTATTTATGGAATTGAACATGCTGGAGGATTATTTGTGGATCTGTTACCCTGGGCGTACCTTGGTTTTAGGTACGAGTAACAAATTTTGGAGAGGAATACCTAGAACAACTTCGCGATGAGACAGCTATAGAAGTATTTGGTATTCGAGAGAATGCCAGGGAGCAACTGGGCTCCCAGGCATGATAGGGGAGGGATGGGCGTGTACTGGAGACCCAGTACAGCATCTGTGGTTGACTGAGGATACTTGTGGTCATCAGAGGGCATTTGTGGTCAACAGAGGACATTTGTGGTCGACAGAGGACATTTGTGGTCAACAGAGGACATTTGTGGTCAACAGAGGACATTTGTGGTCAACAGAGGATATTTGTGGACCTATTATCCTTGTCGTACTCCGGTTGTGGGTACAGATAATAGGTTGAAAAGGAACCGACATACTTACTCAGAGGTAATGAGGACATGGCACGTATGGAGGTTTCTTCTACGGAGCCTTCCCACGCAGAGGTAATGAGGACATGACAGGAGTAGGCTCAATGAAGAGGGGGTACATAAAATAACTCAGAGGTAATGAGGACATGAAAGTTTTATGTAGGGGGTGATTTGTTTTTGGCTGAAGTGAAATGACTCAGAGGTAGCATCGACATGGTCGTTTTGGAAGTTTGTGGACCCGTTACCCTTTTTGTGTACTGAGAGTGTGGGTAGTGGATCATGAAGGAGGATCTCTTATAGGAAGAAAGTTCAGAGGTATGATCATACATGACTTACTATCTGAAAGAGTGACCGGGATGTGAGTTCAGAGGCACCAGCGGGTACATGACTCGATATTATGAAAGTGTGAGTTCAGTGGCACCAGCGGGCACATGACTCGATAATCTGGGATGTTATGGATGTGAGTTCAGCGGCACAAAAGGGTACATGACTCGGGAATCTGGAGAATGGTGAGTGTGAGTTCAGCGGTACCAGCGGGCACGTGACTCGAATGATTGGAAAATGTGGGAATGAGTTTAGAGGTACCAGCGGGCACGTGACTCGAATGATTGTAAAATGTGGGAATGAGTTCAGAGGTACCAGCGGGTATATGACTCTATGCACGGAACCAGAATTTAAGTTCAGTGGTACGTGGAGGTACATAACTCGACACTCTGAGATGTCTCGAGGATTTAATTTCAGACATAATACTTCTTCAGGAACTTGCCGTTGATAGGCAACATGAGCAAGTCTCCATTTTGTTTTGCGAGGCGGTAGGTGCCGTTGGAGAATACAGCTTCGATGATGAACGGGCCTTCCCATTTTTGTTGGAATTTACCGACAGTTTTATGCGTCATAACCATCGGCCTCCGAACCGCCAGAACGAGATCGCCTACTTGGAATGTTCTGACCTTTACCTTCTTGTTGAAAGCTCCGGAGATTCGGGCTCGATACAGCTCAATTCGTTGCTGAGCTAACAGGCGCTTCTCGTCTAGGGCCTCCAATTCCTGTAGTCGGCGATGGTGGTTTTCGTCTGTCGTTAACTGATGTGTGAGGGCGAGGCGGAGTGAGAGGATCTGAGTCTCTAATGGGAGGACTGCCTCACTCCCGTACACCAGAGAAAATGGTATATTCTCGATGGCTGTTCGAACTGTGGTACGATATGCCCATAAGCATTTGCCGAGCTTCTCGTTCCAGTCGCGCTTGTTAGAGGAAACGAATTTCTTGAGTAGCTTGATTATGGTTTTGTTGAATGCTTCTGCTAACCCGTTGGCTGCTAGGTTGTAGGGTGTCGAAGCAATATTCTGAATTCGATGCTTGTCGCAGAACCGATAAAATACGTGGCTTGCGAACTGTGGCCCATTGTCGTGAATGATCCTTCGGGGCAATCCAAAGCGGTAGATGACATGATGCTTAAGGAAGCTGATTATGTTTGAAGTTTTCACCTTTGCCAATGGGATGGCTTCCGCCCATTTGGAGAAGTAATCAGTGATTGCGAGTATGAATCGGTGTCCTCTGGACGAAGGCGGGGTAATTGGGCCGACGATGTCTATACCCCATGCTTCGAATGGCCAGGAGGCCACCGTCAGGTGTAGGAATTCAGATGGCTGGTGGATGAAGTTGGCATGGATTTGGCTGGCTTTGCATTTTTGCGCATAATCTATTGCGTCTGCTACCATCGTGGGCCAGTAATAGCCCATTCGGCGAAAGCGGTATTGCAGTTTCGGGCCAGGTTGGTGGGCTCCGCAGACACCATCATGGTCCTCGCGCACGGCTTCCTTGGCTTCTATATTTGACAGACACCGAAGCAGCAACCCATCATAGGATCGGCGGTACAGCATTTTTGTCTCCGTATCATAGAAAAATCTGAGAGAACGTCTTCTGATAGAAGTGGCTTCCTTCGGATTCTCTGGCAGGATGTCGTATACTACGAAGTCGATGAACGGCTGTCTCCAGTCTGGTGCTTCATCGATTGAAAGAGCGGAGTAGCTTTCAATGTATCGAATGTTATCCTTAGGACAGACCAGTTTACGGCCTATTATGTCGACCTGATGACGAGCATAATTTGGCACAGCTAGGGAAGCGGCCAAACCGGCTAGTGCATCAGCTTCAATATTCTGGAGTCTGGGAACATGTTCTATGAAGAATTCTTCCAGAGACGAGATGATGTCGATTGCTATTCGATGATACGGGATCATGTCTTCGTGGCGGACCTCGTATGACCCCCGAATCTGATTGACGATTAACTGTGAGTCGTCGTATGCTTCAAGATACTCTACCCCCAACTTCTTTGCGAGACGGAGGCCGATGACCAAGGCATTGTACTCGGCCACATTATTTGAGCAGGGCTCTGTGAGTGAGTAGGCCCGATTGATCACCAAGCCGGAGGAAGAAATCAGCACCACTCCAACTCCAGCGATGATGTTGCCTTTGGGTCCAGTTCTCGAAGCGTCGTCGAAGAACATTCGCCAGATGGCATCATGGGAGACTACATTTGAACTAGTGACCTCGCCCGGTATCTCTTCATATACCCTAGTCATCTCTGAACCTGGATGGGATGCTAAGAAGTCTGCCAGAGCCTGGCCTTTAACATCCTTTTGCGGGACAAAGATCATGTGGTATGGTGATAGTAATATTGCCCAGGTAGCAAGGCGAGAGCTGATTGCCCCAGGTTTGGTCATAAGAACCCTGAGGGGGTTGATCCGCGATATCACGTGGATGGTTTGTCCCGTGACATAGTGTCGCATCTTCGGGATGGCAAACACGAGAGCAAGGCATTCCTTCTCTACGGCCGTATATCGGTATTCTGGCCCAATCATCTTTCGACTGAGGTAGTATATAGCTTGTTCGTGGCCCACATCGTTATTTTGTGCTAGCAGAGCCCCGAGGGAATGTTCTATCGCTCGCACATAGAGCAGGAATGGCTTCCCGGCAACAGGAGCCACCAGGACTGGGGGGGTTCGACAAATATTCTTTGATGCTGTCGAAAGCGCGCTTGCATTCCTCATCCCATACGAAAGAGACTCCCTTCTTCATGAGATGGGTGAATGGTTGACATCGTTCGGAGAGATTAGAGATGAATCTCCTGATGTAAGCTAGCCTGCCTTGGAGGCCTCGGAGTTCGCGAAGATTTCTCGGGGGATCCATCTCCATGATTGCCTTTGTTTTCTCGGGGTCGATGTGAATGCCCTGAGAAGTGATGACGAAACCTAGGAATTTCCCGCTGGAGACGCCCAAGAATGATTTCGTAGGGTTCATCTTTAAATTGTGTGCTCGCATTAGGTCGAACATTGTTCTGAGATCTTGCAGATGATCTTCCTTCGAGCGGCTTTTGACGACGATGTCGTCGACGTAACATTCCACTATCTTGCACAGGTGGTCTCTAAAGATGACGCTCATAGCTCTCTGGTAAGTAGCGCCAGCATTTCTTAAATCGAAAGGCATAACGGTGTAGCAGTATGTACCAATCGGTGTTCGGAATGATGTGTGCTTCTCGTCGTCAGAGAACATCTTGATTTGGTTGTATCCTGAGAAGCCATCCATAAAGGACATACGTTCGAAGCCGCAGGTGTTGTCGATCATAATATCTGTGATAGGGAGTAGGAATTCATCTTTAGGGCATGCCTCATTCAGATTCCGAAAGTCAATGCAGATTCGGATCTTCCCGTTCTTCTTGAGAACTGGTACGATGTTGGCTACCCAGTCTGGAAGCTGCTCTTCGCGAATGAAGCTGCTGGATATCTGTTTGTTGACCTCGGCCTCAATAGCATTCATGACATCGGGGCAAAACCGTCGTTGTTGTTGCTTGACAGGTTTTGTATCCGGACGAATATTGAGTTTGTGGAGTGCGATCTCGGGGTCCAATCCTGGCATATCTTCATAGCTCCAAGCGAACACATCGATATACTCTTTGACGAGTTGGAGGAGCGACTCTCGCTCTTCATCTGTCAGACTCTGGCTGATGAAGATTGGTTTTGGGGAGGCTTCATCACCAAGATTAACTTGTATGACCTCATCCTCAGTGGGAGGTTCTCTTTGCTCGAAACGCTTTTCCCATTGTTCATCTAGCTGTTGGGCCCACGGCTCTAGCTCGAGAATTTCCGGAATGTCTTCATCTTCTTCATAAGCGTCGGCGAATGCCATGTTGACTGACAGGACTTGTCTGAATACGTCCCCGATGCTGGTATCCGAGTCAGAAGTTGGTGACCCGGTCGAATGTGAATGCCAGTCACATTCTTTATCTGAACTTTCAGGAGTCGTCGTGGGTGTCACATACCCTAATCCACATCGAGTCTTGCTATAGTAGTCCCGTGGTTTGCCAGCCGGGACCGGAGGCTTCAAAGGTAATCGTCGTCCCGTACTGTAGTTCAAATCCGGTGTCATTTCCAGATCATACCCCTGTTTCTGCATGAGATATTTAGATTGGGGGCTATAAAGATACAGAGGTAGTCTCCCGGCATCCGATCCAAGGTGGACTTCTTCTATGGTGAAGGGATGCGGGTCGTCCTTTCGGCCGAAGATGATTGGATGGTCTTCTCCCTCGATTATTCGGTAAGCGTCTTCCGCTGGAGTAAGCTGGATTGTGGTGTAGACATTTGTCACCTGTGTGTGTAGGTGAGTTCCTATACCGTGTTCCATAGCGTACATTGTACAAAGCTTATTAAGCTCGAGGTAGTTCAAAGATAGCCCTTTATTGATGAAGTAAAGTATATTTTCTAGGGGAATTACATCATCTGCCGAAGGAACATCAGTGTGGACAGCCACATACTTGGCTAACTCCGGTTCCTCTTCGGCTACCCCCTGTGTGAATGAAGACTGAGAGGACGATCTGGGGAGCTTGATCGTCAGCGGTTCATTTGATGGAGTTGAGCGTGGAGTTGTTGGCAAACTAGCGACCCCCAGTTTGGTACTTGATGTGGGGCGAGGAGTGGCTGGTTCGCTAGAAGTGTCAGACCTTGTATCGGGGTGACGACCCTTCTTGGGAAGGCGTATCATCAGTGGTTTGTCGGAGGGATTGAGCTTCTCCGTTTGGGGCTGGCCGACTCTCGGCAGTCTGATTGTTAGTGGCCTCGTTGTGGATCTTGGCACTTGGCCAGACCTTGGCAGCCAGATTATCATCTGCTCTTCTTGTGCCGAGAGGCTAATTGCGTCCTTACGCAGAGTGGCGGTAAGGGGTACAGACCTGCCCGGTTTGCGAGCTTGGAGGTGGATCGTCAGAGGCTCTTCTGATCCTGTGGCTGTCTCGGTACTAGCTTGTACATCTCCTTCACCAAGATGCTTCTTCGATTTTTTGTATAGGCAGGAGTCTGAGTAGTAAGATTCGACCCCTTTGAAGGGATCGATATTAGCAAATTTTGTCCTTACGAAGCCGTGTTTATCGACATATTTGAAGCACTGGTGCAGCGTGGAAGGCACGATCATATAATCGTGTATCCATGGGCGCCCCAAGAGGATGTTGTAAGATGTGTCTGCATCGATAACGTAGCAGGTGACTTCTGATTGGAGGTCGCCAATTTGACACTTCAGACGAATCTTCCCAATAGGGTAGCTCCTGCCCGAATTGAAATCGCTGATGGCGGTACTTGTAGGCATCAGGCGATGCATTGGGATGCGGAGATGATGTAGCAGACCCTTCGAGATAATACTTATGGAAGAGCCAGGATCAATGTGCATCCGATCCACCTTTACGTCGCCGATGTATCCAGTGTAGTATAGTGGGCGATCTTGCAGATTAGTTTTGATGAGCATGTCCTGCGGAGTAAAGACGATATTGGGCATTGCTCCTGTGCAGGTGCTATCTTGGAGATCTGCAGGTGGGTTTTCTCCCGTGAGGTTAACTTGAGCCAGGTATACGTCGACGTTTTGGAGTGCATTGCTCAAAGCCGTACGAACATCCCTGGAGAGTCTCAGGAGCTCGTATAATGACAACTTGGCCGGTGTGTTGGCCAATTGTGCCAAGATGTCGAAGTTGTAGGGTCTCTCCAACCCTTGGGCTGCCTCTTTTTAGAGGGATTTGTCGAAGCGAGTCTACCTCGGCCTAGGCTTGTCGGTCGTCGAAGGCTGAGCCGGTCCCGGAGCATCAGTTGTAGTGGGTTGATGATCTTCAGCTGGATTGTCAACCACAGGTTGGGATTGTGCCCCAGATCGCGTGACGACGGCTGTAGCTTTTTCGATGTCTGCCGAGATCCTGTGGTAGGATCTGATTTTTCCATTCTTTTTCTTGCAGATAGAAGACGATATGGGCCGAGTCACTTCCGATACCAAGTCTGGATGGATCCCTATGACCTCTCCTCGTAATGTGGTGAGGGGCACCAAACCAGCAGCCTGATCTCGGGAAGGTGGAAGATTAGTAATCTCCATTATCGCCAGAAGGATGGGGACCACCTCGTCTTGAGTTTTCGTCGGAGGGAAGCTGCCGAATTGTACCGACACCATATTGGCTGCCACCGTTACCTCTTCGAAATTGATGGCCAGAGCGTTCGAATCGATGAGGTTTTGGATGTACCGTTTCAGCTGGTAGCAGTCGTGTGTAGCATGATGGACGTAGCGATGATAATGGCAGTATTTTGGGTTCTTCGTCTCTGCCGGCCACGGTTCCTGTCTTGGTGGAGGAAGCTGAATTCTGTCCCCTTGTATGAGCATGTCCAAGATGGGCTTGACGTGACCGTCTTCGAAGGAGTAAGTGATTTGCGGCCATTGTTTGTTTGTCGGCTTTGGCTCAGGTTTCTGTGCTATGTCGGCTACCATAGCCTGCTTACCCATGCTGTCCCGATTGTTGGAGGGGCTACCCCCATTGTCGTTGTTGGTATTAGGATGCTTGCCCTTGTTCTTTCCGTCCGAGATGTACAATCCCACTTGGCGAGCCTTCTTCAATCGTTCTTTGGCGCTTATGGCACTGATGATGAACGTCTTCTAGCCCTTGAATTGACTTTCACCCATCCAGAGACTGGTTGTTGGGAGGAGTCTCTTTTGGCAAATTTCAATCAAGGAGGAATCTAGATTTCCAGAGGGCAGCTTCATGGCGGTTTGGCGGAACCGCTCGATGTAGTTCCTCGTCAGCTCTTTCTCCCCTTGGACGACGTCCATGAGGGTGGACATGGTGATGTCCTGCCCTACTTCGTAGAATCTCTCCCAGAACATGCGCTTGAAGCCGGCGAAGGAGTGGATGTAGTTGTCCGGCAGGTTACGATACCAGTCCAAGGCGACTCCTTCCAATGTTCCGATGAATAATCGTGTGAGAATGGCATCGTCATGGGGCAGATGGTCGGTGGTGACCTCGAAGTAAGTGATGTACCGACTTGCCGAGGTCTTGCCATCCTAAGGATTGATAATAAACGGCTTATATCTTGGTGGGAATGGAACATCCCTCCATGCAGCAGGGTACGGTTGCCGTATTCTGAGGTCTTGGAAGTTTTCTCGAGCGTGGAACATGGCTCGGAGCTCCTGGACCTCTCTTCTTGCTTCGCGTGCTTCGTCCACGGCAGTGGGGGCTGTTGTTTCCGAAGGATTGTTGTCCGGGTTTGGTGCCGCCGAATTCGAGTCCGCATTGACCGCGGGACCCGCGCTTGTTTGGCCAGGCGTCCCTCTTTACAGAGTTGGAAGGGCCGCTTTAATCTCGTCGACCGAATTGACCAAAGCAAGAAATATACCTTCGAGACTGTCGATGCGCTGGCGATCACTGGAACCACCTTGGTTGCTGTCTGTCATGAATACCATCTTTACATGAGGAGAGATAGACGGAGCGGTGGAGCAAGTGCCCTCTGAATCGTATCCCTGTAGCGAGAAATCATCGGGGTATGTGGGTATATTTCCTTCTGACTCAGATTCGGAAGGAACAGTACCCCCAACCTCCGAGTTCGCCTCATCATGGGAGTTGTGGACGTCGTCGGGGACGTCGAGGTTTGCTGTATCTGATGGGAGAGTTGTCTCCCCTGGCTCGTCTTCTTGGAACATCGGATTGCTGTGGAGACTCGGAGGGGTGCTACCCCCGGCCCCAGCAACCCCCTGTGTTATGGACGACGAATCTCCCACTGTAGCAGATTTCGTCTTAGAGCGAGTACCTTGGAAAACTTCGGTGGTGGGCACCCGCTTAGACGACAGTCTTTTAGTCGCAGTGGTTGAGATCTTCGGGCTGGGAACATTCGTCTTCTTCCCCCTTCCATCAGCGAGGACTTTTCGAGCAGAGTTGCAGGAGACGACGGGTAGTGCCTCGTCTTCTGAAGATGGCTGTTGCTGTCTTTGAAAGACAGACTGTCGGTCTTCTTGTATCGTCGTGCTACTGCAACAGCAGTTGACGATGACTTGGGTGCAGTGACGTCTGTGGGAGGACTCTTTGCACCCTGATGCATCTCCTCTTTCCTTACGTTTGTGGAGGATGGCCTCCCGTAAGTCACTTGCTTTGCTGGCTGGGGAATTCCGGGCATGCGAGTGTGTAGGCCTCCCGCCTGCTCCCTGATTCGAAGGTAGCTTGTATACTTGCCTTCGCTCGTTACTGGGAGATGCTTGATGACTATCCCGCCCATTGGCCGCAGGAGGCAGAGTTCGAGTAGCCTTATACAACTTTCCATTAGAGGCCCGCGTGATAATCAGCGGGACACTCTGATAGTCAGAGGTTAGGGCAGCTGACTGGGCTTGGTGAGCCCGCGCTGCCCTAGACTTCTTCCTTTTAGCACTTACGGGTGCGTAATAGGAAAAGTCCAAGTTGGATACCACAGAGTCTGGCTTATCATCCAGAGAACCATCAGGGTCAGGACCGCATGAGAGACGGTCGAAGACCGATCGAAATAAGCGTGGAATAGACGCTATACGATTAGGATTGGAAACCGTACAGGCTGTCTGCATGCGGCTGTCTTTAGCTGTCGGATGAGTTGTTCTTGTGCGACTAGGAGTCACGACAGTGCAGGCTGGCCGCATACGGTTGGCAATTGTGGCCGTATGGGTTTTCTGCAAGCGATTGACTTCGGTAACCGCATAAGTTTTATCCATACGGTTGGCAACTGTAGCCGCATAAGCTATACGGCTGACAGATGTGGTCTTGTGAGCTTTCTTCATGCGGTTGGCGGATGTAGCCGTATGAGCTTTTTTCATGCGGCTAGCACCCTTATGCGGCTCGGATCGCATAGAGTCCCTCCTTTCCCCTGCAAGTCCAGCATCATAGTGTTTTTTTCTGCCGAACTTGGGGACAACAGAGTTGTCTACGGTCTGAAGTGGGGCCGCAGGAGAGTCTTCCTCGCCGTCTTGAGCAACAGAGGGTATCTCTACAAGAGCTTCAGTAGGAGCGAATGATCGGGGCCTCCACTCCTTGTGGGCCTTCTTCTTGCGAGCTTGCTTCTGGACCGGGCCAGCGCTCTTGTCGGAGAGCATCTCTTCGAACGCCTGTTAGTCGAACCGGGCGACCATCTTCTGTTGCGTAGAGCCAAGCTTGGCTACATCCGATTGCGTCACCAACTCCTCAGCCGTGGAGGAGTTTGTCCCCAGCAGAGTTGCCATCGTGTTTGCCATGAAATATAAAAGAGCAGAACAGTTTTATGGGAGGACTGGACTTTTACTTTACGTTACAAACTTGCTTGTACAAAGAAAGCCTAGAGACGAAAACCTAGGTACAGCAATCTAAGTATAATTGTTTATTTTTGATTCTGGGGGTGACCATAGAGGCTCGGGAAAGCGACGGCAGCTCTGCCTTACTCCTTGGACGATCGGACGTAGCCTTGGCTCCTGTGACGAGATGTTTGGCGTTGACGAAGAAATGCTCTTCTTGCTCTCCTCGTATTGCTCTTCTGGCTTCTCTCTCTCTGGATTGATCTCTGTGTATTTTTTCTCTCTGATTATTGGGGGAGCGTCTCTCTGTATGCTCGTATGTCTCTTTTGCAAGGGAATGGCACCCTGCTATTTATAATAGTGGGGAGCATCATTAGGGTTTGTAATAACTGCCCATTTTCAAAGTAGCGGCGGCTTGGTCAATGATCAATCTGGACCATCAATCTTGAGTATGAAGGATCTGGACCATTAATGAGGATTATGCCAAATCATGTCAGTAATTAATGTTGATTGCAATAAATCCCTATTATGATGATTTACTGATATCCGTAAATCTAAATGAATCAATTTAATTCATTCTCTTGCCACGTGTCCCAAATCATTGGGATCTGACCCAAATTTTGGTTATCTTTAGGACACGTGTCCTGTCATCATTGTTGAGCCGCATGAGGAGCGTTCATATTTGGGCCGCATGAAGGTCGTCATGACCGAGCCGCATAAAAGATTTCGTGATCAAGCCGTATGAATAGTCTCTATACTCGAACCGCATGAAGGTTGTCATGACCGAGCCGCATGAATCTGTTTATGACCGAGACGCATGGATTTCTTCATGGTCGAGCTGTATGAGAGTCTTCATGGTCGAGCCGCATGGATTTTTTCATGGCCGAGCCGCATGGGGGGACCTTCATGATTGAGCCGCATAGGTTTCTCTGTACTGGCCGCATGAACTCGTCTAGTCTGGCCGCATAAACTTGCCTCGAAGCTGTGAATATTTTCTCCAGTTCCCTAGGAAGATAGTGCTTTTGTGTCAGTCATTATGACTACTTTACGTCGGGGCTGTCAGCTGTCAGCTGTCAGCCGTCAGAGCATTAATTGACGCTGGGTACAATCTGTTCTGGAAAGACACGTGGCTTCCCTCCGCGGGCCGTATGGAGTCCGCTCGTACTGCCTATGTATTTGAGCCGCATGGGACTCCTGAGCCGCATGCGGCCCCTTGGCCGCATGGATCATTTTTCTCTTCTTTTTTATGCTTCTACAACGGCCAGTTCTGAGGCTACTCCTTCGGTACTGCCTGCCACACTCCTTTTGACACCGTCCTCTATGAAAATTTTGGATGAAGTGTCCCAGGATATGGTTGACAGTTTCTACCGCCACCTGAAGAGGGGGATTGAGGCAGCTGTGGAGAGGGGGACTCCCTTTTATATGGCCCGTCAATGCGCCTGTGGCCAGATTAAAATCCTTAGAACACTCCCCGGTAGAGCGGGACTGGCTGTGCTTCTAGAGCCTAAGCTGTTAGAGGCTGATCGTCTTGTGGCCCAGTTTCGCGTGCTGCAGCAAGCCGATTTACCCAGGGTAATAAACCAAGAGCGCAATTTCCTCATGACCGCGATGGAGAAGGTGAGGCTTGCTCGGGAATCGATCAAGCCAACTATATTGAAGGACCGCCAGGATCTGACTCAGTTGTACGATCAATGGAACCGTCGGACTGAAGATTGTGCAGCTCGGGAAGCGGCAGCCTCTCGCGGGGTAGCTGACACCCGGGAGCAAATCCTCGAGCTTCAGAGAAAGCTGGCTTTCTTGGAGTCCAAGCTCGAAGCTGCTCGTGCTGAGAAAGGGATTGCCATTCAGGAGGCTGACAAATTTTGTAGGGCTTCTGCCAATCTAGAACTTGCCCTAAAGAAGATGAAGAACGACTGGCGGGCATATATGTATTTGAATGATGCAGAGCAGTTGTCCCAGGAGCCCGAGCGCTGAGCGAAACAGAGGCTTTAGCGGGGGACTGCCTTGGTGAGAAACCGCCTCTTGGAGTTGTGTGATGCCGAACTATAGTCGGCTTTTTCTTCTTTCGTTTCTGTTTTCTTTTTTTTTTTCTTTTTTTTCTTTGAGAGGGACGTAGTCCCAAAACATGTAATGCTTTTTCGTCTTTCAAATAAAGAGTACTTTCCATTCTACCCTTCATTTGTATTGCTTGTTGTGCTTGTGGTATTATGGTGATATTTGCCCCACATGGGAGACTTGTTTATGGACCTGTTACCCCTGGCATACCTTGATTTTCGGTACAGATAACAAGTTTGATTGGGGATACCTAGAACAGTTCTACGGCAAGGTGGTCGTAGGTATTCGGGGTATCGGGAGATAGAATGCCATGGAGCAGCTGGGCTCCCGGGGCATGATGAGGGATGGTGGGCCTGTACTAAGAGACTTAGCAAAGGACATTTGTGGGCCTATTACCCTTGGCGTACCCCGACTTAGGATAAGGATAAGAGGATGGAGGGGAACCAACATACTTACTCAGAGGTAATGAGGACATGGAAAGTATGAGGGTTTTACCGTGGAGTCTTCCTACTCAGAGGTAATGAGGACATGGCAGGAGTGGACTCAACGGAGGATATTTGTGGTCAACAGAGAATATTTGTGGGCCTATTACCCTTAGCGTACCCTGGTTCAGGGTACGGATAATAGGACGAGAGAGGACCAACATACTTACTCAGAGGTAATGAGGACATGGTAAGTACGGAGGTTTTACCGTGGAGTCTTCCTGCTCAGAGGTAACGAGGACATGGCAGGAGCGGACTCAGCAGGAAATATTTGTGGACCTGTTATCCTTGGCGTACTCCGGTTGTGGGCACGAATAATAAGTCGAAAGGGAATCATCATACTTACTCAGAGGTAATGAGGATATGGCAAGCATGAAGGTTTCTTCGACGGAGCCTTCCTATTTAGAGGTAATGAGGACATGACAGGAGTGGACTCAAAAAGGAGGGTACATAAAACGACTCAGAGGTAATGAGGACATGGAAGTTCTATGTAAGGGGTGATTTGTTTTTGGCGAAAGTGAAACGACTCAGAGGTAATGAGGACATGGCCGTTTTGGAAATTTGTGGATCGATTACCCTTTTTGTGTACTGGGAGTGCGGATAGTGGATCATGAGGGAGGATCTCTTCCAGGAAGAAAGTTCAGAGGTATGATCATACATGACTTACTATCTGAAAGAGTGACCAGAATGTGAGTTCAGAGGCACCAGCGGGTACATGACTCGATAATTTTGGAATTTGGAGGTGTGAGTTCAGCGGTACCAGCGGGTACATGACTCGATAATCTGGAATGTTTGTGGATATGAGTTCAGCGGCACCAGCGGGTACATGACTCGATAATCTGGAATGTTATATGGATGTGAGTTCAGCGGCACCAGCGGGCACATGACTCGATAATCTGGGATAGTGTGGATGTGAGTTCAGCGGCACCAGCGGGTACGTGACTCGATAATCTGGAATGTTGTGGATGTGAGTTCAGCGACACCAGCGGGTACATGACTTGATAATCTGGAATATGTCGTTTAGACATAATATTTCTTCAGAAACTTGCCGTTGACGGGCAACATAAGCAAGTCTCCATTTTGCTTTGCGAGGCGGTAAGCACCGTTGGAGAATACAGCCTCAATGATAAATGGACCTTCCTATTTTGGCTGGAACTTGCCGGCGGTCTTGTGAGTCATGACCATCGGCCTCCGGACTGCCAGAACGAGATCGCCCACTTGGAATGTTCTGATTTTAACCTTCTTGTTGAAGGCTCCAGAGATGCACGTTTGGTATAGCTCGATTCTTTGCTGAGCCAGGAGGCACTTTTCATCTAAGGCCTCTAACTCTTGTAGTCGGCGACGTTAGTTATCATCCATCGTCAACTGATAAGTAAGGGCGACATGGAGTGAGGGTATTTGAGTCTCCAATGGGAGAACTGCCTCACTCCCGTACACCAGGGAGAATGGTGTGTTCCCTGTGGCCGTTCGGACTGTGGTACGGTACGCCCATAAGCATTCACCAAGCTTCTCGTTTCAGTCGTATTTGTTGGACGATACGAACTTCTTTAGTAACTTGATGATGGTTTTGTTGAATGCTTCTGCCAACCCATTTGCTGCTGGATTGTATGGCGTTGAAGCAATATTCTGGATGCGGTGCTTGTCGCAGAACCGATAGAAGGCATGGCTTGCAAACTGCGGACCATTATCGTGGATGATCCTTCGGGGCAGTCTAAAGCGATAGATGACGTGATGCTTAAGGAAGCTGATCACGTTTGAAGTCTTTACTTCTGCAAGCAGGACAACTTCTGCCCATTTGGAGAAGTAATCTGTGATTGCGAGTATGAAGCGTTGTCCTCGGGAGGAAGGTAGAGTGATTGGACCAATGATATCCATCCCCCATGCTTCGAATGGCCAGGACGCCACTGTCGGATATAGAAATTCGGATGGTTGGTGGATGAAGTCCGCGTGGACTTAACATGCTTTGCACTTTCTCGCATAGTCTATCGCATCTGCCACCATCGTGGGCCAATAGTAGCCCATTCGGCGAAGACGGTCTTGCAATTTAGGGCCAGGCTGATGGGCCCCGCAGACACCGTCATGAGCTTCTCGTACGGCTTCTTTGGCTTCTGCATTTGACAGACACCGAAGCAATAATCCATCATAGGATCGGCGATACAACATTTTCGTCTCTGTATCGTAGAAGAATCTGAGAGAACGCCTTCTGATGGAAGTGGCTTTCTTTGGGTTCTCGGGCAGGATGTCGTAGACGACGAAGTCAATGAACGGTTGTCTCCAATCTGGGACATCGTCGATCGTCTGAGCGGAATAACTCACCACGAATTGAACGTTATTCTTGGGGCAGACCAGTTCGTGGCCTATCACATCTACCGATTGATGAGTATGATTTGGCACTGCTAGAGAAGCGGCCAGGCCTGCTAAGGCATCGGCTTCGATATTTCGGAGTCTGGGAACGTGCTCGATGAAGCACCCCTCGAACGACGAGATGATGTCGATCGCTATTTGGTGATAGGGGATCATGTCTTCGTAGCAGACTTCGTAGGAGCCCCGGATCTGATTGACGATTAACTGAGAATCGTCGTATGCTTCAAGATATTCTACCTCCAGCTCCCTTACAAGTTGGAGGCCAATGACCAATACGTTGTATTCGGCCACATTGTTAGAGCAGGGTTCTGTGAGAGAGTAAGCGCGATTGATCACCAATCCGGAAGGAGAAACCAGCACCACCCCGACTCCGACGACGATGTTGACCTTAGGTCCAGTTCTCGAAGTACCGTCGAAGAACATTCGCCATATATCATCTTGAGAGGTTACATGCGAGTCGGCGACCTCATCTGGGATTTCTTCATATATTCTGGACGATTCCGAGCCCGGGTGGACTGCCAAAAAGTCTGCCAGGGCTTGACCTTTGACCGCCTTTTGTGGGACGAAGATCATATGATAGGGGGATAGCAATATTGCCCATGTAGCGAGGCGAGAGCCGAGTGCCCCTGGTTTAGTCATGAGGACCCTGAGAGGGTTGACTCGTGAGATCACATGTATTGTTTGTCCAGTGACATAGTGCCGTATCTTCTAAATGGCGAACACTAGGGCAAGGCATTCCTTCTTCACAGCGGTGTATCGGTGCTCTGGCCCAATCATCATTCGACTGAGGTAATATATGGCTTGCTCATGGCCTGCATCATTGTTTTACGCCAGCAGAGCTCCGAGGGAATGTTCTATTGCTCGTATGTAGAGCAGAAATGGTTTTCCAGCAACCGAGGCCACCAGGACTGGAGGGTTCGATAAATATTCTTTGATGCTGTCGAAGGTCCGCTGACATTCTTCGTCCCATACGAACGAGATGCCTTTCTTCATGAGATGGGTAAATGGTCGACATCGCCCGGAGAGATTAGAAATGAACCTCCTGATGTAAGCTAGCCTCCCTTGAAGGCCTCTGAGTTCGCGAAGATTTCTCGGGGGACCCATCTCCATAATTGCCTTCGTCTTTTCTAGATCTACATGAATTCCCTGGGCGGTGATGATGAAACCCAAGAACTTCCCGCTGGATACGCCCAGGAAGGACTTCGTAGGGTTCATTTTTAGATTGTGCGTTCGTATCAGGTCGAATACCGTCCTCAGATCCTGCAGATGGTCTCCCTTACAGCGACTCTTGACGACGATGTCATCAACATAGAACTCTACCGTCTTGCATAAATGGTCTCTGAAGATGATGCTCATGGCTCTTTGATATGTGGCGCCGACATTCTTCAAACCGAAAGGCATGACTATGTAGCAGTATGTGCCAATCGGTGTTCGGAATGAGGTATGCTTTTCGTCGTCAGGAGACATCTTGATTTGGTTGTACCCCGAGAAACCATCCATGAATGACATACGTTAGAAGCCGCAGGTTTTGTCAATCATGATATCCGTGATAGGAAGGGGGAACTCATATTTGGGGTATGCCTCGTTCAGATTGCGGAAGTCGATGCAGATTCGAATCTTCCCATTCTTCTTGAGGACGGGTACTATGTTGGCGACCCAGTCAGGATGTTGCTCCTCACGAATGAAGCCGCTGGCTATCAATTTGTTGACTTCGGCTTCGATCGCATCCATAATGCTCGGGCGAAAGCGTCGCTGTTGTTGCTTGACTGGCTTTGCATCCGGCCGAATATTGAGTTTATGAAGAGCAATATCGGGATTTAACCCCGGCATGTCTTCATAGCTCCAGGCGAACACATCAATATATTCTTTGACAAGTTCCAACAGCAATTCTCGCTCTTCGTCTGTTAGGCTTTTACTGACGAAGATCGGTTTTAGAGAAGATTCGCTGCCGAGATCCACTTGTATGACCTCATCTTCAGTAGGAGGTTCTCTCTGTTCGAACCGCTTTTCCCATTGTGTATCCAGCTGTTAGGCCCACGGCTCTAACTCGAGGATTTCAGGGATGTCTTCATCTTCTTCATAAGCGTCGGCAAATGCCATATTGACTGACAGGACTTGTCTGAATATGTCTCCGATGCTGGTATTCGAGTCAAGTTGGTGACTCGGTTGAATGTGAATGCCAATCACATTCTTCTTCTGAACTCTCAGGGGTCGTCGTGGGTGTAACATACCCTAATCCACATCGAGTTTTGCTATAGTAGTCCCGTGGTTTGCCAGCCGGGACTGGTGGCTTCAAAGGTAATCGTCGTCCAGTACCGTAGTTCAAGCCTGGCATCGTCTCCAGATCATATCCTTGTTTCTGCATGAGATATTTGGATTGGGGGCTATAAAGATACAGAGGCAGTCTTCCGGCATCTGATTCGAGGTCGAATTCTTCTATGATGAAGGGATGCGGATCGTCCTTCCGGCCGAAGATGATTGGATGGTCTCCTCCCTCGATTATGCGGTAAGCATCTTCTGCTGGAGTAAACTGGATTGCGGTGTACACATTTGTCACCTGTGTGTGTAGGTGAGTGCCTATACCGTGTTCCATAGCATACATTGTACAAAGCTTATTAAGCTCGAGGTAGTTCAAAGATAGCCCTTTATTGATGAAGTAAGGTATCTTTTCTAGGGAGATTACATCATCTGCGGAGGGAACATCAGTGTGGGCAGCCACATACTTGGCTAGCTCCGGTTCCTCTTCGGCTACCCCCTGTATAAATAAAGATTGAGAGGATGACCTGGGCAGCTTGATCGTCAAGGGTTCTTCTAGTGGAGCAGAGCATGGAGTTGTTGGCAGACTAGCGACCCCCAGTCTGGTATTCGATGCTGGGCGGGGAGTGGTTGGTTCGCTAGAAGTCCCAAACCTTGCATCGGGGTGACGACCCTTCTTGGGAAGGCGTATCGTCATTGGCTTATCGGAGGGATTAAGCTTTTCCGCTTGTGGCTGGCCGACTCTCGACAGCCTGATTGTCAGTGGCTCCGTTGTGGGTCTTGGCACTTGGCCAGACCTTGGCAGACGAATTATCATTTGCTCTTCTTATGCCGAGAGGCTGATTGCGTCCTTACGCAGAGTGGCTGTAAGGGGTGCGGACTTGCCAGGTTTACGAGCTTGGAGGTGGATCGTCAGAGGTTCTTCTTATCCTGTGGCTGTCTCGGTACGAGCTTGCACATCTCCTTCATCAAGGTGCCTCTTCGACTTTTCGTATAGGCAGGAGTCTGAGTAGTAGGATTCGACCCCTTTGAAGGGATCGATGTAGGCAAATTTCGTCCTTACAAAGCCGTGTTTGTCGACATATTTGAAGCACTGGTGCAGCGTAGAAGGCAAGATCATATAATCGTGTATCCACGGGCGTCCCAAGAGGATGTTGTAAGAAGTGTCTGCATCTATGACGTAGCAGGTGACTTCTGATTGGAGATCGCCAATCTGATACTTCAGACGAATCTTCCCAATTGGGTAGCTCCTGCCCGAATTGAAACCGCTGATGGCGGTGCTTGTAGGTGTCAGGCGATGCATTGGGATACGGAGATGATGTAACAGACCCTTTGGGATAATGCTTATGGAAGAGCTAGGATCAATGTGCATCCGATCCACCTTTACGTCGCCGATGTATCCTGTGTAGTATAACGGGCGATCGTACAGGTTGGTTTTGATGAGCATGTCCTGCGGAGTGAAGACAATGTTTGGCATCGCTCCCATGCAGGCGCTATCTTGGAGATCTGCAGGCGGGTTCTCTCCCGTGAGGTTGACCTGGGCCAGGTATGCATCGATATTTTGGAGCGTATAGCTCAAAGCCGTACGAACATCCTTTGAGACTCTCAAAAGCTCGTATAATGACAACTTGGCCGGTGTGTTGGCCAATTGTGCCAAGATGTCGAAGTTGTAGGGCTTCTCCAGCCCCTGCGGTACCTCTTTTCGGAGGGATTTATCAAAGCGAGTCTCCTTCGGCCTAGGCTTGTCGGTCGTCGGAGGCTGAGCCGGTCCCGGAGCGTCGATTGTAGCGGTCTAATGATCTTCAGCCGAGTTGTCAGCCATGGGTTGGGATTGTATCCCAGATCGAGTGACGACGGCTGTAGCTTCTTCGATATCTGCCGAGATTGTGCGGCAGGACCCGACTTTTCCACTCTTCTTCTTACAAATGGGAGATGGTGTGGGCTGAGTCACTTCCGATACCAAGTCTGGATGGACCCACATGACCTCCCCTCGCGATGTGGTGTGAGGCACTAGGTCAGCAGCCTGATCTCGGGAAGGTGGAAGATTAGCAATATCCATTGTCGCCAGAGGGATGGAGACCATACCGTCTTGGGTTTTCGTTGGAGGGAAGCTGCCAAATTGTACTGGCACCATATTGGCTGCCACAGTTACCGCTTCGAAATCGATGGCCAGAGCGTTCGAATCGATGAGATTTTGGATGTACCGTTTTAGTTGGTAGCAGTCGTGTGTGGCATGGTGGACATAGCGATAGTAATGGCAGTACTTTGGGTTCTCCATGTCTGCCTGCCGCGGTTCCCGTCTTGGTGGAGGAAGCTAAATTCTGTCTCCTTGTATGAGCATGTCCAAGATGGGCTTGACATGACCGTCTTCGAAGGAGTAAGTGATTTGCGGCCATTGTTTGTTTGTCGGCTTTGGCTCAGGTTTCTGTGCTATGTCGGCTACCATAGCCTGCTTACCCATGCTGTCCCGATTGTTGGAGGGGCTACCCCCATTGTCGTTGTTGGTATTAGGATGCTTGCCCTTGTTCTCTCCGTCCGAGATGTACAATCCCAATTGGCGAGCCTTCTTCAATCGTTCTTTGGCGCTTGTGGCACTGATGATGAACGTCTTCCAGTCCTTGAATTGACTTTCGCCCATCCAGAGACTGATTATTGTGAGCAATCTCTTTTGGCAAATTTTAATCAAGGAGGAATCCGGATTTCCAGACGGCAGCTTCATTGCGGTTTGGCGAAACCGCTCGATATAGTTCCTTGTCAGCTCTTTCTCCCCTTGGACGACGTCCATGAGGGTGGACATTGTGATGTCCTGCCCTACTTTGTAGAATCTCTCCAAGAACATGTGCTTGAAGCCGGCGAAGGAGTGGATGCAGTTGTCTGGCAGGTTGCGGTACCAGTCGAAGACGACCCCTTCCAATGCCCCGATGAATAATCGTGTGAGAATGGCATCGTCATGGGGCAAATGGTCGATGGTGACCTCGAAGTAAGTGATGTACCGACTTGCTGAGGTCTTGCCATCATAAGGATTGATATTGAACGGCTTATATCTTGGTGGGAATGGAACATCCCTCCAGGCAGCAGGGTACGGTTGCCGTATTCTGAGGTCTTGAGAGTTTTCTCGAGCGTAAAACATGGCTCGGAGCTCCTGGACCTCTCTTCTTGCTTCTCGGGCCTCATCCACGGCGGTGGAGGCCGTCACTTCAGGAGGATTGTTGCCCGGATTCGGTGCCGTTGAATTCGAGTCCGCATTGACCGCGGAACCCGCACTTTTTTGGCCAGGCGTCCCTCCTTGCAGAGTTGGAAGGGCCGCTTTGATCTCCTCCACAAACTTGACCAAGACAAGCAATATGGCTTCGAGAGTGTCGATGCGTTGGCGATCACTGGAACCACCTTGGCTGCTGTCTGTTATGAATACCGTCTTTACATAAGGAGAGATGGACGGAGCAGTGGAGGAAGCGCCCTCTGAATCATACCCCTGTAGTGAGAAGTCATCGGGGTATGTGGGAATGTTCTCTTCTGGTTCGGACTCGGAAGGAACAGTACCCCCAGTCTCCGAGCTCGCCTCATCTTGGAAGTTGTGGACGTCCTCGGGGACGTCGGGGTTTGCTGTATCTGATGGGAGAGTTGTCTCCCCTGGCTCATCTTCTTGGAACATCGGATTGTCGTGGAGGTTCAGAGGAGTGCTACCCCCAGTTCCAGCAACCCCCGGTGGGGTGGATGACGAATCTCCTACTGTAGCAGGTTTTGTCTTAGAATGGGTGCCTTGGAAAACTCCGGTGGTGGGCACCCGTTTAGACGACAGTCTTTTAGTCAAAGTGGTTGAAACCTTCGGGCTGGGAACATTTGTCTTCTTCCCTCTCCCATCGGCGGGGACTTTCTGAGCAGAGTTGCAGGAGACGACGGGAGGTGCCTCGTCTTCTGAAGACGGTTGTTGCAGTCTTTGAAAGACGAACTGCCGGTCTTTTCGCACCGTCGCGTTATTACAGCAGCAGTTGACGATGACTTAGGTGCAGTGACGCCCGTGGGAGGACTCTTTGCACCCCGATGCATCTTTTCTTTTCTTGCGTTTGTGGAGGATGGCCTCATGCAAGTCAGATGGGTCTGGATCGACCATGTTCACTCCCTGGATTTTGGAAGACTTTTGCGAACCTCTCTGTCCGTTTGCCGTCGGGGGCTGGACTCGAGCGGTTCTGTACAACTTCCCATCTGAGGCCCGCATAACGGTATGCGGGACGCTCGGATGGTCAGAGACCGGATCAGCGGATCGAGCTTTCCAGGCTCGCGCTGCCCTAGACTTCTTCGCTCTAGTGCGTAAGGGCACATAGTAGGAAGAGTCTAGGTGATGCTGGAGAGAGTCAGACATATCTTCTTGGGAGCACAAGAGATCAGGACCATAAGATAGGCGGTCGAAGACAGAGCCACGCGGGGTAGGCGTTATGCGGCTATCATCAATAATCTTCATGCGGCTGGCAGACGTAGCCGCATAGGCGTTCTTCGTGCGGCTGGGAGTCTCAGCCGCATGAGTTTTCTTCATGCAGCTAGATGATCTGGCCGCATAGACTTTCTTCATGCGGCTGGCAGATTCATCCGTATGAGCCTCCTGCATGTGGTTGGCAGATTTGGCCACAGGAGTGTTCGGCTTCTTCTTGGGGCGCATAGAGTCGCTCTTTGTCCCTGCAAGTCTAGCATCGTAGTGCTTTCCTCTGTCGGACTTGGGGATAGCAGAGTGCTCTACGGCTCAAAGTAGAGCCGTATGAGAGTCGTCTTCGCCGTCTTGGGTAGCAGAGAGTACCCCGTCCAGAGCTTGTGGAGGAGCAAATGATTTTGGCCTCCACTCGCAGCGAGCTTTCATTGTGCGGGTTCACTTCTGGACTGGGCCAGCACTTCCTTCAGAGAGCATTTTTTCAAACGCCCGTTGGTCGAAGCGGACGACCATCTTCTGTTGCGTGGAGCCAAGTTTGGCTGCATCCGATTGCGTCACCAACTCCTCATCCGTGGAGAAGTTTGTCCCCAGCAGAGTCGTCATCGTGTTTACCATGAAATATAAAAGAACAGAACAATTATCGGAGGACTGGACTTTTATTTCACAATACAAACTCGCTTGTACAAAGAAAGCCTAGGGACGAAAACCTAGGTACAACAATCTAAGTATAATTGTTTATTTTAGATTCTGCAGGGTGACGAAAGAGGCTCGGGAAAACGACGGCCGCTCTGCCTTATTCCTTGGACGATCGGGTGTAGCTTTTTGACTCTGTATAAGAACTGCTTGGCATTGATGAAGAAATGCTCTCTCTTCAGGCGCTCTAGCTCTCTATGTCTCTATGTGCGTCTGTCTCTGTCTCTGCATATCTCTCTGTATGTGTGTATCTGTATTTGCAAGGGAATGGTACCCTGCTATTTATAAGAGTGGGGGGGCCTCATTAAGGTTTACAATGATTGCCCATTCTTGAAAGTCGACGGCTAAGGATCATTAAATCTGGGCCGTTCATCGAGATTTGAGCAATAAATATGATTGCATCAAATCTTTTGTGGGTAATTAATGCTGATTGACATAAATCCTCCTGATTTGTCATGCCAACCTCGAATTTCTCGATACGTGTCATCAATTTGCTTCTTTATAAATGATCTGATTTGATTCCAATATTTCATTAGGATCTGTTGAGAGATTTTGATCAATCAGATGCCACGTGTCCCGCTATCATGCCACGTGTCAAGCTATTGCAGAAATCTGTGTTGCATGGAGGTTACTCCTCATTGAGCCGCATAAGGCTAGCCACGTGTCCAGGCTGCTTGAGAGTGGCCCCCCAGAACATTTGGACCGCATGATATGATTTGAGCCGCATGAGTGTGGATGACCGTATGAGTGAACCGCATGGAGCTGGTCTTCATGAGACGCATGTGGATGGTCTTTGTGAGCCGCATGGAGCTAGTCTTCATGAACCGCATGGGGTTGGTTTTCGTGAGCCGCATGGAGCTAGTCTTCGTGAATCGCATGGGGATAGTATTCGTGAGCCGCATTGGGCTAGTCTTCATGAGCCACATGGAGGAGTCTCCGCTTGGGCCACATACAACTGTCTACGTGTCAAGGCCGTATGACAGTTTCTGAATCTCGGGAGATTGTGTCAGCAATTTTCTTCGCTTCCTAAGGATTCCGTCATTATGAGGGAGTCATAATAATATCTTCGTGTCAGAACTGTCACTTCGTCAAAGCTGTCAGCCGTCAAGGCATTTAATAAAAAATGAGAGAGCTATTTGTAGGCCTCGTGGCTCCTCTTTGAGCCACATGAGACTTGTTTGAGCCGCATAGACGCTCAAGCCGCATGGATACTTGAGCCACATGAACTCTCTGAGCCGCAGGAGGCTCTCTGGCCGCATGGATCTTTCTTTATTCTTTTCCATGCTTCTACAGATCTACTGATAAATCACTTTGTCAAGAATTTTCAAAGTGTATGCAGAATAATTTTGAGATGAGCATGATGGGAGAGCTGAAATTCTTTTTCGGACTACAAATCAAACAAACAAACAATGGAACGTTCATAAATCAAGCAAAGTACACAAAAGATCTATTAAAGAAGTTCGACATGGAAGCAGTCAAGCCACTTAGCACTCCAATGGCGACTTCAACCAAGCTTGATATTGATGAACAAGACAAACCTGTCGACATACGTAAGTATCGAGGTATGATCGGTAGCTTACTGTATTTAACTGCTAGTCGACCAGACATTATGTTTAGTGTTTGCTTATGTACACGTTTTCAAACTAATCCTAAGGAATCACATCTGTGCGCAGTTAAGGGTATCTTTCGATACCTTAAAGGCACTTCTTCTGTCGGCTTATGGTATCCCAAAACCGCATCATTTGACATAACCGATTATTCTGATGCTGATTTTGCCAGATGCAAAGTAGATAGAAAAAGTACCAGCGGCACAAGTCATTTCCTAGGAAAAGCTATAGTCTCTTGGTTTAGTAAAAGTAAAATTCTGTTGCATTATCAACAACCGAGGCTGAATATATCACCGCAGGACGTTGTTGTGCACAAATTTTGTGGATGAAACAAACTTTAGAGGACTATGGATTACATTTTACACACATACCCATTTTCTATGACAACACTAGTTCTATTAATTTGACTAAGAATCCAGTATGTCACTCTCGTACTAAACATATCGAGATTCGATATCACTTTCTTAGAGATCATCAACAAAATGGAGATATTGTCACGCCCCAGAACCAGAATACTGGAGAGCGGGGGCAGACATAGCCAGCTACGTATATTAAAATAGAATACATCTCAACTATACGGTCACGGCTGTCTAGATATGAGGGTTTACTACAAGCCAACAGTCTCTTAAGGTCAAGCCTATTGTCTCAATCTCAAGCAAATAATATAATTACAAGATGTATGATCATTAAATATACAATAAAAGGCGTCCCAAATATTACATATCAGCTGATCATGAAGCTAGTCGCACAAAATGTTAGGACTAGCAAGAGTTTAAGTCATATATGATCTACCCTAGGATTTGTTAATCATGTTTACAGCCCGTAGGCAGACAGTAAGTAAAAGTGCATCGAGCTAACAGGTGCTCGTCGGCTAAACGCCTCAAAAGAATAACTTTACAATAGAGTGAGCGAAACAAAATAGAAAACCCACTCTTGGCCCGGGTTCCGTCTAGTTGTCACCATTGGGCTGGAAGCTTGGTAGATCCTCGGGAGCTGCTCCGAAATCTGGCCACACAAAACCAGCTGGGTCAACCCCAGAAAGAGTAAGTGCCATAAGGGGGCCACGAAATAAGAACAAAAGCCAGCATTAACACAAGAAGATATAATATTAAAACTAGAATTATGAAAACATGTCAGGATGATATACGACGAGATAACCATGGAACTATTCCGATAGCCAGGTTACAACCCGTAAACCAAACAAGGACCGGGGTTGTAACCCTTCATCTGAACAGAGCTTGGTTTCCCACCATTTATCGGCAAGATAATAATGTAAGCAATCAAGACAGGAAACAATCTGGTACTGGATCAAGACATGCCCGGACTGGTTATACTTCATTCAATCAATCACGGCCAAGCAGATACTACGGCTTACTACTTTAACTAACTAGGGTTATCACAGGCCTAATTACTAACAAGATGCAGTAAGATTGTTCCACAGCCACAAGCCCTGCAGACCATCCAGGCTACCCAGGACGAAAGATTATGGTTGAATTCAGGTAGGTACATCGTCCAGGAGACACATGTACCCTTAGGTGACTTAGAGGGTGCGACACTCGACGGTGCACTGGAAATGTGCCCTACTCGACGGCAGGCTACAGATCCCAAGAGCGCCCAGGTAACGGGATTGCCTGTAGCTGTGTCATCTCTTCATGACTACTGTGTTATTCTAGTTATTAACCTTAATCCATTTTAGTGGGTATACCTGACCGTGGTACTCAGGAGTCCCATCCTAGACATGATGCAAGACTGGACAAGTGGATTTAGCAAGCAAGCAAGAAAGAACCACCCACGGTGTCAAGACAGGTCAAGCTAAGTTATCTGGTCATGTCAAGTCAGGAGTGCACCGCCAAGGGCCACTATCAAGTTATCAAGATAAATCATGTCAGGGTACTTGTCAGGAGTGTGCCACTACGGGCCACTATCATGTCAGGTTGGTCATGTCAGGAGTGCACCACTACGGGTCACTGTCGTGTTATGCTAGTTCCTTGCCATACCAAGTCATGTACAATGGTCATTCCAAACATATCAAGTAAAATCAAGTTCATGACAAAAAGGCGTAAGGATATAAAATGGGCGTAAAATATCTAATAAAATATCAAAATACGGGGTTATAGAAGAGCCAAGCTTAAAGAAATAAAACCAAAACTCTAAGAGTCAGTGGACTAAGCAAGGGGTCAAGGGGCAGCATAAGTGCAAAAGCACGCACGCAAGGCTCACTCAAGTCTGCGTACCAAGGCACCCTCAAGTGAGCAGTGTACGTGAGAAGTCACGCACACTCAAGGGGCAGCATATGTGAAAAGTCACGCACGCTACAGAGAGCAGCGTAGGTGAAAGTCATGCACACACAAGGGAGCAGTATACGTGAAAGTCACGCACGCTACAGGGAGCAGTGTGTGAAAGTCACGCACGCTACAGGGAGCAGTGTGTGAAAGTCACGCACACTCAAGGGAGCAGTGTACGTGAAAGTCACGCACGCTCAAGAAAGCAGTGTGTGAAAAGTCACGCACGCTCACGGAGACACGCTTCCAACAGGAAGCGTACTCAAGCCTGCGTACATAGCGCTAAAGAGCGCGCGTAGCTCAGTGTGCGTAGCTAAACAACTCTGCACACTGCTCACTGTCTTCTCCAAACAGCAAGAACACATGGGTGAACCCAAAACTTCAAAACACCATAACTTGGTCATCCGAACTCCAAATCCGGATTTCCAAAGTTCTAACTGGAGTGAAACTGAATGCACTTCTACATGGAAGCATCAAAACCCAAAGAAAACCAACCAAAATGGATCAAAACATGTAAAATCCAAAAATAGCAATAACTTAGATCTACATCAACAGAGACTCCAAATCATAAAAATCCAAGAACTAATGTTGATCTCTATGTCCTAAACTAGCAAATGGACAAAGAAAAGAGGGTCCTCATGTAGTGGCAAGGTGTACTTGCCTAGGAGTTGGGGAGTTGTGTGGAGGAAGAAGAAGAAGAAGAAATTAATGGTGGTTATGAAGAGAGAGAAGAGGTTGGTAGAGTTATAAAGAGGGTATTGTGGTATTTTTGAGGGTGTAGCATAGGGCTAGGATGTTCCAACACATAAAACTGAACCAAACCGAACCATCCCCAATAAAACCGAGCCAAGCCAAAAACCCAAATACGAGAAATACCGAAATTCCACAAGTCGAAAAAAATAAAATACATGCCAACATCCAGATACGAGTATAAATACGAAATACTGGAAATACGGAAAATGAGGGTGACAGATATAGATCTTGTATACATAGACACTCAGAATCAATTAGCTGACATACTCACAAAACCTCTAGCGGAAGATCGTTTCAATTATTTACGTCAAGAATTATGCATTTTAGATGTCAATAATATTAATTAATTTTTCTTCATTAATTATTTATTCGATACTCGATAACTATTTTTGAGACAAGCCTAAAAAGAGTCTGTCTGCCACCACGACTATGGTCGACGCGAAGCGGTACTTAAGAGTTCCCCGGTGAACCTCCGTTAGCTGGGACAGTACTCCTACAGCTAATCTGAGACAGATACTGAGTAAAGAATATTAATTTATAAAGTAATATTAATTATATTATTTTGAGATTTAAAATCACTAAACTCTGAATTAAACATTTGAAACAAATTAATAAAAAAGATGTGTCCCCTCATTATTATTATTGATATATATATATATATATATATATATATATTAAAATATATATATATATATATATATATATATATATATATATATATATATATATATATATATATATATATATATATATATACCCAGGCAACCCTTGGCGAATTCGGCCTAAGGTCGGTCCGAATTCGGCCAGAGTTCGGCTGGGTATATATATGTACCAACCAGAACCCGAGGCCCCCATCTTCTTCATTCTTCCAAACATCCTCAAACAGCAGCAGCCGTGACTCCAAACCCTAGCTCTTCTCCACCCTTGTTCTTCCAATCTGTGTGGAGATCTTCATCCAAACTTTGGATTCGTGCGGAGAATTTCGTCCTCAACAGTATATCCAATTCTTGGAAGGTATAATTCCTTCTCTACTCTATTTTTTAATTCTTAGGGTTTCTAGAATTTTGGGAAAGAATGCCTAAGTTCAATCCCTTCAAGAGGAAGAAGACCAATGCCAGTGAAGAGGCATCATCTTCGGATCCGCATACAGATTGCCTCTTTTCTCCGGTCTGATCGGACGACGGTGCATCGGACGAGTTTTACTTTAAAACTTCCGACCAAGCTTTATTGTGGTATGCCGATTTCATTATGCGTACTATTTGTACCGGTTCACCGATCAAATGTACTGTCTTTTCGGATCACCGCCCTTAGGCCTCGTTTGGTTACCAAAATTTGAGCTTGGAAAAGGAAAGTGATTCCTTTCCTATGTTTGGGAGCCAAAGGAAAGTTGTTGGAAAGGGAAAATAATTCCCAAGAGGTAGGAAAATAGGAGGGAAAGTGGTTCCTCCCATTTATCTAAGGAATCACTTTCCCTCCAACTTTCCCGCATATTTCCTTTCCTTACAAACACCAAACACTATAATAAAAATTAAAGATATATTCCGGCTATAATTCCGGTCTTTCCAAACACCGGAAAGAAAAGTTTATAGGAATTATAATTTCCTAAAGGAAAGAAAATACCAAGGAATCAGTTTCCTTTCCTTTCCATTCCGCGAACCAAACGAGGCCTTACTTTGAGGCATTAGGGTTACAACACTTTATTACCTTATAATTACCTATTGCTACTAATGCCATTAGATTATTCTATTGTAATTTTGTGTTAGACACTTTTACCGCGAGAACACGTGTCGGAGGGATCGATATCGAATTCACTGATGAAACATTAGCGGAAATCCTTGGTATTCCAAACGAAGGTGTCCCGCTCGATGACATCACTGATTTTGATTTCTCCGATGGTACGACTCTCGTTAGTTTCAAGAATGAGCTTTGTGCGCCCTTACGTGCTCGTCCTGGAAAGTTCAAGGCTAATAACTTGAACTTGTTTAACTATGAATTACATCGCATCATCTATTGCACTTTACTTCCAAAATCCACTTCCAAAGATAATGTCACTGCACTTGAGCTCTCTGCTCTTTATCACATTCTTAAGGGGATTCCTTTTTCTGCCCCTAAGACTATCATTCAGATGATGGGTAGATGTCGCGGAAGAGACCGCAACCTCTCTTATGCGATGATCATCCCTCGCATCTTTCAGAGATTTGACATTGACCTATCCACATGTGCTATTGACCCTGAACCCAAGTTCCTCAAACTCTCTCGTCGTAGTATTGCCACTGTTCCTCCACCTACTGTACCTGCTCCTCCTGCACCTACTCCTACAGCACCTGGTCCTTCTCATTCTTATCCTATGACTTTTGAGGGTATTCATCAACACCTTTCAGATCTGCAGTCATTCTATGTTGACACTTCCAGGGAACGTGAGTTCCGTAACGTGACTCGGTTCCAGGCTATTGCCAACTCCTTCGTCGATCTGAGATTTGCGCAGACGGGTCACTCTGCTAGCTCTCTATCTCGAGACCCTTCTATTTCTGGATACCGCATTGATGATGAGGCAATCCACTCTCTGTTCCAGCCAGGGAACGCCTACGATTGGTATCGTACTTCTGGTGCAACTCCTTATACTTTTGGAGCTGGTACTTATGGAGCTGGTCCATTTGGACATGCTGGCGCTGCAGCTGATGACGATGATAATGAGGATGATGACTTTTGAGATGTTATGATTTTTGAGACTGATATTATGTCTTATGTTTACTTGGAAATGCTCCAACATTCCAAGATTTTATCAGTACTTTTATTTTAGTTATTATCAGCACTCTTTTAGCTATTATTTGTGACTTTTCATAGACATTGTTTTTATTATGCCTCATTTTGGCATATTAGTTTATTATTAAGCACTTTATTTGTTTCAATTTTATTCTAGCATTATCTTTCTTTCTGCTTCATATTAAAACTGCCTGTGATAAATAACATGCCTGTGTTGTTTATACAATATTTTTTTAACTGTTTCTACCATGCCTGTGATGAATGTTTTATATTTTTTTTTGTGTTTCTTCACTGTTTGTTACTTATGCATATATCACGGGGGAGCTTTCTGTTTTGTAATTATTTTGCTAAGTGACAACGGGGGAAAAATAGATCTAACATCTTCATGCATACAGATTATGAACAATTTCTTTTGATACATTTTTGAATTGATCCATACTTAGATGTTATATCGGCAAGGTTTGTCAATTATCAAAATGGGGGAGATTATTGGCCCATTGGTCATGGTCAAACCTGATTTTAATAATTGATCAAACTCTGTCTCGATATAAATGCAAGTCAATTCAGATGTTTACCTACGACGTTTTGGACACTGCTCAACGATGGATATCTACGATGCTCAAGACTGAAGCCGTTTGCCATTCAGAATGTATTTCCTTTGAAGCAATGTAATTTTTCATTTTATTGAGTCTAGGAATATATTGTACACCGAGTCGTACTGGCAAATAGGCTATCCGAAAAAGTTTTTCAAAATCACCCTATCCTTTTACAATGACCTATGTCAGGCATTGAACGGACAATATTTGATATGTGGAAGTCCAGATCATCGGGTTTCCACTTGTCCTATGAGTTCGAGGTCAGGAGGACCAGCGATAGCAGTGAGACCGTTGGCACAACATCCGTTGATGTCACAGGCCCAGATGTTTCGGCATCAGGGACCATCGATGCAGCAGCAACAACATAGACCACCCCAGTATCACCAAGGTAGGGGCCAGCAGCAGCACCAGGCTAGGCCACAACCTGGAAACCAACAAGAAGGCCGAGGACAGGCATTCAATCTGTGCTTGGAAGAGACATTGGCATCGAAAGATGTTGTGGCAGGTAACATTCTCGTCGCCTCATATCCTGCAGTAGCATTGTTTGATTCGGGAGCATCACACTGATTTATATCTGCACAATTTGTGACACAACTAGGAATAGAATTCAAGGCATTACCAGGAAGGTTGAATATACTCACTGGTAATGGGCTCGTAGGAGTTAGTAGAGTTATTCTAGTGTGTAGAGTTGTAGTTTGCGGGCGTTCCTTACCCGCCAGGTTGATAGAATTTCCTGTTGGAAATTTGGACGTTATCTTAGGCATGGACTGCCTGAAAGACAGTCATACGACAATAGATTGTCGTAGAGGGAGTGTATCTTTTAATATCCCAGGCATGGAGCGGTTCAACTTAGTCAGATTAGGGGCAACTCAACAAGAAGAAGGAATAATAGCGGCAATGGAAGAAGTTCTAGTCCCAAAGGTGGTTGAAGAGTTTGTTGATGTATTTCTCGAAGAACTTCCAGGTCTACCACCGGTTAGGGATATGGAGTTCAGTATAGAGTTGGCATCTGGAACTAAACCGATATCAGATCGAGTTTACAGAATGGCAGATTCAGAGCAGGCCAAGGTGTATCAGCACATAGAGGAATTGAAGTAGAAAAAGTTCATTCGAGTTAGCGAATCACCATAGACAGCACCAGTGGTACTTGTAGGGAAGAAGGATGGGTCATCAAGATTGTGCATTGACTACAGAAAGCTCAACGCGACAACAGTAAAGAACAAGTACCCACTACCAAGGATCGACGACTTGTTTGATCAATTGAGCAGAGTAAGAGTTTTCTCCAAGATAGATCTTCGGTCGGTGTATCACCAAGTGAGAGTTCGAAAAGAGGATATTCCCAAGACAACATTCAGGTCGAAGTATGGGCATTACGAATTCTTAGTAATGTCGTTTGGTATGACCAATGCTACAGCAATATTTATAGATTTGATGAACCGCATCTTTATGTCGTACTTAGATCAATTTGTCGTTGTGTTCCGCGACGACATTCTTGTATACTCAGCTAGTGATGAAGAGCACGAAGATCACCTCAGAAAAGTGTTGCAGGTTCTGAGAGAGAACCAGTTGTACGCCAAGCTCAGCAAGTGTGAATTTTGGACGGATCATATCTCATTCTTGGGGCACATCATATCAGGGACTGGAGTAGCAGTGGATCCCAAGAAGGTAAAAGCAGTAGAGAGTTTGCCAATACCTAAGACCGTAGCAGATATACGAAGTTTCTTGGTATTGACAGGATATTACAGAAGGTTCGTATCAGACTTTGCAAGACTTTCAGCACCCATGACCCGCTTGACACGGAAGGATGTGCCATTCGTCTGGTCGATAGAATGCCAGGCATCATTTGAGAATTTAAAGCAGAAGTTGATATCGGTACCTATTCTTACATTACCAGTTGGACCCGGAGGTTTTACTCTATATTGTGACGCGTCAGGAAAGGGTCTTGGGTGTGTCCTAATGCAACATGGGAAGGTGATAGCGTATGCATCTAGGCAACTTCGAGACCACGAAAAAAATTATCCGACTCATGAATTGGAGTTGGCAGCAGTAGTATTTGTTTTGAAGCTATGGACGCATTACTTGTACGGTGATCGAGTGGACATGTACACAGATCACAAAAGTCTGAAGTATATCTTTACTCAGAAGGAACTGAACATGAGACAGAGAAGATTGTTAGAGTTGATCAAGGATTATGACATGGAGCTTCAGTATCATCCAGGTAAGGCTAATGTGGTAGCAGACGCTCTTAGCAGGAGAGGCAGCACATTTATGTTGACATCATAAAAGCATATTCTAGAAGATCTTCAGGAGATGGGCATCGAGGTTATACTTCCTAGTGATGTAGGAATTCTGGCGAGTCTACAAGTTCAATCCGACTTAGTAGACAGGATCAAGGCAGCTCAGGCACAGGACCCAAGGATTCAGAAGCTTAGGACAGAATGTGAGTCAGGACTCAGGAAGGAGATAAAAATTTATGACACTTAGATTTGGATCACGTCTATATGTGCCAAGTAGAGATATCAGACAGGAGGTTATGGCAGAAGCCCACAGTTCGCAGTATTCTATACACCCCGGAGGGACCAAAATGTACAAGGATATCAAGTAGCACTTCTGGTGGAACGGAATGAAGAGGGAGATAGCTAGATTCGTTTCTCGTTGCTTAATATGTTAGCAAGTGAAGGCAGAACAACAGAGGCCAGCTGGATTATAACAGCCGCTTCCTATCCCGAAATGGAAGTGGAAGCATATCATAATGGATTTTGTGACCGGTTTACTGAGATCACCAAGTGGTAAGGATGCTACTTGGGTTATCGTATATCGGCTTACAAAGGTGGCACATTTTCTTTCTTTTAGAGTAGGGCAATCTACAGAAAAGTTGGCAGAGTTGTATATGCAGCAGATAGTCAGGCAGTATGGGGTCCCTGTCAGTATTGTGTCAGATAGAGATACCCGTTTTACATCGCATTTTTGGAAGAGTTTACATCATAGCCTAGGTACCAAGTTAAGATATAGTATGGCTTACCACCCACAGACGGACGGGCAATCAGAAAGAATAATTAAGACTTTAGACGATATGTTACGAGCTTGTACCCTAGATTTTGGAGAATCTTGGGAGAGTCACCTGCACTTAGTCGAATTTTCGTACAACAACAGTTATCAAGCCAGTATCCAGATGGCGCCATTCACAGCACTATATGGTAAGAAGTGCAAGTCGCCACTTGCATGGAATGATATCAGGGAGAGAAAGATGTTAGGCCCAGAGATGATTGTTCAGACGGTTGAAGTGGTTAAGGGGATTAGAGAGCGACTTCGAGTTGCGTAAGATCGGCATCGTCATTGGGCAGACCAGCATCTTAGGCCGCTAAAATTTTCTGTTGGGGACCACGTGTTCTTGCGAATCTCACCTACCCGTGGGGTCATTAGACTTGGCGTTCGCGGGAAGCTGAGTCCACGATACATAGGCCCATTTGCTATCCTCGATAGGATAGGCGATGTTGCTTATCGTTTATCCCTTCCACCTTCGTTACGAGAGGTGCATGATGTGTTTCATGTATCTCAGTTGCGTAGGTATATATCGGACCCAAGCCATATCCTCGATCATTATGAGCTGGTTGGTGGTACCAACTTGTCTTACGAGGAACAGCCGGTGTCCATTTTGGACCGAAGGAAGAAGATACTCAAGAATCGAACAATTAGCCTTGTCCGTGTTGCTTGGGGTCATCACTCCTTAGGAGAGTCAACGTGGGAACGTAAGGATGATATTCGATCACGGTATCCGCACCTATTTGACTCACAAGGTATATTTCTGTCCGTGTACCTTGATTGTCTTGATTCCTCATGCTTATCACCCTATGAGTATAAATTGCTTGATATCGTAGATTGATAAATATATATATATATATATTACTTGATATTGATGTTATAGAATGACTGCTTGCTTGATAGAATTGGTTGTACTTGGATTAGTCTAGCTTTGATGTTTCTGGCCTGCTTGGATTTAAAATTCCGAGGACAAAATTTTTCTAAGGAGGGTAGAGATGTCACTTCCCGTTCCCAGAATACGTATTTTAATACGTGTACTGCTTGAATGTATTTATTTAACATTTATCGTTCAGTTGTTCTGTATTTAATTCTTTTAATTTCACGCTAATTATTTTTCTGTATTTTATTTTCAGCTTTTGCCTTGCCTTAGGTTCGGCTTCGGTTGGTTTGTTTTGGTTTATGATGCTTCATCATGAACCCAACCAACCAATCACCTACCACCATCTCCATTTAAAGCCCAACCCTCTCTCTCTTCATTACTTCTCTTTTTTATTTACTCTTCTTCTTCCTCATAACTCTCTCCACCTACCAAGAGCATAGGCAAGTGCATCTTGTTTCCACATGAGAACCCATTTTTATGGTTCATTTATCTTCCTCTCATGATTCTAAGATAGTTTAGAACTTGACATTTTCTATTTTGAGAGTTTTATTTTTGTAGATCTAAAAATTTGCTATTTTCGGATCTTAATGGTTTTGATCTCTCAAACTTTCTTATTTCCAAATTTTGAACATTCCAGGTTGTTGAGATTTGTGTTATACCCCATTTTGATCCATGGAAGTCATTTTTTTTGCTTCGATTGAAGGTTTCATGTAATTGGAGTTCGATAGGTCCTCTACGCCTACGTTTTACGTGTCCGTATAATATCAAGCTCTACGCCCACGATCATTCGTGTCAGCGTGAATCCGAATTACGCTAGTCTAATCCGGCTTGGCGTATTCCTTACGCGTAATGATATTCTTTACGCGTATAATGTTTCATGCGTAATGATATTCTGTATGCGTACAATATTTTACAAGTAACATTATTCTTTACACGTACAATGTTTTACGCGTAATATTATTTTTACGCGTACTTTCATTACGTGCGCAATACTATTCTTTATGCGTATTCATTCATGCGTAACTTTAACTCTTTACGCGTACAAGCTTTACGCATAACTCGACCCTTTAGGCATGCAAGTTTCATGTGTAACTCTATTCTTTATGCATACTCCTCTAGCTTGGCGTAAGATGAGTTTTACGCGTATTTCATTGAGCGTTATCCTTTACGCGTAAGCTTTATTCCTTCATGCGTAAACTTCCTTTACGCGTAAAGTTCCTTTACACATATTCCATTGGGCATACTCCTCTGGCTTGGCGCATTTCATTGAGCGTACTCCTTAGGCGCATGGCACCCCTTATTATATCCTTACGTCTTTTGGCATGAACTTGATATAATCATGATGTGTTAATATTTTTGCATATTGATTGTGCAGAATGGGCCCTGTGTCTCGATTAGTTTACAGATACCTAGAATGACTGGAACTTAACCCTGAGAGTTATAGACTCGACCATACCAAATGCTAGTTGACTTTCATGTATTATCACGAATTGACATTGATTGTTACCTTGACTAATGATTGATCATGCGTTCCTAGTTGGAACTAAGAGACTGGCTAGTCGTCTTATTGAATTGAATGAGGCACGTTCATGTCTGAACCATGAACCATTACGATCGACTAGCCGATCCGAACATTGGCATATGGACACATGTTGACTTCTATTTTTCTGCAAAAGCAGCATGTGTATCTTACAGTCAAGGCATGATTATTTCGTGGCTAGGTTTGAATTGTTGCATTACACTATGTAAGACTTACAACCTAACCGCACGGGCATCGTTGTAGAGTTAAGCATATCGTACCCTATACGAAAGTACTCATTCTGAATGACCATTATCCAAGGCATAAGATTTCAATCAACATAGGGACTATTAAGCTAAATAAAATAACGATTGCATGGAGAGAATGGATTTTCGAGCTTTTACATGACAACCATTTTTGGGATAATTAGTTTCCCGACATGCCGGCTGGTTCCCATAGATACTGCAAATCTGCCACACAGGCAGGGAGTGGTATCTGCTTATACTGTATTATATACTGATGACGGGCGTCCTGCTGGAACTCATCTAATTCATGATTGGCGCAATTGATTATTGGATAGACTAGCCTTGCTTGTACATAGTAAGAACTGAGGAATCTCTTATTGCATGTTTTCCAAGACAACTTGGAACTTACAGTTAGCAAGCCGTAGTAGTTGGATTGCCGTTTAAATTGATTTGTTTGTGTACTGTACCTACTCTGTTAACTACTGAGACGATCAGAATGTCAGGACACGACGGGTCAACTTCTGTCCTTGTTTGGTTGGGAAGTTGGTTCGAATTGTCGTGATATTGTGTGAGTCCCAGTAGCAAGCGGAGACTTATTTATCATATTCTTAACTCTTACCACTAGTTTTAATTCTCATGTCGTGCTTCCTTGTGGTGCTTGCTATTGGAGGTCTAACCTCTCTGGTTTTGCATGGCCAGATTTAGAGCCAGTTCCCGAGGACTCAGCTTACTTCTACCTCCAAGATGGTCAATACTAGAAAGATGATTGCAGGAGGACACGAGTCGGTTCCTTGCTTTCTCGCTCATTTAGTTACTTACTTTACATTTTGCCGCTTGGCACCGACATGTTAGTCGGATAGTCTTGCACTTACTTTTACATAATTGTAACTAAGTCAGACTGCAGCTGATAATGATTGTGTATACCTTGTTATATCATCTGGCTATGTTTTGTAAAGCCAGACCTCAAGAACATTTTGACTGAACGTTTGGGACGCCTTACTGCTTTATCTTACATGTTCTCTATTATTGCTTCTTGTTTGAATGATTGAGACAATAGATGTTGAGTAACCCTAGTGAGACTTTCATGTAGTATGCACCCCCTCGTCTTTTAGACAGCATTGATCGTATTATACAGTATTCATCTACCCGTAATACGTAGCTGGCTGAGTCATTCCCCCGCTCTCCGGTATTCTGGTTCTAGGGCATGACAGAACCCATTCGCATGTTTTGTGCATTTACATATTTTCACGATTTTAAACTTTTTCAAATAGACGTAGAAAGTACAATTTTGAATGGTTTTATAAAAGAAGTTTTTTGTAAAATAACCCCATGGTTTTGAAGATTTCAAATTTTTGGATCACGTTTTCCAGTTATGTAAGACACTCTATGGAATCAAACAAGTCCCTCGAGCTTGGTATGATCGCCTAAGTTCCTTCCTACTTGAAAGTAGTTTTTCAAAAGAGAGAGTTGATACAACTCTGTTTATCAAGTCTTTAAATGATGACTTTTTATTAGTGCAAATTTATGTGAATGATATTATTTTTGGGTCTACTAATGAACATTTATGTCAAGAATTTGCTAAGTATATGTAGAGTGAGTTTGAGATGAGTATAATGGGAGAGCAAAACTACTTCTCCGGACTACAAATCAAACAAAGCACTCAGGTAACCTTCATCAATCAAGCTAACACTACTAAAATATTGGTATTTAGCGACGGAAATATCCGTCGCTAAACTCGACATTTTCGTCGCTAAAGTCATTTACCGATGGAAAAAGAACGTCGATAGATATAATGTCGCTATGACAAATCCGTCGGTAATCCGTCGCCATAGCGATGGTTTACCGATGGAAATACCGACTAAAAATAGCGACGGATTATCAACAAATTTTACCCGTTGGCAACCTCGGCGACGCCTTAGCGACAGATTGCCGACACAGTTTTGTGAGAAAAAAACAAATTTTCCAGAAGCTTAGCGATGAAAATTTCTGTCGTTGACTCGTCTGATACGCTTTTAGTATCAGGCAGAACGTTAGCGGCAGAAATTTTCATCGCTAACATACATCAATGCGTCGCTATTTAGTCGATAGTCCATCACTAGCCTGGAAAATCTTCCAGACATTCGTCGCTATTCCGTCGCTAGTCAGTCGCTAAGCTGCTCATTATTGCCAGACTAAATTATTCCAGCTTTTCTCAAACCTGTCAATATATATATACAATTACAGTAAATACAACTCCAATATATACAAAAATTAAACCAGCACCAATATATGCAGAAATGAACTCCAATTAATATCTAAACCTGCTCAATCCATACAAACTCGTCCAAAAGTCACAATATAGTACATATCCACAAACTTGTTCAATAATACATAAATTTGCTAAAGTTCATACAAACTCATCGATCAAATACAACCCAAAATCAAACAAAAATAAAACTGATAGTGGAAGAGGTGGCGAAGGTATAGTCGGTCGTCCGCATGCATATATATCTGCCCCAGGATCAAAGTGACGATCCGTTGTACGTCCTGGACAGGAACGTCTGCAAGAGTCGGAGGCATGACAAAAGACGTTGTGGTCGTCGGAGGAGCCGGTGTAGTAGACGCTGTGGTCGGAGGAGGATTCGTTGCCGGAGGCGCTAAGGTCGAAGTTGGAGCCGGTGCAGTGGCAGCAGGAATCATACCTGATGTGTTTAGAATTCCGATCACCTAGGTCATCTAACCCTATAGGCCCACCATAATCAATTTAATCTGCCACAAAGTGTAGGTTCCGGCAGTGTCGTCAGTCTGTGTATCTGCAAGTGGAGGTGGAGGTGGAGATAGAGGAGCTCTGGAATAAACGGACGGCTGGAAGGCCAACGATCCGGTACTGTACACGCTGCCCACTTTCCCTCTACCGACGGATTATATCCATAAGTCGTTCCTCACAGCCGGCGTCAGTGGCTGACTAGTCCCAACTCCCCCCTCGGCAGTCCCTTCCTCACCGACTCGACTCTCTAAAGTCTCATATGTATTCTATATTTACATAGGTGAATAAAATTAGAGTTAATATTCATATTGTAGTTACTATTAAGTATTATTATGGTTAGGTTATCATATGTCTCCTAAATTTTTCTTTGATTTATAATGCTACTTAGGGTTATGATTTGTTAATATTCATATTAGAGTTAGGACTAACTATTTAGGTAAACTAAATATAGTTAAGTACGTAAAGAAAAAAAAGAAATGCAATTAGATATAGGACTCAGAAAACTTACATAGGCTTTGGTCGCTCGATCATCTACGAGCTTTCCATCATTCTTTCACTTAAGGTACGCTCAAAAACTTTAGAAAAGTCAATGACATTAGGGTCTCCGCCTGCCCTTGCGACCACCTCGCACTGTAACAATTACACACCAGTTTATAACTAAATATTAAATTTAAATAATTGAAGAAATAACAAATAAAAATACTCACCAATCGTCGTTAATTCTCTGAAATTGGATGGATCCACCCGTGTGGTGACCACCCTTAACACAGGCAACCTTTGTCTTCTTACACTTGGCCTTATAGGCCGGAGTGTCCATCTTCTTCTTTATCGCCTCCTAGAATTCCTCCTTCAATAACTCCTTACGAAGAGCACTATTTAGTGTAGCCAACGCCTTTTGGTCGTTGACCATATTCCTCAACCTCTTACTAGCGACGGACTTGTAGCACTTCCGGATCGCCTGATCTCTGTGTGCCGGCCACCAATACAACTTCTGCAAATAAGAACAAATAAAGAGAAAATATTTAAGAAATTTTGTAAACAAAGACGATATTGTTTAGGCATACCCCAAGCATCTTGAGCTAAATGAATCGTCTATCAAGTGGAATATCCCCAAAGTTCAGATAGGGACCATGGAATTGAAGACGTATCAAGTCACCCAAATCTCTACTAGCCTGGAGCGGAAAGAACCTAGAATTAACAAAACAATGTACCATTAAAAAATAAAGAAAGAATGAATAAGTGTGTATAATAACAATTATATACTTACGTTGCTCCATCGGCCCACAGCTCTGGAAGAGTGATGTTGGCTGGCCGCTCTAGTAGAGTAGGAGGATCTATAAATCTGGGTCGACGTATGTACACTCCACGGTTCACCAAAAGGCCAGGATATGGATTCGCCCCAGTAGGAGTGACAGGTGTAGTTTCTGGCGTAGAAGATGGGGTACTAGCACTGGTAGGAGTAGATGATAAAGGAATATCAGGGCTAGCTCCATCGACCGATGAATGAGTGAACGACGGAGATAAACCATCCTCCTCATCAACCAAATCATCCTCGCTAACTCCTCTGTAATCTACAGCTGTAGTACTAGGAGCAGCAAGAGGGCGGGACTCAGATCCTCGATGTTGTGTACGGCCTCGACCAGCTATATGAAAATCTGAAAGAAGTAAAAAGTTGTGTGATGATACAAATAATCTTTGCAAATCTAATAGAAATTAAAAAATGGTGTGTTGATACAAATAATCAATACTAATCTAATAGGAACAAAAATGGTGTGATGATACTCATAAGTAGGTAATACGTACTAATCTTCTTCATCTTCTTGGTATTCCGAATCTTCTTCATTTTTACTACCACTTCCACTTTCACCTTCATTTTCAAATTCTTCTTCCTCATCCGATACATCAATTTCAGACTCCTCCTTTATATGAGGTAAGTCCTCTATGTTAAGCTCTTCATCAACTATATCATCCTCTACAGTAACGTCAACCTCTATATCGTCATCGTCGGCTAAACACATATATGTTGGTTGAGGCATGACTATCTCATCCTCCTGGTATGCTTGATCTCTAATATTATATGTATTTCTTACTTTAGTTTTGTATACAGCCTACCAATCACGAGTAGTGCAACGTCGACTAGGATAACTCGTGTAGTACACTTGGATCGTTTGACAAGCTAACACAAATGGTTCGAAACCTACATATCTTTTTTCGTATTTTATATCAATAAATTCAAATTGTTTGTCAATTCTCCATCCTTGCTTGGGTGTTGTGTCAAACCAATCACATTTAAACATCATAATTTCGGTATCAAAAGAGCAATCCACCTCTAAAATATCTCTTAGAATAACGTAATAGTCAAACTCTGGATCGGCATTGTAGACTGAACCCCTTACACAAATTTCGGAATTCTTTGTGTAATTAGCCTCCTCATCGACAAATGAGTGATTGATAGGCTTATCAGTGGTTCAAAATTTGAAGCCATTGATTGTATCTCCATCCCAACATTTCGCCCTCTAGCTTGGTCCGATAGCTAGTACTCGAAGTCTTTCATCAGTCAATTGTTTGCTAGGACGAAAAACCTAAAACATCATGTATCATAACGTCATTAGGACAAAGCTCTTTCGTCGGTCAATTGAATTTAGAATAGTTAAATAATTTTAATCCTTACATAATTATGGAACCACAACAAAAAATTTCTATCAACCTCTCTAGCAAGATCATCATCATCAACGCTAGGTCTCTCTATTTTTATCTCAACTCTAAAAATACTATGATAATAACGAGAAAAGTTAGAAAATGTTTTACAAGTATATAGAAAAATTGGAGTATGTAGCAAAATTATGTTGCTCACTTCTCTATATCTTCCATCTCCTTTATACTACTATTTAGGCAGATATACCTATGAGCGGCTTCAAACTCATCGTCCTCCAACCACCGTAACTTAGAAGCACTTATAGGCTTGCCAGCAACATTGAAGATAGTACGTATTCCACTATTTGGTGCATCGACCTCACCTTCATCGTTTCTTGGTGCTCTATTCTAGTTTGTTCTGACATGAGTATCGAAGTAGATTGAGCAGAAGTTTGAGAGCTCCTCGATAATATATGCTTCGCATATCGAAGCTTCTACATGGGCCTTATTGCCCACCTTCTTCTTCAGGTGATGTAGATATCTATAAATAATATATTCAATATTAGAACTGTTTGAATAAAATAATTATTAGTACTAGATAATTAATTATTTTATACCTCTTAAATGGATACATCCATCGATAATGGACGGGAGCACTGATACATGCTTCGTATGCAAGATGAATCGACAAATGTTTCATATTATAAAAAAAGCTGGGAGAAAACACCTTTTCTAACTTACACAATGTCAATACAATCTTCTCCTCAAGTTCAGACATATGTTGCACCGTCAACTTACTTGAACACATATCTATAAAGAATATAGATAACTCGGCCAGTGAACCCCATACTTGAGAAGGAAGCATCTCTCTCAGAGCGATAGGAAGTAAACGCTCCATGAACACGTGGCAATCATGACTCTTTATCCCTATCAGCTTGCGTTTGTTGAGATCAACACATCTTGCCAGATTCAACACTTAACCGTCAGGGAATCTCAACTTTGTAATCCAATTGTATATTATCAATTTATCATCCCTACTCAGTATAAATGGTGCTGAGGGCTTGACCCAGTTACCATTGGATCTTTGTGTTAAATGCAACTCTGGACGCCTGCAAATAATTTCCAAGTCTTTTCTTGCTTTGGGATTATCTTTCATTTTTTCCTTGATATCCATCACCGTGTTGAAGATGTTGTCGAATACATTTTTTCAATACGTATGACATCAAGATTGTGTCTTAAGAGATTATCCTTCCAATAAGGTAAGTCCTAAAATACTCCGCTTCGTCCAATTATGTCTTTGTCCGAATTCTTCTAAGTGATGGCCCAATCTTGGATCTTTCTTTACATTCCGTAAATCCTCTACCTCTGCCCAAACGATATCTCGAGTCAAACGGGGGAGGAGTTAGTTCCTGTCTATCAGCTCTAAAGGTGTCCCTATTCCTTCTCCATGGATGCGACATAGGAAGGAAATGACGATAGCAATAAAAAAACAAGCTTTCTTCCATTCTGAAGGCGGAATGCCTTACTATTTTCCATCCATATCGGACAAGATATAATACCATGAGTACTCTACCCAGATAACATTCTATATGCTAAAAATCGTTGATGGTCCACATCAAGATCGCTCTTATCTGAAAGTTTTGCTCCATCGATATATCATACGTCTGAACGTTGAACTGTCACAATTGTTTTAACTTGTCAACCAACGGGTACAAGTAGATATCGATGTTCTTTTTGAGATTTTTTGGACCGGGTATGATAAGTATCAAGAACATATAATGAGTCTTCATGCACATCTACGGTGGTAGATTGTTAGGGGTCAAAGTCACCGGCCAACAAGAGTACTGAGCCCCCGACTGTCTGAAAGAAATAAATCTATCAGAACATAAAGTCATCCGAACATTCCTAGGCTCCGCAGTAAATCCAGGATGACATCGATCAAAATGCTTCCATGCCTCTCCATCGGATGGGTGAAATAATTCTCTTTCATCCATCTTCCGTTCTTTGCTATGCCATGTCATGTGTTCTGCAGTATTCGAAGACATATACATCCTGTGTAGCCTCTTTGTGATCGACAAAAACTACATGTATTTATAGGGGTGCAACCTTGCTCATGCAACTGATTTTATTTTACCCCAAATGGGCTTGTACTGGTCCTCGTGACAGAAAATGCATCTGCCTTTATCATTATTCTCCTTGTAGTACAACATGCAGCCATTTCGGTAACAATCTATCTTTTTATAGCCTAATCCGAGTTTTCGTATCATCATTTCTAACTTGTAAAAGTTTTTTGGCAAGTCCTTCACTCCTTTTTGCAGCAACTCTCTAACAAACTGAATTATCCGGTCATAGCATTCCTACGGTAAGTTAAAATCAGACTTGTGGCTCAAAAACTGTATCACCACAGACAGGACAGAATGAGAATCACAACTCGAATATAACGGAGTGTCGGCATGGTTGAACATATCATAGAACTCATTTACAGTAGGATTCGGATCCTCCGGATCAAAACTTGGACCGGCATAAGCCGCATCAAATACCAACTCACGTGCCAAGTTTCGATGTCGATATTGGAAGTGGTCTCCAAGAGTGGACTCTCCCACCTCTGTATTGAAGGAGGACTGATATTGCAGAACCAAAGGTTCTCCTTGAGCCGTCCACTCGATTTAGTTCAGTACGAAACCCTTCTTGTAGAGGTGCTCTCTCATGAGATCTACCTCTTTCAATAGTATATTACGACAATTGACACAAGGGCACTTTATGAGCCTTCCGTCCATGAAGTAAGTTTGGCTACTGGCGTATCTTAGAAATTCCTCGACGTCCGCCTTGAAATCATCCGTCAAACCAATCTTTCTATCATGTCGCCGATTGTACATCCACGAACGGTCAACTAAGTATCGACTCATTGTTCAAACCAATTCTACACCAAGTATCATATATGTTGTAAATATAAGTAAAAAATTAATTTACTACCTAATTGTAACAACCAAGGTTAATAGTATCAGTATCGAAATTGGTATCAGATATCAATATCGAAATCGGTAATATCGACCATTCCTATGAGTATCGATATCAAAATCGGTATCAGACCATTTCTATGAGTATCGATATCGAAATCGGTAATATCGACCATTCCTATGAGTATCGATATCGAAATTGGTATCTGACCATTTCTATGAGTATCGATATCGAAATCGGTATCATACCATTCGTATGAGTATCGAGAAAGAATCTAGAGAGAGTATGAAGCTATGCTTCACGTCTGGTTCTACATTTTGCTCTGGTAGAGGAAGCCATGAGAGTCTGAGAATGAAGAAAGACGATGTTTTGAATATAAAGCTCTGCTTCACGTTTGGTTCTTATTAGTTTCAGCCGTATCGGATTAGTATCGGCCTATCGGTTTGGTATCGGCTGTATCGGATTGGTATTGGCCTTATCGAATTGGTATTGTCCTATCTGATAGGTATCGACCGTATAGGATTGGTATTGGCCGTATCATATTGGTATTGGCCGTATAGGATTGGTATTGGCCTTATCGGATTAGTATCGGCCGTATCATATCGATATCGGCCGTATCCTTATATTATAGTATTGGCAACCCTATAACACCATCCTAGAGTTAAATAATATTTTGAATAATAATCGGATATCATAATCTAATATTAACGGATTCGATATCTTAATGTTCAAAAATATTCGGATATCCAATTCCAATTTTATAAATTTTGAATAATTTACGAAAATCCAAAATCCTATTTATTCCCATGAATCCAAAACCCTAGCTCCATTGTGTCCGTATCCAAAACCCTAGCTAATGTTTACATATGTATCTTCAACCGTGTCCAAAATCTAAAATATAAAAATATTAATAAAAATATGCTAGGGTTTACCGAAGATAAAGGAGGAGGGGGGCACGGAGAGAGGGGGTCTGACCGGAGCACCAAGGGCCAGAGAGGGGAGGAGTGGGGGTCAAGGAGGGGACGGAGGGGGGGAAGGGGGGTCGTAGAGGGGGGGCCAGAGAGGGGGGAGTGGGGGTCGAGGAGGGGACGGAGAGGGGAAGGGGGGCTATAGAGGAGGGGCAGATGGGGGGGTAGATGGGGGACGGGGAGAAGGGGTCGAGGAAAGGGGTAGAGAGGAGGGGGGCGGAGAGGGGGGCACGAAGAGGGGGACTGTAGAGGGGAAGGGGCGGAGAGGGGGCTGTAAAGGGGTCGTGGAGAGGGGGAGAAGGGTCGCCGCTGGCCGCGGAGATCGGAGAGGGGTCGTCGCACCACCATCGTAGAGGGGTCGCCGCAGTCGTCGGGGAGGAGAAAAGTTTGGGGGAAAATGAAAACTTTCATAAAAATTTGAGAATGAGTAACAAAGGGTTACTGCAACACTTTTACTCATGGACAACGAGAGAAATATCCATCACTAAGTATTCATTATATAGCTAGCGACGAACTGTTGACAGAATTAGCGACGTGAATTAATACTGTATTTTACATATGATATTAGTTGCTAAGCGGTCGCTATTCCGTTGCTATTTAGCGACTGATTTACTTTCGTCTGCAAGATCAGTCGCTAAAATATAGTATTTTTGTAGTGCAAGTATAGGAAGGACTTGCTGAAGAAGTTTGACTTCGACAACGCAAGCCTATCGGGACTCCTATGGCTACATCAACTAAAGTTGATCTTAATGAAAGTGGCAAACTAGTCGACCAACGTAAGTATCGAGATATAATTAGTAGTTTATTATATTTAACTATTAGTCGACTAGATATTATGTTTAGCATTTATATATGTGCAAGATATCAAGCTAACACTAAGGAATCACACCTATGTGCAGTTAAGCGTATCTTTCGATACCTTAAGGATACTTCTACTGTCGGCTTATGGTATCCCAAAACAACATCATTTGACTTGGTTGGGTATTCTGATGCTAATTTTGCTGGATGCAAAGTAGACCATAAAAGTACAAGCGGTACGTGCCATTTCCTAGGTAAAGATCCAGTCTCATGGTTTAGCAAGAAACAAAATTCTGTTGCATTATCAACGAGTGAAGCCGAATATATCGCTATAGGCCATTGTTGTGTACAAATTTTATGGATAAAACAAACCTTAGAAGACTACAATCTGTACTACACAAAGATTCCCATTTATTATGACAACACTAGTACAATAAATTTGACTAAGAACCCTGTATGTCACTCACATACTAAACACATCGAAATACGTTATCACTTCTTACATGATCACCAACAACACGAGGATATTTGTTTAGGATTTATTGACACTGATCATCAGTTAGCAGATATTTTTACAAAACCATTGGTCGAAGATAGATTCAACTTTATTCGTCGTGAGTTGGCTATTTTTGAATTTTCGATAACATAATACTTTATGTTTAGAAAATTGTTTAGACTATATTCAAATAATTTATTTTAAGTCAAAGTTATTTTGGGCACAAGCCGAAAGGCCCTTCTGTCATACAATTGTAAATAGCCTAAAACGACACAGTATACTGGTCCTTAGACTGCCACTAGCTGGGATCCAGCCCCTACAGCTAACCCAAAGTGATAAATACATAATTAAACAAATAAATATTAGCTCTAATGCACATTTATATTCATAAATAAAAAACTGTTTTAAAAAATACAAGTGTAGCAAACTCGGATCGAACTCTGGCCGAGTTCGGTTACTCCCCTAAAAGAACAGACTTACCATCTGCTGGCCCACTTTCTATTTAAACACCCTTTCATCATCTCCCCCCTCCTCTCCCTCTCCCTCCCCCTCTTACGACAACATCCACCAAATCAGAAAACCTTAACCCTATTTTTTCCCTATTCTCTTGGAGTTAGCTCCTAAAACTTCAGATTTAAGGGTTTTCTTATCATTCTCTTTAATCCCACGTCGTTATTTTTAGGTAATTTCTACTTTTTCCTTGTCAATTTTTTTCTATGGCTCCTAGATTTTCAAAGAAATAGAAAAGAGGAGATGGTGCTTCTATATCAAGCCCACCATACACGCCTTTCGAAAGTCTATTTAGCTCACCTCCACTATTCGATGAGGATGATTTCGATGCTACGTTGTTCGTAGACTTAGAAACCTCAATCGCTTGGTTCATGACTTTTACAAATGTCCTATATGTCCGGGCAACTTTATTAATTTTAATATTTTTTCGAAATATTGCTTAACTTTACAAAATCTTAATATGCAAATTTATAGAAATTTTCAATCCGATATACGGCAACGTCGTTCGTATTTTTTATTGTAACTTACAATATTCGCATGGTATGATGTATTTCTCAGTATGTCGTACTGAAATAGAATTTGATGGTGATGACTTAAGCAAATGGCTCCAGGTACCCAATACTGGAGATGCTCTAGTCGACATCACCAAAGTTCAATTTGGTGTCGATCTAGACTTAGTCTTTCAAGGACGCGATGTGTGTTACGAACCCTAAACCCCAGGGAGGCTCATGTCTCGTTACTTGAACCAACATTTCTATAAACTTCATTGCATTATCATTGTATCTATCTTTTCCAAAATGGGATCTACTGGTGAGATCACGTATTTGGAGCTGTCCGCCATGTACCATATTTATTTTGGGATTCCCTTCAGTCTTCCCAAAACTATGATGTCATCTATGTACAACTGCAGGAAGGCCGGTCGAAACCTCATCTATTCTATGGTTCTTCCTATCATATTTCATAGGTACAACATCCCTTTAGATTCTTGTCCTATCGATGTTACACCGTCTGAGATTCATAGGTCCCGTAGGTTTTCTATTCATATTCCTCCTGTAGTTGGTGCCGGAGGCATTCCACCTGCTCAGGCTCCTCAGCCTGTACCAGCCCCTCCGGCTAAGGCCCCTTCTGCACACACCATCGATCAACTCTATGCACGATTTGAGGCTCGTTGCATTCTTGAGGATGAGCGCTATCAGGCGGAATGTATTCATCAGCGAGACACTGACTATCAACTCACATAGCAGTTCTAGACTCTGCAGAACTGTATTGCTGATCTTCATTGGACCATGTCCTATCATCCCTCTGGTCCCACTCCGATACTTCATCATCCAGACTTTGATGGACCCAGATTCGACAATCGTCAGGCTCGATGTTACTTTGACCCTACTGTAACCTACATTGATCTCGATCGTTCTGCTAACACTGGCGATGATGCGAGTTGATGTGTATAGACTGTGGATATTTTGTGACTATCGGATGATGATGATGATCTTGCAGCACTTATTAGTAGATTTTATTTTATGCACTAGTTATGATAAAGTCTCTTTCAGACTTCTATTTTTTATGAGTTTATGTACTTACATGCTTATGCCACTAAGCTAAGTAATTTCTACCATATTCTATTTATGCAGTTAGACATATTATTGGCCATGTTTATTTCTTTATCTTTTTGGTATGATCTTATTTTCTTTCTTATGTTATTTGTGCTCACTCTTTGTGGGGGAGCTTTCATTTTGAACAAATGACAAAGAGAAAGAAGAGTATATATACCAAAAGTCAAACAAATGTGCCAAGTACCAAACGAGAGGTGTCACGACCCGCACCCGGATATACGGGTACGAATACGTGGGCCACGCCCAACCTACGCCGCAGTATCGGCGGTAGAGCGCTGTCAAGTACCCTATACTAACTACAACATCTAAAGATCTATAACTAGAAATGTACTCATGTCACATTACGAAAACTAAGAAAGATAAGACAAAAAATAATAAGAATATCACTAGAACAACTAGAATCTACAAGGATCATATGAGACAAGAATAAAACAGAAGGAACAATAATAAACTAAATGACTACCAGACCTAGAACTCCTGAGAGACAACTCACGGTGAAGAATACCGAGAACCACCCCAGCTAGCAACATCCTGTAGTCCAATACTGACGGCACAAATACTCCTAAAATTTTGTCAACATATCCAGTCAGGATGGAACGAGCACAAATCTCAAATAACAGTTCTAGTTAGACGATATTAAAAATGTAGCAGTAAATAGAGAGAATATACAAGAAATCATGAAATGTACATACGAGTATCATGGCAAGGTAAGCTGTAAATCTAGAGCTAGAACAAGGCAGATAAAACTGATCATGGCATGTACAAGAATCAAGAATCATCTATCTAAGTGTGTAAGTACTAGCTACAACATGTGGCCGGCTTGGGTCTGCACAAGGTCATGATCTAGCCAATCATACGTGTGGTGTAGGATTGGCATTCACAAGGTTCACAAGATATACGAGGCGGGTATTGACCACACATCTACACTAATACCCCCCGTCCCCGACTAGTATAGTGGATCCAACCATGACATATCATGACACGCGATTTTCTTAGAGGGTAGCTAGCCTTCGCAGGAATCGTGTCTATACAATGCACAAGGAACAAGAAAGACTTGCACAAGATATACCAAAGAAAGCAAGGAATAACATCTCATGACGGGATCCAGAGAAATACCAATCCGTATGAACAATGTGTCAAGAGAACAAGGATATCTACACTAAATACAAGAAACATAGATGATATCATAAAACAGAAATATTATCAGAGAATGTACTCGTCTGAGATCTGATGGAATATGTCAACTGTGTAATCTGGCTCAGAGTGAAATCATAGACCTAAAGATGAGATATATATAAGTTAATTAGGGTTCAACAATGTTAGGCATGATTATATAGGTCAATCTCCGTCCACTAAGTCAAACTAGGTCACAGAAAGTTAAACCAAGTCAAACTAGGTCAAACTTGGTTAATGGTTGACTTACAGTTGACTTTTAGTCAACTGGTCAACTCTGGTCAACCCTAGGTCAACTCTAGGTCAAACTTGACTAACGTTGACTAATAGTTGACTTTAGGTCAACTGGTCTACTTCGATCAAGTTCTAGTCAATTTTAGGCTACGGTTGACTTTCGGTTGACTTTTGGTCAAAATAGTCAACTGTGGTCAACCAAGGTCAAAACTAGTCTAACCTAGGTCAATGTTGATTCTACTTCGATGTTCAGTCAAAGTAGTCAACCATGGTCAAACAGGGTCAAGGCTAGTCTCTATAAACATCTACAGGGTCAACACATTCAATTTCAGTGGTTGTGAAAGCACTGGAATCGATGTATCTCAAAATACAACAAAAGAAGAGATTATAATAATAGGGCAAAAACCTACAGATGTTGTCGGATGGTGAAAAAACATTACCATCGTGTCCAGAATGGTCGAAATAGCTAGAATAGCTTGTCCATAAGCCCAATTTGGACACAGGGGCAAAAGATATTTTCGAGTCAAAACGGTGTCCGTGTCGGACCCGCTTTACACCGAAAAACGTACAAGAATACTAGTCCACTAAACCTAACAAATTATATGTCTACGAATTCAGAATGACGATACGAACCCAACGGTATATCCCGAATTGGATTCCGTTGACCTGATCATGAATTGGTCGGTTGACCAGGATATTAAAATTCCGATTTGCACGAAAAAGTGTGTCGGAGCCAATGTCCTCAAAACTTAGCAAATTATATGTCAATGAGTCCAGAATGATGATACGAACTCAACGGTATATCCAAAATTAGATTCCGATGAGCCGATCTCAAAATGACCCGTTGACCCGGATATTGGTATCCGACTTGCACCGAAATGCGTGCCGGAACCAATGTCCACTAAAACCTAGCAAATTATATGTCAATGAGTCCAGAATGACGATAAGAACTCAACGGTATATCCAGAATTGGATTTCGATGAACCAGCGTCAAAAAGTCCCATTGACCCGGACTGTGGGACCCACTTTGTACCGAAATACGTGCCAGGGCCCACATCCTCCAAATCTAACAAACTATATATGAAAACGTGCCAGAACGATGCCACGAGTCTACTAGTGGTGTCAAAAATTTAATCCGGAGTACCGGATTCAAAAATGGAATTTTACAACTTGGAATTTACGAATTTGGACGGCCAACTTTGGCATCGAATTCAACCAATCAAACGTGCTCACAATGAAATGAAACTTGAGGGACAGAAAGAGGGTTATACCAGATTTGTATAAGAACTAGTAGCACGCCAGACGGAGCTACGATGGAGGAGATACGAACCGACGAAGTTGGCTCCGCAAAACTGTCCAAAAATATACAATTAAACGGTCAATTTGGTGGCCGGTTTTGATCCATCAAACAACAAAATTAACAGATGAAATTTGAGAGGGATGAAGGGGTATATACCGAGATTCTGATGGAGCAAAGAGTTCGCTGATCCAACGGTCGGATTGTCCAAAAAATCCGTGCGAAGTCGCTGTCCTGGGGGCGAATTCTGTGTTTCGTTCCCGCGCGCGTCACGGCGGGATCTCGTGCAAAACGCACGGATCGCCTAGACGGCACATCGGGAAGGCAGGAGACGGCCAAGGGGTGCTCGCCGGGGTCACCTGACCAAGGGTGGCCGGCCACGCGGTGGCACGCGGTGGTGCGCGGCTACCCGCGGCAAACTAGAGGCTGCTGCTGCCGCTACTACAGGCTGCTGCTGCCGCTACTGGGGGCTGCTGCTACGGGCTGCTGCACGTGCGTGGCCAGGGCGGCGGCAGTGCGGCGCGACGGCGATCTTCGGGCCACGGTAACGGCGGCGGTAGAGGTGATGGTCATGGTAATGGTGGTGGTGAGCTTGAAGAGTGGTGGTGGTGTGGTGCTCATGGTGGTGATGGTGGTGGAGATGGTGGGGATGATGATGATAATGAAGAAGGAGAAGAAGAAATATGAAGAAGAAAATGATGGGGGGTGTGCTGCTCTCGTACAGCAAAGGGGGGGTGCTTGTGTATGATGGGGTGAGAGAGAGAGAGAGAGAGAGAGAGAAAGATTATATATATAATATATATGTGTGTGTATATATTATATAAAGAAGAGAGAGAGAGAATGAGAGATATTTTAGAGAGAGAGATATTTAGAGAGAGAGGGGGTAGTGGTCGACTGCTAGGGAGGGGCTTGTGTGTGATAGTGATGGGTGAGAGGGTGTATGTGTGTGGATTAAAATATAGAGAGAGAGAGTATTATATATATATAATGGAGAGATAAAATAAGATATTTATATAAAATAGGAATATTTTTTAGTAGAAAAAATATAAATACAATAGTGGGGTGATGTGGGTAGACATGGTAGGGTCACACCAATTTGGGTTGGGTGTTGGGTCAAGTTGGTCAGGCTTGGGCCAAGATTTAATTAAAATAATAATTTTAAACCAAATTAAATCATGGATGAAATGAGAGCACAAGGGAGATCAAATCGGTGGCACGCAAGTGGCACGTGCATAGTAGACTCAAAACAGGCCAGGGCTATATATTGGGTCGACTGGATTGGATCGATGTCGGGCCCGGAAATTAAATTGGAAGTCAGGTCACAAATTACGGTAGATAATTAATTGGCCGAAATTGACCCAAAAGTTGTACGAAGCAATTGAAGCTCAAGATGGTGTGTCTGAGTGGGACATGAAGGTCATGGGTGAAGAGTGTCTCGAGTAGATCATGCATGACAAGTTGGTTTCGAGAAAATGACTAGCCTTGTGCTCCTAAATTAAAAGTCACGGTAATGTGCATATGATGATCAAAGATAAAAGTGGGAAAATTAATTAATAATTAATTAATGATCAAATGGTCTAAATTGATCCGAAGTTGTGTGAAGCAAAAAGAGTACAAGAGAACAAGTTTGGATGGGACATGAAATATTAATGTGAAGGTAATCTTGTCTACTATACATTGATGAAGGTAGTTTCCAGAGATTGGCATCCCTGACACTCCAGAAGTCAAAGTCACGGTAAAGAGCATTAAATAAAATAATAATCAAATAATAATATTTATTGCAAATAATTGATTTATAAAATTAAAAAAAAATAAGCCCTAAATTCTGGGGGCTTACATCCTACCCACCTTATAAAAATTTTGTCCTCGAAATTAAAAATCATATAATATGTCAAGCTAAAACATACAACTGCTATGTCTACAGTACCCAATCTGCTACCCTTGTGATCATCTATGTGGTTTCTCTCTACAGGTATTTTGGTTCAGGTTCAACAAGCTTCTTCCATTAAAAATATGTCTATTTCACCGCTAAGAATCTTTATATCAATAAGAACCTTTACGTATATCCTAAAATATAGGTCATCCTCGAGATACTATATATCAGCAATACTTGGCCATCAACCAAAATTCCAATCTCAATAGCAATTTGTTTGTTTCTTTATCCCATCCTAAGTATCTTTATCCTATTAATCACAAGCTCCTTTAAATAATACATTCAAAACCTATTCTTGGCATTGAGCCTTCTCTCTTTTTACTCAAGAACTCCTGAATATAAACCCTCAAATTCAAACTCTTAATTCATTTATCGATTTATTTATTACCCATGTACATATGTCATTGTTTTGTTCCTGCTATCTTTCGATCTTGCACGCAATGTTATCTCCTTCTATTTCATTCTATATATCGATCTATCCTCCAATCATAAGTAAATGGCTTGTAGATAACCAATAATCACTTGGTCATTAAAGTCCTACAATGCTCAACCCTCGAACCTAAGCACAAGATTCTAGTCCTTAATCTGTAGTCACAAAATATAATATTTTATTATTCTATCTTAGATACCTTATCATCAATCTATACTATTAAACTAATCGTCCTTAATGGTTTTCTAAGTCCACTATAGTCCGCCACTTATATCTGTCCTATAAGCTTAACCCAATAAATCCCTAGGAAAAATATACTCATCACAATCACACATAATAACATATTATAGTTACACTACAGAATCTGTTAACAAGGTCTGGCTATCCAATCATCAAAAATAGAAGGTAACAAGGGCCTAAGACTGGGTCTAACAATCCATATCAATATTCAAGCAAGGTAAGGGTCAAGCAAGACAAGAAAGATTGTCGAAATATTTCCAAGAATAGTACGAGGCCAAACGAGATGCATAGGACGTAATCAAAGTAAAACTCAAGAACCATATACCACCGTAATTATGTCACATGAAGTTACTATCGCGCTAGTGTGCATCTGGCTGCGATTAACTTCCTTGTTCCATAATACAACGGATGGCTGCAGTGCACAGCTGCCACGCCAGATAATATAGGTTCCTGAACTTAACTAGGCCAAATTCGTGAAATATTTTCAAACATTTTTTGCAAAATAAAGGAGAAAATTTTAGTCAAAATGCTTAGGGAGTGGTCCAAGTAGAATTCGAAAAACATATGTAACCATGATGCCGTTATCTGAAGTCATACCTCGCCAGTATTTCTCTGGATGCAAACTCCCGATTCCGTAATACAAGGATAAATTACTTTTCAAACTTTCCTTGAATCAATCCATGAGGTACTTTCAACTATTACCGAGAAGGACAAGAAGAATTACCCAAGAGGCTAGCGAAGAAGAGTTTAGTCAAATCATATGAAAGATAGAACACAAAATAATATGTCGAGAAAATCCTAGTTGTGGCTGTAGATAGATAGAGTTAACCAAGACGGAGAAGAATGATGATAAGAATTTGTTCTTGCTCATCCAGTCATAACGAAGTGATCCGATTTAAGATACAGTCTGATAACCATACACGTCTTCCTGAAATTATGTTGCCAGAATTTTTGCCACGCCAATAAGCATAGCTGCAATAAACGATGGAGTCCATAACTTGGGTATACACCCTATAATTATGTCATCTAGATTCCTTACCACGCCAACCGGTATGGCTGCAAGAAAATCAAAATTCTATAACTAGGATAGTATATCAAACATCAGGCTCCACGTCCCTATCGTGCTAGCTAGTATGACTGTGATAAATTCTAAACTCCATAAATAAAGTAGACATTTATCATCCTCATCAAATAAGTTTATCAGAATATCTTAACTCAATTCATAAAAAAAACTGATCTTAGATACAAAGTCAAAGTCAACAACGAACGAACATTAAGATTCAAAATTCAACGACGAATCAAGGATAAGTAAATAGAAACTAGCAAAAACAGATTCCGATGCAGGGTTTAGGAAAAGTTCTCAGGAGAAGTCCCAAAGGTACTATCTAGGTCAAGATTGAAAGTTCTGGAATATAATTTAAATAATCTCAACCTTGATATAAAATTGGCAAATCATATTTGATTCTCAACCTAGAGGATATATAAGTTCAACTTATACCTTCCCTCTGGGATCCACAAGTCATCCCAAGAATGAATAAAGTTTGATACGGGCAAATATTTCAAAAATCAAGGCGAATGGAAACAAGTGGAAAAAGATTTGAAAAGCTTTCGAAATAAGATTCCCAGGGGTCATCTCTGGAATCTACCAAGAGTTCCTAATATGTGACTGAGTACCAAAATCCTCAAATATTCTATGACTCAATCTTAATCATAGGGCAGGCTCGTAGTAGTACAGATAAGCTCAAGTACCACCACGACTTCGCATTAATTGCAAAGACTGACCTGCGTGGGCCACCACAAAAATGTGTCACGACCCGCACCCGGATATACGGGTATGAATACGTGGGCCATGCCCAGCCTGCGTCGCAGTATCGGCGGTAGAGCACTGTCAAGTACCCTATACTAACTACAACATATAAAAATCCATAACTAGAAATGTACTCATGTCACATCACAAAAACTAAGGAAGATAAGACAAGAAATAATAACAATATCACTAGAACAACTAGAATCTACAAGGATCATATGAGACAAGAATAAAACAGAAGGAACAATAATAAACTAAATGACTACCAGACCTAGAACTCCTGAGAGACAACTCACGGTGAAGAATACCGAGAACCACCCCAGCTAGCAACATCCTGTAGTCAATACTGAGGGCACAACTACTCCTAAAATTTTGTCAACATATCCAGTCAGGATGGAACGAGCACAAATCTCAAATAACAGTTCTAGTTAGACGATATTAAAAATATAGCAGTACATAGAGAAAATATACAAAAAATCATAAAATGTACATACGAGTATCATGGCAAGGTAAGCTATAAATCTAGAGCTAGAACAAGGCAAGTAAAACTGATCATGGCATGTACAAGAATCAAGAATCATCTATCTAAGTGTGTAAGTACTAGCTACAACATGTGGCCGGCTTGGGTCTGCACAAGGTCATGATTTAGCCAATCATACGTGTGGTGTAGGATTGGCATTCACAAGGTTCACAAGATATATAAGACGGGTATTGACCACACATCTACACTAATACTCCCCGTCCCCGACTAGTATAGTGGATCCAACCATGACAAATCATGAGACACGATTCTCGAAGAGGGTAGCTAGCCTTCGCAGGAATCGTGTCTATACAATGCACAAGGAACAAGAAAGACTTGTACAAGATATACCAAGAAAAGCGAGGAATAACATCTTACGACGGGATCCAGAGAAATACCAATCCGTGTGCACAATGTGTCAAGAGAACAAGGATATCTACACTAAATATAAGAAACATAGACGATATCATAAAATAGAAATATTATCAGAGAATGTACTCGCCTGAGATCTGGTGGAATATGTCAACTGTGTAATCTGGCTCAGAGTGAAATCATAGACCTAAAGATGAGATATATATAAGCTAATTAGGGTTCAACAGTGTTAGGCATGATTATATAGGTCAATCTCCATCCACTAAGTCAAACTAGGTCACAGGAAGTTAAACCAAGTCAAACTAGGTCAAACTGGGTTAAGGGTTGACTTACAGTTGACTTTTAGTCAACTGGTCAACTCTGGTCAACCCTAGGTCAACTCTAGGTCAAACTTGACTAACGTTGACTAACAGTTGACTTTAGGTCAACTTCGGTCAAGTTCTAGTTAATTTTAGGCTACGGTTGACTTTCGGTTGACTTTTGGTCAAAATAGTCAACTGTGGTCAACCAAGGTCAAAACTAGTCTAACCTAGGTCAATATTGATTTTACTTCGACGTTCAGTTAAAGCAGTCAACCATGGTCAAAGAGGGTAAAGGCTAGTCTCTATAAACATCTACAAGGTCAACACATTCAATTTCAGTGGTTGTGAAATCACTGGAATCGACAGATCTCAAAATACAACAAAAGGAGAGATTATAATAATAGGGTAAAAACCTACAGATGTTGTCGGATGGTGAAACAACTATTATCAACGTGTCCAGAATGGTCAAAATAGCTAGAATAGCCTGTTCATAAGTCCAATTTGGATACATGGGTAAAAGGTAATTTTAAGTCAAAACGGTGTCCGTGTCGGACCCGCTTTGCACCAAAAAATATGCAAGAATACTAGTCCACTAAACCTAACAAATTATATGTTCACGGATCCAGAATGACGATACGAACCCAACGGTATATCCAGAATTAGATTCCGTTGACCCGATCTCAAATTAGTCTGTTGACCAGGACATTAAAATTTTAATTTACACGGAAAAGCGTGTCGGAGCCAATATCCTCAAAACTTAGCAAATTATATGTCAACGAGTCCAGAATGACGATACGAACTCAACGGTATGTCCAGAATTGGATTCCGATGAGCCGATCTCAAAATGACCCGTTGACCCGGAATACGTGCCGGAACCAATGTCCACTAAAACCTAGCAAATTATATGTCAACGAGTCCAGAATGATGATACGAACTCAACGGTATATCCGAAATTGGATTCCGGTGAGCCGGCGTCAAAAAGTCCCGTTGATCCAGACTGTGGGGCCCGCTTTGTACCGAAATGCATGCCAGGGCCCACGTCATCCAAATCTAACAAACTTTATCTGAAAACGTGCCAGAACGATGCCACGAGTCTACTGGTGGTGTCAGAAATTGAATCCAAAGTCCCGGGTTCAAAAATGGAATTTTACAACTTGGTATTTACGAATTCGGACGACCAACTTTTGCGTCGAATTCAACCAACCAAACGTGCTCACAATGAAATGAAACTTGAGGGACAGAAAGAAGGTTATACCAGATTCACATAGGAACCAGTATCACACCAGACGGAGCTACGATGGAGGAGATACGAACCGACGAAGTTGGCTCCACAAACTGTCCAAAAATTACACAATTAAACGGTCAACTTGGTGGCCGGTTTTGATCCATCAAACGACAAATTAACGGATAAAATTTTAGAGGGATGAAGGGGTTTATACCGAGATTGTGATGGAGCAAAGAGTTCGCCGATCCAACGGTCGGATTGTCCAGAAAATTCGTACGAAGTCGCTGTCCCGGGCGCAAATTCTGTGTTTCGTTCCCACGCGCGTCACGGCGGGATCTCGTGCAAAACGCACGGATCGCCTAGACGGCGCGTCGGGGAGGCAGGAGGCGGCCAAGGGGTGCTCGCCGGGGTCGCCCGGCCATGGGTGGCCGGCCACGCGGTGGCGCGCGGTGGTGCGCGGCCACCCGCGGCGAACTGTAGGCTGCTGCTGCCGCTACTGCAGGCTGCTGCTGCCGCTAATGCGGGCTGCTACTGCTGTACGCACGCGGCCAGGGCGACGACGGTACGGCACGGAGGCGGTCGCCGGGGCACGGCAACGACAGCGGTGGAGGTGATGGTCATGGTGATGGTGGTGGTGAGCTTGAAGAGTGGTGGTGGTGTGGTGCTCATGGTGGTGATGGTGGTGGAGATGGTGGGGATGATGATGATAATGAAGAAAGAGAAGAAGAAATATGAAGAAGAAAATGATGGGGGGTGTGCTGCTCTCGTACAGCAAAGGGGGGGTGCTTGTTTGTGATAGGGTGAGAGAGAGAGATTATATATATAATATATATGTGTGTGTATATATTATATAAAGAAGAGAGAGAGAGAGAGAATGAGAGATATTTTAGAGAGAGAGATATTTAGAGAGAGGGGGTAGTGGTCGGCTGCTAGGGGGCTTGTATGTGATAGTGATGGGTGAGAGGGTGTATGTGTGTGGATTTAAATGTAGAGAGAGAGAGAATATTATATATATATATTAGAGAGAGAAAATAAGATATTTATATAAAATAGGACTATTTTTGAGTAGAGAAAATACAAATACAATAGTGGGGTGATATGGGTAGACATGGTAGGGTCACACCAATTTGGGTTGGGTGTTGGGTCAAGTTGGTCAGGCTTGGGCCAAGATTTAATTAAAATTATAATTTTAAACCAAATTAAATCATGTATGAAATGGGAGCACAAGGGAGATTTGATCGGTGGCACGCAAGTGGCACGTGCATAGTAGACTCAAAACAGGCCAGGGCCATATATTGGGTCGACTGGATTGGACCGATGTCGGGCCCGAAAATTAAATTGGAAGTCATGTCACAAATTACGGTGGATAATTAATTGGCCTAAATTGACCAAAAAGTTGTGCGAAGTAATTGAAGCACAAGATGGTGTGTCTGAGTGGGACACGAAGGTCATGGGTGAAGAGTGTCTCGAGTAGATCATGCATGACAAGTTGGTTTTGAGAAAATGACTAGCCTTGTGCTCCTAAATTAAAAGTCACGGTAACGTGCATATGATGATCAAAGATAAAAAGTAGAAAAATCAATTAATAGTTAATTAATGATCAAATGGTCTAAATTGACCAGAAGTTGTGTGAAGCAAAAAGAGTACTAGAGAATAAGTTTGGATAGGACATGATATATCAATGTGAAGGTAATCTTGTCTACTACACACTGATGAAGGGAGTTTCCAGAGATTGGCATCCTTGACACTCCAGAAGTCAAAGTCACGGTAAAGAGCATTAAATCAAATAATAATATTTATTGCAAATAATTGATTTATAAAATTGAAAAAAAATAAGCCCTAAATTCAGGGGGCTTACAAGAGGTATAAAAAAATTCAAGTTATTTTTTGATATTATTTGGTATAAACTCAAAGTTTGTCAAAATGGGGGAGATTGTTGGCCCATTGGTCTTAGTCACGCTTGATTTTGATAATCAACATAAACTTTAGTTGATATACAAATAATACATTACAGGTACAAGAACAGAACGTCTACTTCAAACAAGCTACTACTCATCGTCTTCGTTGTTCAAAAACTACAGATGCATATTAAGATTTGTTTTATATTTATTCTATATTTTTCCTTTTTTGACTCTAGAAAAAATGTGAGATTGATTGGATTGGCAACTGGCTTTTTATTTGTCACGCCCCGGTCCCAAATATGCGAAACCGAGCCACGTGGCGATGGCCAGCGAGTACCACTCTAATGGTCATCCCAATTTAATGGAACCATTAGGGTAGCACTTAAGTTGTAAAATACTCAACAGTAATCAGGCCCAAACTAATCTCAAGTAAACTAATCTCATCCACAGGAACATGAACATAAAGAATAGGAAATATGAGAACCAGTCTGCAGCCTAATAATCATATTGCCCAAATAGACTCGAAAGGAATAATATGAGTCTATAAATAATATTCTATTAAGCGATCAAAACAACATGAAATAAAACATGTAAACTACGAAAGAGTGGATACTTGTAAAGAGTGAATACATTGAATAAGTAGAACTCATCAACAATCCAACAAAAGTCCTTTGTAGTCCAAGCGGCTAACCTGGAAGGAAACCAGGTCCTCAGTGGGACGCAACAAGGTACATAATATATAGGCCATATATACGACAGTAAGAAAAGATAAAGTATATTAAGACTGATAAAGTGGGTGAATCTAACCTAACCATCTAGCAAGAAAATACAATTTAAGAAATATCACTCGAACACGTGGGCTGTCACGGTGTAATCCGGAGATATGGTACGCAACCTTGGTAACTATAAAAAAATTACAGTTCCGATAAGGAACTATGGAAACTATGAATATTCGAGGCTCTGGGTAAGAGGCAACGGTAACAATGTGGGAAAGTAGCCCAGGTACACGAAATATGTTTCTCCCTGCCCATGTGACTTCATGAATAATATCCATGAGACGTTCGGCCAGAACCTCTAGCTAAAACAACGAGTCATAATAGAAAAATAACAGTGCATGCATATCAATGTCAATGTCCTAGAAACTAGTCACGGATTTTCGTTATCAAGATGTAATCAAGTACGGGAATCCGTCAATAATGTACTGTCACATGAATATGTCCTAGGGTCAGAGTGTACCCCGCGACGAGTTATCTCAGAAATGCAATGTAAATATCTAGTAACAATACCCGATGGCACTAACGTTCATCGACTCCCAAATGTGATTCGGATGCGAAGTACCGAACACGGCCCTAGGTGATGTGCTAACATAAGCAGAATAAATATTTAAATGTAAAAATGGAACTGAAGTACAAATATGGCAAGATACACTTGCCTGGCTCCGGATTCTGAAGAGGTAGAGCTGGTCCCACGTCCAAGTCCGAAGAGTTCAAAGGACCTATAAAGTCATTTTAAAATAAATAATTACTTAATTTATTAATAGCTTATTTAAAATAGACTAGGCACATGACAACTTAGGCTTCATGGCTAACCATTTACCTAATATAACTTGCTACTATAGTTATACATCTTAATCAGGTTTCAGGCTAAACTTCTAACAAGCTATCTAGCTTATGCATAACTCAAAACACTTAAACTAAGTCATACACAACCTATTTGACCATTTCAACTTGTCCTTCCTGGAGTGTCTAAAAAGTATCATTACTGCCACTTTTGCTTTCATAGCCCTGTCAAGCACCAGCAAGCATTTATCTTCACAATTTTGTTTTTTTTTCGAACCCCAAATTGGGTCCTCATGCACTACTAACACTCATAGGGAACACCATGGGGTCAACAAGCTCTTATCCTTCTCTTCTGTCAGTAAAACCAATTTTTTTACACATAACAGTCTTTCTTCTCGCATGAAACCCGGACTTCATATATCCTCGTTCATATAGCTTCCACACATTCACATAGCCAGAATCAAAATGCCCACTTGGTGGGTCATGCCCACCAAACCTCAAAATAACCCAACAAGATCCCCTCATTTATATGTACTACCCACATAAACTATTTTACTAATGTATTTACATCATAGTTCACTCTTTTATCATATTCATATAAAAACCCAACATTAGGACATGCAACTACTAAAGGCATTGCTCACCACCACTGAACCTATTACCACTTTTAATCTTCTTAAGTCCTCATATGCACATGTGTTAGGGATGAAACAACAAATACAGTATGAACTTGATATTAACCATCTACAGAACACTCCATAGGAAAAATCTCATGCACTATATATATACATATATATATATATATATATATATATATAAGGAAGACAGAGCAAGTATAATGGTTGGAAACCTATAGTTAATAGGAACAAGGAATTTGAGGGACTCACACAGGGAAGGGACGTTGGCAGTGGGGTGGTTGGTGTGTGATCGACAGCCGCGTTGCTGCGCGAAGGCGTCGCATTGGTCGATGCGTCGAGAAGTCGTTGGAGTTGGTCCCTACAACCGCGCACGCGGCTGATCCTGTAGGCGGCTGCTCCCTTGAGTGAAGACGAGGTCGGTGGCCTCGTCGATGCTGTCCTCCAGCGACGACGGTGATGCCATCTCACGGGGAGAAGGAGGTGGAGAATGGGCTTGGGATATGGAGGTTGTAGTTTGAGGCGACTAGGGTTTTTACATCGGATGAGAGAAATATAGAGATCATTTATAGGGGAAGGTGAGAGAGCTGGTCGAAGCCTCTCGTACAGGCGTAGGAGAAATCCATAGTACTTTTACAGAACCTCAGCTGCGGGGAAGGTGGAAGAGATGTACATTGGGTATAAGGGGTTTTCGGGTTTGGAATTTAACGGATTTGAACAACGGATCCGTTAGTCAACTAAGGGGTTTCCTTAGTTGGCTGCTACTATTTCAACGGATTGCCGGTTCACAGACCTTAATGGCCATGTTGGCCTGCTCGTTTTGCTAAGGAGTTAGCAGGATTTCATTTTTTGGGTTTGGGGTTTGCCACCCAGATCCGATATTTCATAGCCGTTTTTGGAAGGAAAAATTGAACCCGGAAGAACGATTTAGGGATTTGCTTAGAAGCAAAAAGAAAGTGAATATCTAAGCTCTAATTAACATCTTAAGTAAATAACAAAAACTAAATCCATCATTAGTTGCCAAATAAAATATTACATAATCCTAGTTAAAAAATGGTTAGGCTATTCTAATATTTATATGTTGTTTTCAACCAACTTAAATACCATAAGAAAAAATAATTTTTGCAGTCATTAAGTTCGGCTACTATAGTTAAAAAAAATACATAAAAATAATTTATGAATTTTGGGGGCTCACATCATTTCCTTCTTAGAAAATTTCGTCCCCGAATTTTAAATTGATGGCACAATTAGGAAAACTCGATTTAAAGGAATGTTATGATATTCAAAAGTTGTACATGAATTCGTACCTCGATTCCCGAACAAGTGAGAAAAATGCTCCCAAATGGAATCCTCATGCTTCGAAGTGGACTCATCCGAAAAAAAAAGCTTCAATACAACCCGAACAAGTCGAATAGTCTGCCCTCTCAAAACCTTCTTACTGCGATCGAGTATCGCAACTAGCTGCTCCACATAAGATAGGTTTGGTCCAACTGTAATCTCGGAATGGTCTAGCACATGACTAGGGTCTGCCACGGGTCACCTCAACTGTGACACGTGGAAAACATCTTAGACACCTTCAAGTGACGGAGGTAATGCAAGACGATAAGCCACCTCACCAACTCGCTCCAGAATATCGAAGGGCCCAAAGTACCTCGGACTCAACTTGCCTCTGCTGCCAAATCTAATAGTCCCCCATGTTGGTGACATCCTCAAGAATACGTGATCGCCTTCCTTGAACTCCAAATGTCGGCAATACGTATCAGCCCAATGCTTCTGCCTATCCTGTGCCGCTCTGATGTAGCTCTGAATCTTCTTCACTTTCTCCACTGTCTGTGCCATAAGTTTTTCGGATCAAGTATCTGACACTCTTCAACGTCACTCCAACAAACTGGAGACCTGTCCTACCTGCCGTACAATACCTCAAACGGTGCCATCAGTATGCTCGCCTGCTAGCTGTTGTTGCAGGAGAATTCTACCAAATGCAAATGATCTTCCCAAGATCCTCCAAAATCCAACATGCAAGCTCTAGGCATATCCTCAAGTGTCTGGATTGTACGCTCTGTCTGTCCGTCGATCTGCGGGTGATAAGTTGTGTCAAAACTTGAGACGAATCTCCAAACTCTTCTGCATACTCCTCCAAAAATGAGATATGAATCTCGAATCTCGATTCAACACAATATTGAATGGTACTCCATGCAGACGCACTATCTGCCTCATGTATAAATCAGTCAGAATCTTCATAGATTGCCCAACTCTGAAGGGCAAGAAATGAGTCGACTTGGTGAGTCGATCCACGATGACCCAAACTACATCCTTCCCGCTGGGGCTTCTTGGGAATACAGTGACGAAGTCCACCATGATATGTTCTCACTTTTACTCAGGAATGGAAAGTGGCTGCAATAGTCCAGCAGGGTGATATGTTTCCATTTTTACTCAGGAATGGAAAGTGGCTGCAATAGTCCAGCAGACCTCTGGTGCTCGGCCTTGACCTGCTGACAGAACAAGCATCTCACTATGAATCGAGTGATCTTCCTCTTCATCATATGCCACTAATAATGCTGATGCAATCCCTGTACATCTTTGTACCCCCGGGATGAATAAAATATATCGAGCTATGCGCCTCAGCCATCAAACGTAGCTTACTACTAGAAACGCATAGGCGATCTCTATACATTAATGTCCTGTCTTCGTGAATCCGCAGTCCTGTATGCATGATGACCTCGGTCCTCTCCCGGAGTCTCCTGAATCTTGCATCTGTAGGCAGAGCGGCCTTGATCCTCTCAACCAAAGAAGATTGTACCCCAAGGGTAGATAACTGTCCGTCCATACCTGGCAACATGACCTCTATGCCCAACTCTTGGAGGCCCTCCAACAAATGACGATGAGTCGTCAAAAAGTATGTCGTAGGATTCTGCTCAAAGTATCCACCACGATAATCGCCTTGCCGGATGACACTGTAACTCGATCTCAAAGTCCTTCGTCAACTCCAGCCAACGTCTTTGTCTCATGTTCAACTCCTTCTACGTAAAGACGTACTTTAGGCTCTTGTGATCAGTATATCTCTACCCACTCTCTTCAGAGATAGTGTCTCCATAGCTTTAGTGAAAATATCGCTACTGCTAGCTCCAAGTTGTGCATCGAGTAGTTCTTTACATGTACCCTCAACTATCTCGATGCATATGCCGCAACCTTGCCATGCTGCATTAGAACACATCCTAGACTACTCTCGGATGCATTTCTGTACACTACAAAACCTCCAGATCCTGATAGAAGAGTCAAGATAGGTGTTGAAGTTAGACGCTTCTTTAACTCATCAAAAGCCACCTGACACTACTCCGTCCAGATAAACTCCCGATCTTTACGCGTCAAACGCGTCATAGGCCCAGCAATCCTCAAAAGTTTTCTACGAACCTCCGATAATTTTCTGTAAGTCCGAGAAAGCGCTCAAAACCTTCGTAACTGATGTCGGTGCAGGCCAAGTCTTTACTGCTGCAATCTTCTCTGGATACACTGCTAATCCATCTCCAGTAATGATATGTCCTAGGAAAGATACCTTGCTTAGACAGAACTCACACTTACTTAGCTTGGCATAGATTCTTTCCTTCCTCAACATCTCCAGCACAATCCTGAGATGCTCCTCATGCTCCTCGTGCCTCTTAGAGTACACCTAAATGAAATCGATTTAAATACAACCATGAACTTATCCAAGTGCTGGTGGAATACCTTATTCATCAGACTCACGGACACAGCTGGCACATTGGTTAAACCAAATGGCATCACAAGGAACTCATAGTGTCCATACTTCGTCCGAAAGGCCGTCTTCGAAATGTTCTTCTTCTGAACCTTGATCTAGTGATAGCTTGACCTGAAATCAATCTTCGAAAACACACAAGCACTGTCCAACTGATCAAACAAATCATCTATGCGTGGCAAGGGGTACTCGTTCTTTACTGTCATAATATTTATTTCCCTATAGTCGATGCACAAACATATCAGTCACTCCTATCCTAATTCTTCTAAGAATTTAACTCTCTCATAGGATTTCTTCAGCATCTGTTTAAGCCACAAGTTAACCATCTATTACTCTCTTGATCTTGTAGCTCTTTCATACATCTTGTGTTTATCATATTTTCTTATGTTAAGCATAGCCAAAGGTTCAACTCAAATATAGGTTCCGTACTTAATTTACAATAGTAGCTAGTCTGTACCTTATATTACTATTCCCTTGTCATAATTTATTTCTTTATCGTCTACTTAATCTGCTCTCAATTGATCCCTTAAGCTTTTATCGGCATTCTCAATCTATTTCTTACTTAGTCCCCCAATATGATATCCTTAAATACAACTATCAATTGTTTCTTTATATTTCCCGAATACGGTCGTAATCTGATGCTATCTTCTAAATGTTCCTACTCAGCGGTTTAAGAATTTTTATCCTAGGTATATACCATCAACTATTTCGTCCAGGTTGACCCTCCACCTAATTTTATCTTAACCTATGCCATATATCAATTCATATTTCTCAATTTGTTTCTTTCTGTCGTTATTACTCTGAGTCATCCCAATATAAAAATTGGTATTATTCAAATATGAGTTTACTCGAAATTCTAATATCAGAAAACCTACTCCCAGCTTAGAGCCTCAAGTTTTTATTTTCTTATTTCCTTGACACATTTTCTCATACTACCATGAACTATAGCTAACCCTAACATCTAATTGTGCATTACCATAAATTATCATATAGTACTTGAACTTCCATCATTCAGTAAATCCTTCCAGCCACCATTACTTCTAATTTACTTCAAACTCAGGCAATGGGTAGATTTTATCTAATTTTAGGCTTATATTGCTAGGTTCAAATCTTACATTAAACCTTAGACCATCAATTCCTTCTAGCTCAATATTTGAAAAACTATCTAGCCTAACCCTTCTTACTATGGATAACTATTTTTCTACCGAATATTCAATCAAGTACTCCTTCTTCGTCTTGATGAGGATATGCATCTGGAGATAATCACCACGAACGAGCGTTCGTCTTACCGAAGTAGTAGGAAGAGACGAGAAACAAAAATAGCGATATCGAGGGATAATGACCGAATACACTTATGAAGTTCAAGAAGGATAATCAAATGTAAAGGCAGTTTTCAAATCAGCTGTGGATTGAGATCCTATTCAATCTTGATCATAACTGCAGGTTCACTCAGTACAATAACGTAATCGAATAGATAAATTCGAGACCTACATGGGCCACCACAAAAATATATCATGCCCCGATCCCAAATATGCATAACCGAGTCACGTGGCGATGGCCAGTGAGTACCACTCTAATGGTTATCCTAATTTAATGGAACCATTAGGGTAGCACTTAAGTTGTAAAATATTCAACAGTAAATGAGGCCCAAACTAATCTCATCCACAGGAACATGAAGATATAGAATGGGAAATATGAGAACCAGTTGTTTGCAAAAACAAAAGTATAGAACTTTATTGATACAAACTGTAATAAAGATTATAAGAATTCTGGGAAAATTACAACTGTAGGAATCCAATCTCGATGACGATTGCTTTATCCCTTGGACGATGTGAACTGTAAAGACGAAGCCTTTGAAGTTGAAAACAACTCTGGAAACTGAAGGCAAAAGCCTCTGAAGTTGAAGACAAAAAGTCTCGGAAGAATGCAGCAGCACTTTGGCAAGAACTCCTGGACTCTCTGATTTCTGATCTTGATTTCTGATCTTGATCTCCGCCCCTTGAATGAAGACTTGAAACTCTATTTATAGAGTTCTGGAAATAACTAACTTTCAGTTATTTTGGACTGCACATAATGATTTGCACAGCATTGGTTTGCGCAACATTGATTTGCGCAGATAGTTACTGGATCGTGGGCCGACTATCATGGACACATGGCATGATTTGATAGAAATGCGCATGATCGTGCATAAACAGTTGCCACGTAATGAACAATCGATGGCATGAATGCCACGTGTAACTTGACAGTTACGTTTGATAGAGTGCGCAGAGTTGAATTGCGCATACATGGTTTGCGCAAACTCAAACTGTGCAGGATTGGTTTGCGCTGCCAGCTGTCAGCCGCCCTCGAGCACTGTGCGGCGCAGGAAACGAACAGACTCCTTGTTAGCCGCGCTGTCAGTTGTCAGAAAAGATTTGATTTGATTTAGTAATGATGACTTCTGCCACGTCAGCTTGCGCAATCGGTTGTGTGCGCAAATTAGAATGCGCAATCGGTTGGCTGCGCAATCTGTTGTCTGCACAATTCAACAAGATGATGTATATTTTGATTTCTTGATTTTGTTGATTGATGCAACTTGATTTTTTAGGACCTACAAGACCCCCTTCAAAGTTTTCGAAAGTTGATTTGATTCAAAGTTTCGAAATACTTTGAATTTTTGAATTTTTGAATCAAGTTGCGCATGATGATGGGCTGTCTGCGCAAAGCGAAGTATTCTCCGATCTTAGGCGCAATCCAAGGCAGCCGTTTCGTATTTCAAAGGCTATAAATAGCCCACTTCTTCATTTCATTTTTTTACTTTGCCTCTTTCGTGCTTTTGAGAGAAAAATTCCCGAACCCTTTCTGTCTTCTTTCTCCGACGACTTCCATGGCGCCCCGACGATCTAATGTTGCCGCCACCGCCGCTGCGAAGGGAAAAGCTCCGGCCGAATCCTCTGACAGAGTTGCTCGGCGAGCATCTCGACATGAGTCTGCGCACCCTGCTCTGATAGGTAGTAAAACCGATCGAAACCCCTTTTTAGGGTGTTTTGACTTCCTTCGATCTTCGAAACTCATTTCTTTTTAGATATGAGTTCAACTTGCGCCACCCTTTTTAGGGTTTTTGGTTGCATAAACAGTCAGTCTTCATTTTTATGAAGACTGTAATCCTGCGCAATCTATCGAATTATGCTGACAGAAAGTCAGCGCAATCGATTGATTTGCGCTGAATGTCAGCGCAATCGATTGTTTGCGCACCCTATTATGATGCGCAAACTAATGTTGCGCAATCCATATTAGCGCAATCTGAGGATTGTGTACTCTTCTGTTTTGCTTGTCTGAAAAATAGAGTTTTTGACTTGTACTGATCTTCCTCTGTTTTTGATGCAGTTGAAACCAATGAAGATCCAAACTATGAACATTTTGTGGGAACTTTGTCTGAATCTGAATATAAAGAAGATTTGTCTCACGTCCATTATCCTCAATACGATCTACCGACTTCTCGTCAGGCAATATTGATTTCTCAGGACAACGAAACTTTAATGTGTCTAATGAATGGACAGCCTCTGGAATCAGCAGATGCTGTTATCCACAAGAAACCCTTATTCTTGTTTGGTGACGCCTTTGAAAAAGTCTCCCAGCCTAGGCCAATGATGGAGGAGATGGTAGTCCACCGGGAAGACAGATCATTCTTCATTCCTAAAATTGCTCGATGCCTTCCTTTGTCACGGTATGCTCATGCGAGCTACCCAAGGAAAATGGATTGGAACATCACCCTTCTCCAGGATGCTCGTGCAGGGAAGATCTTTGTAAAGAAGGTTAACGGGAAAGATATGTTTTACAGCTCTTCTGACAGATACAGTGTTATGTTGAGAGGTTTAAGACCCAGCTGCATCCCACCGGAAAACTCCTCTATGCTGATGCCCGTCAGAACCCCTATATTCGCAAATGAATTTGCGAAGGAAGAAGGAAGATACCCTGAACAGGATATCAGAATGACTGGATTAGTGAATCCAGATTACAAACGATGGAATTGCATTACAAATTGGGTTCTGACAACCTTTCAAGACAAACTTCAACAAATTAACCTGTTTCAAGCAGTGCATGCCACTGTATACGGGTTTGCTCCTAACCCTCAAATGTTTTTGGCCTTGGCTGAGCGATACAATTACAGAACAGGAACCTTCATGACCCCGGGTGGAGAGATGGGGTTTGCACTCCATGAGATGAAGTACATCTCATACTTGCCCATGGCGGATGCTCCATATGAGGAGTTTGTTCCCACAAATGACGAGTTGGAGAAACTCAGAAAAGAAAATGCAGAAATGGTAGCAGTGTTTGAAGAACTGCTATGCCATTACAAAATTTGCTCTTTGTACTATAAGAGTGCTACGGCCAACACTTGCTATTCTTCGAAGTGGTTGCCATATTTGTTCTTAAATCATATTGAAGAGAAGAAAACCAAGGAAAATGACAAATGTTACCCTCATTTTTTCAAACCCTTGATTAACACGGAAGTCATGAAGATGATGGAAGAAAGTAAACATTATGATAAGGAAATGAAGGATGATTATCAATGTCCACCTTTAAAGAAAGGTGACATTTTGGAGAGTTTTTTGAGAATGGGTTACAGACCCATGTCCAAAGAAGCCCTGTTAGCAGGGTTTCTGACACACTGGCTCAGACGATTCGTGGTCCCGGGATCTAGTGCAGTGGACCGTTTTCATCGCGGTGTACTTTTTGCTGCCGTCAAGCTAGTCTTCGGTTATAAGGTTGACTTGTTATCGGCAATGACCTGCAGATTGAATGCGAGTCTTCGCTTGTATGTTGACTCGATGCTGAAGGCAAAGGGAGAGAAAGAATTCCCCCGTCTCGAAATGCCGTACACTTATCTCTTTGGATGGTTACTCCTCCACTATCCAACTTTAATGGACCCTGGTATGGGACCAGTAGATGGCAGCTTCTTGCGCAGATATTCTCAGGGTAAATGGAAGTACACCTCTCTGAGTGAATGTAGATTTGTTTTAAATTTGAACAGAGGATGGAACTTCTGTTGCGCCCCTCTCCCGGCCGGTCATGACCAGATGCCACCCAACATGGTAGATTCAAAACTGCAGCCCTTAAACCGTGTGGCCTTTGAATGGTTGAAGACAATTCGACCATCTCATTTAGTATACCGCTTTGAAGAAGAATGCTTTTTGGAACCATACCTCCCTAGCCGTTTTGCTAGATAATTTGGGTATGATCAGTTCCACATAGGGAACGCAATCACCTGCCTTCAGGGCAAAGGTTTCTTGATTGACGAGGCCCGAGCTTGGGCCTACTACAATGCTCGTGACACAAAGGCTACCTTCTCTATGCCACCAAAGAGCACTCCTCAAGGGCCTCGGATGCTCTTTACATACTCGGTATTCTACACATCTGCAAATACTTTTGCCGAGAACTTTAATCTCGCCGATAGTTTTGCTTCTGCGATAAGATTGAGGAAAGGGAGGATAGCTTTATCAATCCCTGCCAATGATGAGGCAAACGAACCGGCGGATGAACTCCTAGAAACTTCAAGAGAAATGATGTTCCAACAAGAGATAAACGCAGCAATGCGGATCTCTCTAAGAGTGGGAAAGTCTCCTGCCAAGAAAAGAAGAAGAGAGGAGCCTCCTGCTCCTGCAGCAAAGAAGAAATTGGTCTTGGAGCATTCTTCTGATAAAGTGACTACAAGATCCCAATCTCGGCAGCTAGCCGAGACAAATCAAGAAGTTACTACTACACCAACTTCTGTACAGAAGCAAACAGCACCAATAAATGTAGAGAGTCCCGATAGACCTCTACACAGAAAGAAGAAGAAGTTGGTTACCAGAAGAAATTTAGAAGCCTCTTCTTCCAAACAACTCCTGACTTCAGTAGATGCTGCAGCAGGATTTATAATGCCATCTCCCACCCCTGTTTCTGAATCAGGGAATAAAATCCTTGAAGAGACTGAACAAAGGGGAGATCTTGACCCCAGAACTGAAGTTGAAACATTCAGAGAAAACATCATTGAGGATGAGCAAAATATTACACGACCCCTTTCACCTGTCGTGGAGACGACTCAGCTTCCTCCTACCCCAAAGACTCTTCGTGAAGAAGAAGAGCATAAAATGATCGAAGCTTTAGAAGATTGTTATAGCCTGCAGGAGGATCTCACCGCAACTGACAGTGGGAATGTAGCCCAAGAAGAAGAAGAAGATAAGGATGAAGAAAGCTCTTCGTCTGGAAATATTGATAAGTATATACAGAATCCTGAAGGGGACAACGAAGAACACATATCTCTTGAAACCGCCGACGATGCTTCGGATCCTAAAAAGGATATTGAAGTAGAGGCGTTAGTAGAAAAGGTTGTTAACCCTGATGAAGACGTCGAGATAGAAGTATCCCCTGAAGAAGTGGCTGGTGAAGATGTTCAGCAAGAGAGTCCCGCTACCGAACCCCAAGGTATAAAATGATATTTAACAATCTTCTTTCTTTAAAATAGATTGATATCTAATATCTTCATTTGTAGTTCTTGCAGGTCTTGATACTCTACCAACACCTCCGAGGGACCTGGCTATGGTGCCTATTCCAACGGTAGTTGTTAGTAGTAGCCATCACTTATCTTGCGGCTCTGAAGCGGGCAGCAGCCAAGCTGTCGCAACTGAAGCTACTTCCGTTCAACGGGAGTCTATTCCAGCAGAAAATGCAGTTGTTGTTAGATCCAATCAAGGTAAGACTGCTGCTTTTTTAATTTGATCTTTTTGTTTATTGGCAAATTAGTAAAATAATAATTTTACTTTTTGCAGAAGAACAAACAGGAGGAGCAGCTAGTTCTACTCTGGCTCCTTTGTTTAAAGAGCCTATCATTCATCAGCAAAGGATTGAGCAACCGACTACCCCATCCTCAACAGGGGTAGCTTCGACTCCTGGAACTATAGCCATCAATCAGCAAGTTGTCCAATCTTTTACCAGATGTTTCTTTGAGTCATTGGGATCTCTTGTCCATAAAATGATAGAGAAGGAAGGAGCTAACTTCATTATGGTTAGGGACCCCACTTCTTTCCTGATAAAAGCCATAAGAGGCCAAGGAGACGAAGCCCAAGCCGTTCTTCTTGAACATATATTAGATGAGTTGGAAGTATCCATAAGGAAATATAAAGAGCTCAAGAAGAAGAATATAGACTCTCTGGTGCAAGCTGAATATGAACGACTAGCCCAAGAAGCTGATATAGAAAGGATAAACCTACAGAACCTTTTAGAAGCTCATTCTGCAAAGTCAGCAGAATTCAACTCAAAGATAGAATCAGTTACTTTGGCAGCTGAGAACAAAGGACAGAGGCTTGCTGAATTGAAAGCGGAAATTATTCGCCTTCAGAAGAATTTGAAGAAGAAACTGCCAATCAACGATTTATGATTGAACAACTCAATGCCCTAATTCAGGAGAAAAATGAGTATAACGAGACTCATAGTGCTGAAATTACCCGCAGGACAGTAGATATGCCCATCTTTGATGAAGAAAATGGGATGGAGGAAGCAAGAATGAGAGTAACAACTAGTCACGAAGAAGAGCTGCAGACCTTGAAGCAGCAAATTGACAATCTGATTGTCCCTCCTTCTTGATTTTGTATTTGTGTTTTATTGCTATAGCTACATTTTTGTAATGTCCCGTATTTTGATATAAAAGACATTTTGTTGTGGCTCCATTATTTATTGCATATCTTATTTAGATATAAATAAATAGAGATAGAAAATATATTCAGAGGTGCAAGACATGATATATTTCTTGATAATTTTGTAGAAAATAATTATATTCATTATATCTGCTCAGAGGTAATATGGACATGGCAGAATATATTGAATATTATTATTTCGATTTTGACAACTTAATCGAAAACGACAAGTTGCTAATGTAGATAATGAACGATGATGAATCGTCAATATTTGTGAAAATGAATGAACGGGAAGACCATCAAATGATGGATGACAATGAACGGGTGAACCGTCAAACGAATATGATAAATGAACGGATGAACCGTCGGGCCTTTAATGAACGGATGAACCGTCTGATGAATGTGATAAATGAACGGATGAACCATCGGGCTTTAATGAACGGATGAACCATCTGATGAATGTGATAAATGAACGGATGAACCGTCTCTTCGTTATTTGAGGAACTTCTGCCTATAAATATAACAGAAGTCTGACAGGAATGAACACTTCTGCTTTTCAACATAAAAATGTCGTCGTCCGGAGAAGTATCTAAGAAGGCCGAGATCGCCCCGAAGGTTGAGAAGGGCACTGAAGAGCACCCTGTCGATCCAATCCAGCCGAAGGAGGCAAAAGCGGGCGAAGGTCCGTCTGCACCCCAGCCGCCACGGGATATCTTGGACTTCCTGCTCGAACCAGGAAAGACTGAAGAAGAAGAAGCCATGAGGATGGCCGCCTGCAAATTCCTCGTGGGTTCCAGCAAGGAGGTTCTTAACTCTTTTGCTGATCATGTCTTCGAGAAGGACGGCAGTGGCCCGCGTCCCAATGTAGAGAAAGATGATAGTAACCTTTAACATTATGTACTATCATCTAATGAAATAAAATTTGTATTTTATTTATGAACTTGATTCTGTTTGACAATTTTACAAGCATTTACATTTATACATAATACTTCTTGAGAAATTTGCCATTGATAGGCATCATGGCAATTCGACCATCGAGCTCTGAAAGTTGATAGGCTCCATTTGAGAAGACTTTGCTTACAACATAGGGACCTTCCCATTTCGCATCGAATTTCCCTTTGCTCATATGAGTCATAGTCATAGGACGTTTGACTGCTAGAACAAGTTCTTCTTGTTGAAATGCTCTGACTTTAACTTTGCGATTGAAAGTCTTGGGCTTGATATAGCTCAATATGCTGTTGAGCCATTAATCGCTTCTCATCCAACGCTTCTAACTCTTGAAGTCGAAGAAGATCATTATTTTCTGTGGTAAGCTCATTGGCAATAGCGATCCTTAAAGAAAGAATTTGCAGCTCTAAAGGAAGAACGGCTTCACAGCCATACACTAAAGAGAAAGGTGTAAAGCCTGTTGGATTACGGACTGTAGTTCGATAGGCCCAAAGACATTCGCCAAGTTTCTCGCTCCAGTTCCATTTGTTAGTGGAAACAAACTTCTTGAGGAGTTTAATGATGGTTTTGTTGAAAGCTTCAGCTAGGCCATTAGCGGCAGGATTGTATGCTGTCGAAGCGACATTATTAATCCGGTGATCATCGCAGAATCTAGTGAACTTCTGACTGATGAATTGAGGTCCATTGTCATGGATGATTCTTCGGGGTACACCAAATCTATAGATGACGTGGTGTTTAACGAAGTTGATGACATTGCTAGTCTTAACCTCAGTCAGTGGTATAGCTTCAGCCCACTTGGAGAAGTAATCAGTTATTGCCAATATGAACCGATGTCCTTTAGAAGAAGGAGGATTAATAGGCCCTATGATGTCCATACCCCAAGCTTCAAAAGGCCAGGAAGCAGCCGTCGGGTGTAAGAATTCTGATGATTGATGAATGAAGTCTGCATGGATTTGACAACCTCGACATTTCTTTGCATACTCAATGGCATCCGATACCATAGAGGGCCAGTAGTAACCCATACGTCTAATGCGATCTTGTAGCTTAGGACCAGGCTGATGTGCTCCACATACACCGTCATGAGCTTCACGCAGTATTTGCTTAGCTTCATCACCAGCGAGACAGCGTAAAAGAAGACCGTCATAAGTTCGTCGATAGAGAGTTTTAGTAGTTTGATTATAATAGAATCGGAGAGATCGTCGACGAACACTTGTAGCCTCCTTAGGATCTTCGGGGAGTATGTCATGTACCACGAAGTCGATAAAAGGAGTTCTCCAGTCATCATCGATAACATTAACTTCAGCAAAATTGTTGAATTCAATATTACGATTATTTTCAATACAGAACAGTTCACGATTGGAGATAACTACCACCTGCTGTCTTTTAATAGGGATAGCTAAGACAGCTGTAAGATTGGCTAAAGCGTCTGCTTCAGTATTGCAAGCCCGCCGCACATAGTCAATGAAGAAATCTTTGAATGATATAGCTAAATTGATTGCCGCTTCATGATAAAACACTAGGTCTTGATGACGGACTTCATAGGTTCCTCTAACCTGATTAACAACCAGTTTAGAATCACCGTATACTTCAAGATATTCAACGTTCAGTTGTTTAGCTAACTGAAGGCCAATAAGTAGAGCATTATACTCTGCTACATTGTTAGAACAAGGTTCATCTAGAGAGTAGGCTCTTTGGATAGTTGATCCATCTGGAGAAACGAGGACCACTCCAACACCTGCCACAACAGCACCATTTGGTCCAATCCTTGATGCACCATCAAAGAATAAACGCCAGGTTGGAAATTCTTCGGAGATCATATTAACTTCCAATGTTTCGTCTGGAATTTCGTCATAGAGCTTAGATGTCTCAGGTACAGGATGAGCCGCTAAGAAGTCCGCCAGCGCTTGACCTTTGACAGACTTTTGTGGAACATACACCATGTCATATTGAGCTAGCAGGATTGCCCATGTAGCCAACCGAGAATTAAGTATACTTGGTTTCTTCATAAGTACCCGGAGAGGGTTAACTCGAGATATAACATGAATAGTTTGACCAATGATATAATGCCTCGTCTTTTGTACAGCAAACATGAGAGCCAAGCATTCTTTTTCAACTGGACTATAACGGTGTTCAGCACCAATCATAGTACGGCTAAGATAATAAATGGCCTGTTCGTGACCTTCTTTGTTCTTTTGGGCAAGTAAAGCACCCAATGAATGATCCATAGCACGGACATACATTAAGAACGGAATACCAGAAATAGGTGGCACCAAGACTGGTGGGTTCATGAGATATCGCTTGATATCATCGAATGCTTGTTGACATTCTTCTGTCCAAACGAAAGATACACCTTTCTTCATTAGTTGAGTGAATGGTCTGCAACGTCCAGACAAATTCGAAATGAATCGCCTGATGTATGCAAGTCGACCTTGGAATCCTCGTAGCTCTTTTAAGTTGCGTGGAGGACGCATCTCTTGAATGGCTTTGATCTTCTCGGGATCTACGTGTATACCTTTAGAGGTAATGACGAAGCCGAGAAATTTGCCACTAGAGACACCCAAGAACGACTTGGTGGGATTCATTTTGAGTTGATGTTGGCGCATGAGATTGAAGATAGTTCTCAGGTCTTGGAGGTGATCTTCCTTTAGACGACTTTTGACAGCAATATCGTCAACATAGCATTCAACAGTTTTGCGAAGATGATCTTTAAAATAGTACTCATAGAACGTTGGTAAGTTGCACCAGCATTCTTAAGACCAAATGGCATCACCGTATAGCAATAAACACCACGAGGAGTGCGGAAAGAAGTATGCTTTTCATCTTCAGGATGCATTTTAATTTGATTGTATCCAGAGAATCCATCCATAAAAGATATTCGTTCGAACCCACAAGTATTGTCGATCATGACGTCCGTAATAGGAAGAGGAAATTCATCTTTTGGACATGCTTCATTAAGATCCCGGAAGTCAATACAGACTCGAACTTTGCCAGTTTTCTTCAGAACTGGGACGACATTGGCTACCCAATCAGGATGTTGTTCTTCTCGAATGAAGCCACAAGCAATGAGCTTTTTGACTTCATCATCGATCGCGTCCATCATTTCTGGTTTGAAGCGTCGCTGTTGTTGCTTAACAGGTTTTGCATTAGGCAAAATGTTCAATTTATGTGTAGCAATCTTGGGATCTAAACCCGGCATGTCTTCATAACTCCAAGCAAAGACATCAATATATTCTTTAATAAGAAGAATCAACTCTTCCTTGTCTGTTTCTGGAAGATTTTTGCTAATAAAAATTGGCCGAGGTGAATCTCTTTCTCCTACATCAATTTGAAGTAGTTGATCTTCAGTAGGGGCTTCACGTTGTTCAAAGCGAAGTACCCATTGATTGTCCATATGCTGAGCCCAAGGATCTGTTTCAGGATTTTCTTCCACATTCTCGTCATAGTCTTCTGGAAGTTCAACAGAGACCATGTTAGATGATACGACCAACCTATGGACTTCACCAATGCTAGTATCAGAATCCCAAGATCTGGAATCAGATGAGTTAGAGCATTCTTCACTGTCGGATTCGGAGACTGCTGGGGATAACAATGGAGGAGAAGCATATCCGAGACCTCTCTTAGTCCTGCTATAGTACATGTCTGACTTTCCTTTCGGAACAGTTGTACGAATAGGAGTTCGTCTACCCTTACCGTAATTGAAGCCACTTTTGAAATCATAACCCATTTTCCGAATGATGTCTTTTGATTGTTGACTATAACGATGGAGTTGGATACGCCCCGTGTCGTTAAGTTTACTGTCATCCGTATAACTGAATTTTTGTTCTGGTCCTTTAATAAAAATTATTAGACTTTCGCCTCTCTTTCGAGAAGAGACAACAAAGTATGAATCATCTGAGTGTTCAAGTAAGACCTCTGTATGAAGAGATTGCACAACTCCCATTGTAATTGATTGGAAGCTATCTAACATATCTAAATAGTATTTAGTATGATAAATAACATCAGTATACTGGAAAGTAGGTGCTTTTTCATTGATTTGTACATCAGTATTTACAACAGGACCTTTGGCCTTAGCAGGCTTAGTCAGATTAATTACAAGAGGGGGAGAAGAAGAACGTGGAGGCGGTTTGTTACGACGGAGGTCGATAACAAGTGGCTCAGAGGAAGTGAGCTCCTTTTTTTCTTTGTTGCGAATGAGATCAACAACAATTGGCTCAGAAGAAGTGAGCTGCTTTTTGTCCTTGTTACGACGTAAATCGATAACAAGTGGCTCAGAAGAGGTGAGCTCCCTTTGATCTTGATCAGCATCAATTGACTTCTTTTGGGCTGATAAGTGAATAGCCAGTGGCTTGGAAGATTGAGGATGAGAAACTCGCCCTTTGACGGGTATGATTAGAGTGTCTTTAGGCGTCGCTTCTTATTCTTCTTCAGTGTCTAATGCTAACAGGATTTTCATGAATTCATCCTTATACATCCGAGCGTCGTTGCAGTATGCTTCAACACCCTTGAAAGGATAAAGATCCGCAACCTCCTTACGAACTACGCCTTTGTCATCAACATATTTGAAACATTGATGAAGGGTTGATGGAACAACATTGTGCTCGTGTAAGAATGGTCTCCCCAATAGAGCGTTGTAAGAACAACCAAAATTGTCAATAATGTAGAATGTAACTTTTGTGCGAAGATTGCCAATTTGAAGTTTTAGGCGAATCTTGCCCAAAGGTTCACTCTTTCCTTGATTAAATCCAAGGATGGTAGTGATTGTAGTGGAGAGACTATGCACAGGAATTTTCAAAGCATCGAGCATTGTCTTCGGCATGATACTAAGAGCAGACCCTGGATCTATCAGAATACGATCGACTTTCATCGAATCGACATATCCTGTATAGTAAAGAGGACGGTCATGCCTGTTGTCTTCCATCAGCATGTCATCTTGCGTAAAAGTTATGTTCGGAATGAATTTCTGAACACTATTACAAGAGACTGATTCTACTTCAGGCTTTTTGAGAAAGGTTAGACAAGCTTCTGCTTGCATAAGAGCTTCGCTGAGGGTTTCTCGAGTCTCTTTGGAAAGACGCAAGAGTTCAAAGATAGACAACTTTGCTGGGGTATTGGCTAGTTGAGCCAATATATCGAAGTTGTAAGGCTTCTCGAGTCCTGTAGGAGACGATTTCTTCAAAGGTTTGTCAAAGCGGATTTGTTGTTTGCCTTTATCAGCAGTCACTGGCTTAGGAGGAATAGGAATCACAACTGGTGAAGGTACAGCAGGATTCTCTTCAGCTAGAGCAGGTTGTGCTGAGGTAGGTTCAGAAGAAGAAGCAAGATTCTCTTGAGTTTCAGGGTAATCCTTCAAATAGGGCTTTCCTGATCTGGTGCCTAATAGAATTTCTTCGTCAACTATGGGATCAAAAGATACCATGTTGCAAATCTTCGTCTTACCTTTGGAGCGACTTTTCTTCTTGGAAGAAGAAGAATCCTCGAACTCTGAAGTAAGATCGGGGTGAATCCACATAACCTCGCCATTGTCTAGAGACAAAGGAACGAGACCTTCATTTGGTGGAGAAGGAATATTTTCAATCTCAAGAGTAGTTTTCGGAATAGGAATGACACCATGCTGTATCATCTGCGGGGGAAAGTTACCGAACTGAACTGAAACCATATTGGCAGTGACAGTCTTTTCATCTTGTTGCAGAGTAACAACTCCAGCATTAACAAGCTCTTGAATCTTGCCCTTGAGCACATAACATGCTCTAGTAGGATGTCCAATGAATCGGTGGTAAACACAGTACTTAGGATGATCGGTCTTACCGACTTCATCAGGTTTCTTTGGGTCTGGGAGCTGGATCTTATTGCTTTTGAGTAAACAATCGAAGATACTTGCCGTGTCATTCTCGTCAAAAGAATACTCTACCTTAGGACGAGGTTCCCTCGGTTGTGGTGCAGAAGGAGTGGAAGTAGACGTAGGCTGAGCTACGTTGACAGCCAAAGACTCTTTGCTTTTCAGATTAATGTTCAGAGTCTCTTTGTTCTTGCGGTTGTTTTGGCGATTACCACCGCCTGACGTTTGATGTTCATCCCGATCGGGGTTAGACATTTGTACCCCCAACTGTTTGAATTTATCAGCACTTACTTCAGCTGCTTTGGCATTAACAATGAAGGATGGCCAGTCTTGAAACTGAGTTGAGCCTGTCCACATACTGATAATAGGCAAGAGATTTGCCTTACAAGTATCTATGGTAACAGCAGCAGGAGTCCCTGGAGGCATTTTCAGGGCTTCTCGACGAAAACGTTCAATGAAACTCTCTGCAGTCTCGTTATGTTTCTGTTTGATTTTATTTAGGGCTGACATAGTCATGTCATTGAATCCCTCATAGAATCGTTCTAGAAAGATTTGCTTGAGACCTGAGAAAGAAGTGATACAACCATCGGGCAGACTTCTGTACCAGTCATATGCTACGCCGGCTAAACAACCGACGAACACTCTGGTAAGAAGAGCGTCGTTTGGTTGAAGTTGAACAGTCATTACCTCGAAGTGATTGATGAATTGACTTGGTGAGGTACTACCGTCAAAGAGAGCGATTGTTGGAATCTTGTATTTGGGAGGAAATGGAACTTCTTTCCATTCGACGGGATATGGCTGTTTGATTCCCAACCTTTGCAGGTTGTCTTTCTCTTTGAAAGCTTCAAACTGAGTTCGTAAAAGCTTGACTGCTTCATTAGCATCTTCAGATGAAGAGGAAGGAGCCATGGTAGGAGGAGGGACAGCATTATAAGCACTACCCCCAGCACCTGATTGACTGGGTGTAGTTTGAACTTGTACTTGCACAGGAGGCATCTGAGGAGGTACTACCCCCAGCCCAGTATTGACAGGCACCGATGAAGCTATGATTTCAGGGTTTATAGCAGCCGGTACAGTTGGTGGGGTAGCATGTTGTGCCATAATGATAGAATGCATACTGGCAACCATTTCAGCCATGGTTTTCAATTTGTCCTCCAGTGCAACAATACGCTGTTCTTGGTTTACAGAAGTTGAAGCATCTGGATCATCAGTAACAACATATGCCGTCACTTCTCTAGGCACAGTAGACGAAACTGTTTGTTCAGAGCTTTCACTATATGCATCATAATCAGAGAAAGATTCGTCTCCTGACTGAAAAGTAGGAAGATAAGCTGAAGGATCTTGGGGAAGATTCCTTTGACCGATTGTGTCTCGGCTGTGGGAACGAGTATGTTGAAATACTCCTTCAGAGGATTCTTGGAGTAAATCCAAATATCGTTGGCTTGGTCTGCGAGGCTTATCATGTTTGGAGCACTTTCTACCCCCGGTGTCTCGGGAAGCCATATTGACAGATGCGTACAACACTTCGTCTTCTTCTGACATTGGTTCTATTTTAGCAAAAGTCAGACGATCGAAGATAGATCGCTTTGTTGTTTGACAACAACATTGGATAATGACTTTATGATTGCAATGATGATCAGATGGTTGATTTGAAGGAGTTGAGACATTATCCCGTTTCTGTCTGAGATGTTCTCGAAGATCAGAAACCATGCCGGAACGGGGAAAAGTTCGAGGAATGTGTTCTTTAACAATATTTGGGACATGGTTTCGATTCTTCAAATGTTTTGTCCCCTGTGTATACAAGGAAGTACTCATCTCATTGGCATAGGTATCAGAATTTATGTTCCTGGAGATTTGTCTTTGAGGCTTGACCTTCGGCATTGGCTGTTTACGTTTTGCCGAAGTTGTCCTGTTAAGATATGTTCGTAGGTCTGCAAATTCACTCCCAGGGGTTTCTGTTTGAGACACCAACAGTTTTCCTTGTTTGGAACGGGATATTTTGAAAGTTGGGAGGTCTTGGAATTCTGCTACTGGGGTAGGCAGAATACCTCTTTGATCAGTGCAAGTTCTTTTGTTATGAAGGTAAAAAGAATCTTTGTTCGTAGGAGATCTTGTACTGACGGGTGTTGAAACACGTGCAATTTGATCTGCTTCAGTAAAGACCGAAGAAGACTGAGAAAAAACCAAAGGGCCTTTTCCTTTGTTCTGAGAAGAAGGGATAACTAAAGAGCATTTCCCTCTGTTGTCTTCCAAGTCATGAGACAAGGAAGTTTGAGAAAAGACCAACGGGCCTTTTCCTTTGATCTGAGAAGGAGGAGGAATAGCCAAAGGACTACCCCCAGTAGATTGTGCTAGAACAGCAGGATGTTTAAGAGGAGAATCAGATATTTTCTCTTGATTATGAGAAGGAGAGAGTCTAGCCAAAGGGCTGTTTCTCTTGGTTTGTGCAGAAGTGATTTGCGCATGAGTGGAGGGTACATTGGTTCTGGCCACAGAAGTAGGAGTCCTTGCTTTAGAGTGCTTAGGATGCACTTTGGTTGCTGGAATGCTATTTTGCGCAGGAAAAGCCACTGCCAAATGCGCCAGAGTCATAGGAGTCTTCTGTTTTGACAATGCAGCATATGAAGTAGCTTGTGCAACTTTTGCAACAGATTGTGCAGCATTGACTGCAACAGATTGTGCAGCAGTTGCTGAGACAGACTGTGCAGCAGTTGACACAGCAGTTTGTGCAGCAGACTGGCCAGTAGATTGTGCAGCAGTTGACACAGCAGTTTGTGCAGCATTCTGACTAGCAGATTGTGCAACAGAGTGTGCAGCACTTTTGATGGCAAAACTGCCAGATTGTGCAGCAGTCTTGGAGACCCAAACTGAGCGCACTTTGCTCTTGGCAGAAGTGGCTGCAGTACGGGGAATGGTCTTGGAGTTGAGCATTGCCTCGTAGGCTGTCTGGTTGACCTTGACAACCAGGGTCTTCTGCGTCTTCCCGATAGACGCTACGTCACATTGAGTTGCTACTTCCTCGTCGGAGGAGAAAGTTGTCCCCAGCAGAGTCGCCATTTTGTTTGCAAAAACAAAAGTATAGAACTTTATTGATACAAACTGTAATAAAGATTACAAGAATTCTGGAAAAATTACAACTGTAGGAATCCAATCTCGATGACGATTGCTTTATCCCTTGGACGATGTGAACTGTAAAGATGAAGCCTTTGAAGTTGAAAACAACTCTGGAAACTGAAGGCAAAAGCCTCTGAAGTTGAAGACAAAAAGTCTCGGAAGAATGCAGCAGCACTTTGGCAAGAACTCCTGGACTCTCTGATTTCTGATCTTGATTTCTGATCTTGATCTCCGCCCCTTGAATGAAGACTTGAAACTCTATTTATAGAGTTCTGGAAATAACTAACTTTCAGTTATTTTGGACTGCGCATAATGATTTGCGCAGCATTGGTTTGCACAACATTGATTTGTGCAGATGGTTACTGGATCGTGGGCCGACTATCATGGACACATGGCATGATTTGATAGAAATGCGCATGATCGTGCATAAACAGTTGCCACGTAATGAACAATCGATGGCATGAATGCCACGTGTAACTTGACAGTTACGTTTGATAGAGTGCGCAGAGTTGAATTGCACATACATGGTTTGCGCAAACTCAAACTGCGCAGGATTGGTTTGTGCTGCCAGCTGTCAGCCGCCCTCGAGCACTGTGCGGCGCAGGAAACAAACAGACTCCTTGTTATCCGCGCTGTCAGTTGTCAGAAAAGATTTGATTTGATTTAGTAATGATGACTTCTGCCACGTCAGCTTGCGCAATCGGTTGTGTGCGCAAATTAGAATGCGCAATCGGTTGGCTGCGCAATCTGTTGTCTGCGCAATTCAACAAGATGATGTATATTTTGATTTCTTGATTTTGTTGATTGATGCAACTTGATTTTTTAGGACCTACACCAGTCTGTAGCATAATAATCATATTGCCCGAATAGACTCGAAAGGAATAATATGAGTCTATAAATACTATGTTATTAAGCGATCAAAACAACATGAAATAAAATATATAAACTACGAAAGAATGGATACCTATAAAGAGTGAATACATAGAATAAGTGGAACTCATCAACAATCTAGCAAAACTTTTCTGTAGTCCAAGCGGCTAACCTGGAAGAAAACCAGGTCCTCAACAGGACGCAACAAGGTACATAATATACAGGCCAGTTGTACGACAGTAAGAAAATATAAAGTATAGTAAGACTGATAAAGTGCGTGAATCTAACCTAACCATATAGCATGAAAATCCAATTTAATAAACATCACTCAAACATGCGGGCTGTCACAGTGTAATCCGGAGATCTGGTACGTAACTCCGGTAACTATAAAAAATCTGCAGTTCCGATAAGGAACTATTAATATCCCAGGCTCTGGGTAAGAGGCAACGGTAACAATGTAGGGAAGTAGCCCAAGCGCACGGTGTATGTTTCTCCTCGCCCATGTGACTTCACGAATCGTATCCACGTGACGTTCGGCCAGAACCTCTATCTAGGACAACGAGTCATAATAGAAAAATAATAGTGCATGCATATCAATGTCAATATCCTAGAAACTAGTCACGGATTTTCGTATATCAAGATGTAATCAAGTACGGGAATCCGTCAATAATGTAGTGTCACATGAACATGTCCTAGGGTCAAAGTGTACCCTGCAATGAGTTGTCGCGGTAACGCAATGTGAATATCTAGTAACGATATCCGATGGCGCTAACGCCCATCGGCTCCCGAATGTGATTCATACGTGAAGTACCGAATACGGCCCTAGGTGATGTGCTAACATAAGCAGAATAAATATTTAAATATAAAAATAGAGCTAAAGTACAAATATGGCAAGGTACACTTACCTGGCTCCCGATGCTGAAGAGGTAGAGCTAGTCCCATGTCCAAGTTCGAAGAGTTCAAAGGACCTAGAAAGTCATTTAAAAATAAATAAATACTTAATTTTATTACTAGCTTATTTAAAATAAACTAGGCACATGAAAACTTAGGCTTTAAGTGTCACGACCCGCACCCTATTTAGGGGCACGAGAACGTGGGTATCTAACAACAAGATATATAAACCTGTCATCTCCGTACGAAGGTATAATATAATATCTCAACTCTATATCTCAATCACAAGTTTAGGGAAGATAGAGCACGATATGGAATAAGATAAAAGAAAAGAAGAACTGAATATGTAATAAAGGCATCACAACCCACATATAGATATCCAACAAAATAAATACAAGTCCTGAATATAACTAAGTCTCAACAACAATCAGAATAATCCGATACAAACTGAAAGCTATAAGTACTAGACTAAACTAGACACCCTCTACTGAGCTAGATGCTCCTCAAGCTCCTGAATGTCACCCTCATATGCCCTATAGAAGGTAGGGTAGTCCCCATCATCATCTGTAATATTTTTAATAGGTCCAGTCAGGACAGAAGCGAGCACAATACATCTCACGCAGTTCATAAAATGTTAGAAAATATAAAGCATACAAAAGAGTAAGATACATGAACTGTAAGAAGATGTACATGAAAACGAGAGAGAATTTATAACTGGAAATATATATAGGATATGTAAAACTGTAAGGACTAGTGATTTAAAGCACAATATGGTTATGTAAACAGGTTAGGTTATACAAAAAAATGGTAACTCAATCATATGTGAGTGTACAATGGACATATACAATTAATGTTTATACAATATTTGTACAATGGGATTTGATTACATAACCATTTCCTACTCACCCTTCCCAATCAATACACAAGGATCCAATCCAGTTACATTACCTTGTACAATAGTTTCTCCATGAAGCTCATGTGATCATGAGAGTACAAGATGCACAATGAGTATACATTAATAGGGGTGTACAATAAATATAATATATTCGTGAAATGCACATCACAATATGCATCTGCTGAACACAATGGGGATAACATCGTAAGTGAAGATCCATATAGTACCAATCCGTGATAACAATCGTACTAGTATCAAGTAAAATAATCTAGAGCAAGAATAGAAGTCCTGACAAGTATAAAACGATCAGGGAATGTACTCGTCTGCCACCCTGAATGACTGATATGTATAGATGTCCGAACTGGTGTTACAGAGTCCTATTTAGAGTAAAACAGGTTATAAAGTACTCAAATTGTAATAATGGAAATCTGCAATGCAAACTACATAATTCTAAGTCAAACTAGGTCAAAGTCAACTATTGGTCAACTGTCTAGGTCAAACTAGGTCACACTTGGTCTACTCTAGTCAAACTTAGGCTATCAAGGGTCAATTTGGTTAATAGTCAACTATTATAATCTAGTCTAGGTTAGTCAATCCCACTCTTAACCAATGCATACAAGTAGAACCTATTAACCATAGCTAATCAAGCATTACATATATACACTACATCACATTTAGCACACAACCTATACAACCTATATATATATATATATATATATATATATATATATATATATATATATATATATATATATATATATATATATATATATATATATATATATAGGTAGGTATATAATTCAAAAGTATTATACATAGATATTCATACAAGTCAAAATATATATATAGATATATCTCAAATCTGGGTAAAAACCACATCTATATATTACCTATATACATACATATCTCATGCAATTATATGTATCCCATACATTGTATACACTATATATACAAACCAAAATATTACATATAAACCTATATACATACATATATATATAGAACATATATATATGTACATAGAGAGGGAAAGGGAAGGCAAAGAAGGAGTATGTGTGTGTGTTTGTGTGAGTGAGAAAGAGGGATGTGTGACTATGTGTGAGTATGCATATATGAGTGTGTGTGTATACATATACAAAATGGACAGTAGATGGGGGGTCTGTGTAATTGCAGTTAAGGAAGGTGGGCAACATGTGTGTTAGTGTTCAGAATTTACAACAGGTTAATGAAGTGTATATGCAATGTGACAGGGTTTGTATACAATGCAAGTAGGTTAGTGTTTCACATATGCAAGAATGTATGGATGCAATGCAGGTTTACATGCAATGAGGTGTACAGGCAATTTGGTCAGTTTGCAGGTTAACAAAGTGTCAATACAATTATCAATATAACATGCTCGAAAACCAATTAACAACCAAATGAACATCACAATGTTTCCAGAGGCAAAACCTAATATCCTTGACATGTTCGAATGTTAACAACATTGATTTAAACATTAATTAACAATTTTAAACCCATTAATCTCAGAAAATAGGTCGAACTGTATAGTTATCAGAACATTCACATAAAACCCAAATTTGTTTTGAAAACCTATGAATTCAACCAATTATCATGTGCAGGCATGAGTACATATAGTACATGTCATGGGGGTTAACTTTGTGTCCAAAAATAGGACACGAACATGTCCTAACAGAGAGAACACACACAGACACGCACTGTACAGCGCATCATCGTGCGGCGAGGACATGGTGTCGTACGCGCGACACAAGACACATGACACTTCGTGCTCGTGTCCATGTATTCGCCACATATAGGGCTACACATTGGACACAGCACGAGGTGTCCAAGTTAGTCGTGTCAGGTGTACGAGACACGTATCGGAACGTGTCTCATAGCGTGCGTAGCGCAGTACAAATTCAATGCACGCGTGTTTTCTCACTCGACACGACACGACACCAACTCAAACTTTGGAAGAGCCTTGTCAGACATTGCCCCTACCCATGTGTCAAGTTTGACGTGTCCACGTGGCGTGCCCACTGAGAAATCGCGTTCGGGCAACAGGACAGTGCACCGCAGCATCGTACAGCGTGTTTGTGTCCATTTTGGACACGGACACTAGTCCAAATCGTGCTCAGTCAGTAGGAGATTTAAATTACACATATAGGGCTACACAATCATGAAATTAGTTTTTAAATTAATGAACAAAATATTGGTTTAGATATTTCATCAAACACCTATTCCTACACACCGATACGTGTCCGATACGGACACTAAATGGACACGGGTTCCTACCAAACTCACCCTACAGCTAGGGTATACCTAAGTGAATGCAACTATGAAGAAAAATCAGGAATTTATTAGTGTTTGATAGGTTTTACCTATTGAGGGTGAATCCTCAATGCAAAGGGTTAAAATGAGAATCCTCCTTTGAACTCCTATTGTTCAAAGCTCTTCAAATCCTTGCTAGCAAGCCTCCACTAGCCTTTAATACTGTAGGCGAGTCCAATGAAATTGATTTGGTCTAATTTATAGAAGGAATGAAGAATTGGTGAAGTTTTGGGGAAGAACTATGTTAGGGTTCTTTGTAGGCATTCTAAAAGAGGCAAGAACTCTATAGGTTGATACTTATAGGGAATTATTAGGTTGTGGCTGGTCATAGCAATAGAAATTAGGATTTAGGCAAAGTCTAGATGTGTGGCTAAGGTTCTTCCATGCAATTAAAGTCTTAATCAAAGGCTTACATGCAAAGTAGGTTTTCTTTAGTAATATTTATGTAAAATATCTTACCAATCTCAATATCTAGATATTTGTAAACTTGGCATCTAGTAGGAAAGTTCTAATCATCATCTAATCCTCATGACTAATATAGATTAGGCTAAGCTTCTAGGTTAGTCTCTAACAATTCCATTAGCACAATATTAATTAATCAAAATTCATTTTCATTAATAAGTCAAAAATGACCAAAATACCCTTAGGCTAAAAAGTTGAAATTAGTCATCCTAATCACATGGTTAGGTTCCCGTGGTCAAGGTTAGTCTCTAGGTCATGCAGTTTCTAGGGTTACACTAGCCAAACATCAAAATCACAAGTCATTAATTTAAATAGTTTTAAATTGATTAAAAATTACCTTAAATTATATCATGATTTAAATAACATTATTAAATATTTAAAATATATAAAAGTTTAAAATTATCCTTATTTTAGAAACTGGGTGCTACATCAAGGCTAACCATTTACCTAATATAACTTGCTACTATAGTTATACGTCTTAATCAGGTTTCAGGCTAAACTTCTAACAAGCTATCTAGCTTATGCATAACGCAAAACACTTAAACTAAGTCATACACAACCTATTTGAACATTTTTACTTGTCCTACCTGGCGTGTCTAAAAGTATCATTGCTGCCACTATTGCTTTCATGGCCCTGTCAAGCACCAGCAAGCATTTATCTTCACTATTTTGTTTTTTTTGTCGAACCCCAAATTGGGTCGTTATGCACTACTAACACTCATAGGGAACACCATGGGTTCAACAAGCTCTTATCCTTCTCTTCAGTCAGTAAAACCAAATTATTTACTCATAACAGTCCTTCTTCTCGCATGAAACCCCCACTTCACATATCCTCGTTCATATAGCTTCCACACATTCGTATAGCCAAACTCAAAATACACACTTGGTGGGTCATGCCCACCAAACAACATAAAATAACCTCAAAAGAACCCAATAGGATCCCCTAATTTATATATACTGCCCACATAAACTATTTTACTGATGCATTTACATCATAGTTCACTCTCTTATCATATTCATACGAAAACCCAACATTAGGACATGCAACTACTAAAGGCATAGCTCACCACACACCGAACCTATTACCACTTTTAATCTTCCTATGTCCTCATCTGCACATATGTTAGGGATGAAACAACAAATAGAGAATGAACTTGATATTAACCATCAACAGAACACACTCTATAAGAAAAATCTCATGCACTATATATATATATATATATATATATATATGATACTATAAGGAAGACAGAGCAAGTATAATGGTTGGGAACCTATAGTTAACAGGAACAAGGAATTTGAGGCACTCACACAGGGAAGGGACGTCGGCTGTGGGGTAGTTGGCACGTGATCGGCAGCCATGTTGCTGTGCGGAGGCATCGTGTCGGTCGATGAGTTGAGAAGTCGTCGGAGATGGTCCCTGCAACCGCGTACGCGGCTGATCCGGTAGGCAGCTGCTCCCTCGAGTGAAGACGAGGTCGGTGGCCTCGTTGGTGCTTTCCTCCGGCGACGACGACGACGCCAACTCACGGGGAGAAGGAGGTAGAGAATGGGCTTGGGAAATTGAGGTTGCAGTTTGAGGCGGCTAGGGTTTTTGCATCGGATGAGAGAAACATAGAGATCAGTTATAGGAAAGGTGAGAGAGCTGGTCGATGCCTCTTGTACAGGCGTGGGAGAAATCTGTAGTACTTTTGCAAAACCTCAGCTGCCAGTATGGTGGAAGAGATGTACAGTGGGTATAAGGGGTTTTCGTGTTTGGGATTTAACGGGTTTGAACAATGGATCAAACCCGTTAGTCAACTAAGGGGTTTCCTTAGTTGGCTGATACTATTACAACGGGTTGCGGGTTCACAAACCTTCATGGCCATGTTGGCATGCTCGTTTTGCTAAGGAGTGAGCAGGATTAAATTTTTTGCGTTTGGGGTTTGCCACCCGTATCCGATATTTCATAGCCGTTTTTGGAATAAAATTTTGAATTTAGAAGAAGTGTTTAGGGATTTGTTTAGAAGAAAAAAGAACGTAATATCTAAGCTCTAATTAACATCTTAAGTAAATAACTAAAACTAAATCCATCATTAGTTGCCAAATAAAATGTTACATAATCCTAGTTAAAAAAAACAGAAAATTTACTGTACAATAAATATTTAATATAAATTACTAAAAACGATAAAAAAATTTAAAATTTGAGGAAACGATAACATCCGACAGACGAACTGTCGAAAATTGGGGAAGCCCAATTTCCGACAGACGGTCTGTCGGAATTTGGCCCCAACCCAAATTCCGACAGACCAACTGTTGGAAATCAAGCGCCCCCCCCCCCCCCCCCCCCCCCCCCCCCCCCCCCCCCCGGTTCAGTTTGGTCGGTTTAATACTTTGGGTCGGGTCGTTCGGTTGTTTTGTTTGGTCAAACAACCAAAAAAAAAAAAAAAAGTAGGTGGGGAGTAAAGTTTTTGGGGTGTGGGGAGAGTAAAGTGTTGGTATTGATGTTGCTGTTGCTGTGAAACCGAGAAGGAGAAGGAGAAGAAGAAGAAGTAAGAAGAAGCAGAAGAAGAGGAGGAAGAAGAAGAAATTCAGTGGTAAAATTTTTTTTTTTCCAGATCTCGTATCCTAATGTTTACCCTATATCAGAAACACTAATGTTGATATTTTTCATAATTTTTTAGGACACTAATGTTGAAATTACATAATGTCATAAACACTAATGTTCATCCTATTTCATAATATTTTTAGATCTTGTATCCTAATGTTTATCCTATATCATAAACACTAATGTTTATCCTCATTTTTTTTTCATCCTAATGTTTCTCTAGGACACTAATGTTCATCCTATTTCTCATATTTTTCTAGGACACTAATATTGATATTACATAAACACTAATGTTCATTCTTGTAATCTAACACTAATTTTGAACCACTATCAAAATCCTACGATTTTAATGTTCATTAAGGCATTGTGTGTCACCATTCTATATCTATTTAGTATATTATGTTTTATTTTCTTATAATTATATGTCAAAAAATAGGTTCAAATGGTGCATTATTCTGTTAATCCTTATCCTTCTGAGATAGAACAAACAGCATATGCATTAAGTCTCCATAGGTTTTACATAATATACCATGGAGACATAATGTATCATCCAGCTGATCGGGTTATGCGGCAATTCGGTATGAAACAACATATACCCGAAGACCCGCCTCACTACAATCGTGGTAAAGGAAGTGCTACCGTCAGAGCACGCAAATTAATTCCTGCTTGGAATTCCAGACTAGAGACGCATAACATCTCATATTTGTCTCAGAACATAGCTACTATGGAGGACTGTAAGTTATTTTGAAGTTAATATTTTTGCCCCATTTTTCTCATAACATCTCACATATTTCGTATATGCAACAATATACGGGGATTTTACATTTAGATCTTGGTGGGGATCTCCAGTTATAAGCAACAGACACTACATATATCAGGAGCCTCGCTTCGAGCATAGAGCTATAGATGATTCTAGTCTGCGTGGATTTTATCAACATATAATGAGAACTGATGTAAGTAATTATTTTTAGTTTACAATATTTTGGATTACAATGTTCTAGCTTGCATAAGAACTAAAATAAAGTGTTACTATTTTAGGTTCCAGCTTTGGAGCAAGCATATGATAACCCAGATCCTCAAGTCTTGAGAACGACAGTAAGAAACTTTCTGGATTGGGTGAAAGCGGATCCGGAGCCTCCAAACCCTTCGCTATATATTCCGCCAGATTATCCTGTAGGCATTATTAGCCAACGTCAACCACTTCCCCGCAGGGTTAGGCCCCATGTCACCCAGCCGTTCCCCGATAGTCCGCCTCAGCAAGCTGACGAGATCCCGCCTCAGCAAGCTGACGAGATCCCGCCTCAGCAAGCTGGCGATGATTTTTCCCAGTGGGCCAGGCAGGGTTCTTCCCAGTGGGCTGGCCATGATTTTTCCCAGTGGGCTGGCCAGGGTTCTTCCCAGTGGGCTGGCCAGAGTTCTTCCCAGGGGGCTGGCCAAGAGACTTCTGAGGGGACTTCGCATTGGCGGGGGTGACAGATTGGTTCCAAGGCTATGGTTTGGATGGAGATTATTATACACAGATACTAACGACTCCATCGGCACCAGCACCCACGCAAGACGAAGGTGGTGATGCGTCCCAGGAGGATACGATGCGGAGGAGAGCCCGACTCAATCTCAGAGAAGTTGATCGTCCAGACTATTGGGAATTGGACAGACAAGGAAGATAGATGTAAATTTTGAACTTGTATGATGTTTTATTTTCAACTATATAAAAGTCACCTTTCTTTTACAAACTATTACATATACTTCGCATGATGTTTCCTATTCATTCTCTTGGTTGATTTCTACAACTCCTTCTATTGTGTCCTAAACCATTGCAATTACTACATCGGAGATCTCTTGAAGATTGATCCTTCGCCATAGTACGGTTCTTCTTTGGTCTTCCGACTTTGCGTCGTACATCTGGTACTCCAATGTCGCCTCTAACCAATGCAGTTTGAATGTTGTAAGGGACTGGAATTGGCTCCAAGCGAGCATAGGATTGTCAGATTTCCATCCATGTTGACAACAAGATGAACTTTCTGTAGGAAGAGAGGAGCTTCGGCTTTCAACCAAATACTTGCAAACTTCTTACTGAATGGGAGAGGTGCTGTGAAGTGAGTGCTGTGAATGAGAAAATTGTTGTGAAGTAGTTTGATACTTATAGATGATATATAGCCGTTGGAATTAGAACGTTGGAATTGTAACGTTAGAATCGTAACGTTGCAAATTGTAACGTTAGAAACTCAACAAAAAATAACTCACCTCAACCCAACCAAAAAAAACCAAACCTTAAAAAACCAACAATCAAGTAACCCAACCCACCCACCATCATATTCAATTAAACCATAAAAAAAACCAAACAAAAAACCGAACGCAAACCGACCCAAAGCTTGTTTAAACCGAGCCAAAATGAACCGAGGGGGGCGGATTTTCGACAGTTGGTATGTCGGAATTTGGGTTGGTGGCCAAATTCCGACAGACCATCTGTCGGAAATTGGGCTTCCCCGATTTCCGACAGTTCGTCTGTCGGATGTTATCGTTTCCTCAAATTTTAAAAACTTTTATCGTTTTTAGTAATTTATATTAAAATATTTATTGTACAGTAAATTTTTTGTTAAAAAAATGGTTAGGCTATTCTAATATTTATCTGTTATTTTCAACCAACTTAAATACAACAAGAAAAAGTAATTTTTGCAGTCATTAAGTTAGGCTACTATAATTGTAAAAAAACACATAAAAATATTTTATGAATTTTGGGGGGCTCAAACTATTGAACTCCGCTGTCCAAAATAAGCCTACCAATATATCCTACATTCTATACTTAGCCTATACCCAATCCTATATCAAATACCCATACAAAAAGCTGATACAAAATTGAGCAGATATTCATGAAATAACTCAAACCGAGTTCGGCCGGAACTCTTCCCGAGTTTGGCCATGGCTGTTCCAGAACATTTTGGTCTTCCTGAATATCTGTAACCACTTTCAAAAATTTGAATTTTGAGGACCCAGACTCATGCCGAATTCCCTCCCCCCCCAAAAAAAAAATACTATAAATAGAGGAGAACTTTCCATTCTAAATCAATCATTCATTCTTCTCTACTCTCTCTATTTAAAAGCATTCCAGAGCTATTCATTTTCATATATAGCCTTTAAAGACTCATAGCCAAGCCAAGTGTCATTCCCTTTCAGTCTAGAGTTTGGTTCGAGTTGTAAAGAAGGCTTTCCAAAAATGTTCCAGTTTTTAAAGTTTGCCTCAGTTGAAGTTGCGAGTCCTTTGGATGAAAACTCGTGTTATAATGAGCTGCAAGAGCTCGATTAAAGCTTGTGCCATAGTGGATTAACATCGAGTAAGAGTATTCGAGACAGGACTAGTCCTTTCGAAGGGATACTAATATACATTGTTGTGTCATGGGTTTACTTTTTTGATGCTCTTTACTCTCTGTATTTAAATTTTATAGTTTGATAAATACTTTATACCTGTGACACTGCTTAGAATATTTTTAATTTGTGATTATCTTTCTGCTGCACACACGCACTCTATTCATCCTACCTCTAGAGGTGCTCAACGTTCCTACAGTTTCTCCAAGATTTCAGGTATATTTAGTTGATATCATCATCATATCCTTCCATATTTATACTTTTCTTCTATATTGACTCATGCTGCTATTATAGCCTAGTATTTTGTAAGCTTAATCTTTTTTCTACCTTGTTCATGACATATGTCTTATTAGGGATCGACTCTAATACAATATTTGTCTATTATGGAATCAGCGTATTATAGTCTGATCAACTATAATGCACTTGGTTCACTATTGATAGTTCTAATTTGTGGTTTGAGATTGAGTTGAATAGGCATTTTAGATAATTATAGTTGACCTCTAGAAAACTTATACATATTGGGGTTGGATTGGAGTCCACTTGATATGTAGCCTTCATGCTTATATATTCTTGGTCCTACGTATTTTAGGACTGGAGCGTAACAAAATTCTAAACACCACCACATCCCCGACGTCCCCACGACTTCGCTGACCACCTGTGCCGCCTGCACGCTGCCACCGAGCATCGCTGTCCGGCTAAAAATCAATACCAGCCATAGTACACAGAAGCAACAGTAGCCCAAAAAACCCTTTTTGTAATAACTTTTCTTTCACCTCACTCCATCGTTTTGTGTCGTAAATAGAGCCCAAAGTTGCCAAAAAGTTTATTCAAAATTGAACAATTTGGTAGTTTGAAATGCTATATTGGAAGGACGATTCCTGTCAAACTATTGACCAATTTGGAAAACCACTTGAACAACCTTGTAGACAATCTATACGACAAAAAAAAATATGTCTTTAGTTTTAATTTAGTTGAATAGATACATAGAAAATTAGGTTAAAATTGAGAAAAACAATGTTTTCAAACCTTAGATACGAGTTGTGAGTCGCATATAGAATTCGGACTTGGGTATTGGATGATCCCAGTACGTATAGGCCGTGCTATAGGTTGTAACTTCTAATAGAGGTATTGTACCATAGATACGATATATATATATGAGCATGGAGTGGAAGGACAGTTCCTTAGCTTATGGACTACTTTGCACATTCTCTTTCGTAACCCGTAAGCTTCGCCGAAGATACGGGTGAGATGACCCTGGTTTTTATTTGCAGATGGCCTTTGATGTTGCACGTTAGGCCCCTGGTGCCCAATAGGGGACTATGTCAATCCCATTTATAGCCAGGCAGTCCATGCAATGAAGGTTTGTTCTTAAAAGTGCATATTTTATATAGAATGGTTAGTGGACCTTAATTTGATGTTTTGTCACTCTCTGTTTCGGGTATCTGTATCAAGTGCATCTGGATCCTGTAGTTATACCTGATCATGGCATGGAAAAGTGTCTCGTCGTGGAATTGTGTGCCACCTCTTGTCCTTATATGGTTGTAGGTGTGGTTCATTGTTTTGATGATGGAATACTGGACCATGTTGTGATGTCACGACCCGCGTCCGTTTTTTTCTTTCCGGATGCGAGTGCGTGTCCAAGCCAGCCTACGCTGCAGTGTCGACTGTAGAACACTGTCTAGCCACAATACTCTAAATCACATAAATAATAAATTTTATTACTCATTCACAAAACCAACTAATTTACAAATTTTACAAGCTTTACATGTTGACACAAAATCACAGTCAACCAAATATTGATAGAATTGACTACAGGATACTTGTGATAATTCAATACGACACATGAAGACTACTTCCAGTACAAGTCAGACGACAGCTCGGATTTGAAATGCAAGTTATTTTGAGTCTATATTTTTACAATTTTATTCAGTCTAAACTTATGTAAACTGAGCTGTACTGAGTATCTGAGACTTAGCCTATAACCATACCCAAATCCAATAGCTCCACACATATCAAAATAAGCCAATTGGACCCATGACCCATTCTGTGCTCTGGAGATAAAGTTCGGGCCGAACTCTGCCTCCACACAGAGTTCGGGCCGAACTCTGCCTCCTAAAAATCAGCACCCTAATTTTTAGGGTTGGCTGGTTGCAAGTTGTCCAACGGCCAAATTTTTGAAAATTCTAACCAGAATTCTGGCCAAATTCTGCCTACCTGATATCCTATAAATAGGCCATGAATTCTCTCATTTTCAATCATCCAATCTTCTCTTCTCTTCTCTCTAATGCTCTATACAAGCCATACCCTTCTTCATCTACTAGCCACATGCTCCCTAAGCCTCAAGTGCTCCGTACTTTTCAGTCAGGAGTTTGTGCAAGAGTTCAAGAAGTAGCTTGGAAAATTCCAAGCATCGCCACTGCGATCTTTGTAAGAAGTTGACGTGCTCTTCTGAAGAAAAGGCACGGGGTGTAACTACTATTTCACAAATAGTGGATTTAATCCTGAGCTAGAGTTCTCAGGCCTGGACTAGTCCTCCACGAGGGAAACCAGGTTAAAAATCGGCTGTGTTTGCGTATGCTTTCTTGCTCCTTATTTATTTTCGCATTTACTCTGATTACTTGAAGCTTGTGAAAGAGTTTAATTTTTAATTGGTTATTATCGTTATAAACTCTATTCACCCCCCTCTAGTGTTGCCATCTGTTCTTCAATTGGTATCAGAGCTCTGTTCTCTCAACAAGGACTAACATCCTAGAGCTGATCTATGGCAACCACACAATCCTTGATTTCCAATCACGGTGATGGGAAGTCCACTCATAGGCCTCCCCTATTTGACGGAACTAACTACACCTATTGGAAAACAAGGATGAGCTTTTATCTCAAGTCGCTAGACTTCGACCTGTGGACCATCGTCACCGATGGTTACAAAAAGCCCGCCAGGATAGTTGTCAATGGTGATCTCGTTGAGAAACCACATGACAAATATTCTGACGAGGAGAAGAAATAGGCAAGTCTCGACGCGAGAGCTATTAATGATTTATTATGTGCTATAGACAGGAATAAGTTCAACAGGGTCTCAACATGTACCACCTCTCACGAAGTATGGAGACTTCTAGAAGTGACGCATGAAGGAACCACCCAAGTCAAGGAATCGAAGATAAGCCGTCTCACTCAAGAATATGAGGCTTTCAAGATGAAGCCAAATGAGACGATCACGCAAATGTTCACAAGATTCCTCGACATCATCAATCCCCTATCTTCGCTCGACAAACAATATTCAAATCACGAGAAGATTTGCAAGCTACTTAGGGGGCTGCCAAAGATTTAGAACCCTAAGGTGACAGCCATCATAGAAGAAAATAATCTCACAACTATGTCCATGGAGACCTTGATGGGAAAGCTGATGACTTATGAGCTTGACCTCAAGGACTTCGAAGAGCCTGCTCCTAAGGCTAAGGAGATCGCCCTCAAAGCTCACCGACGACAACTCGGAATGTGATAATCAAGCTCTCCTTGTCCGCAACTTTAAGAAATTCCTTCGCTTCAACCGAAGAAAGAAGGAACCACAAGAAGATGATGAAGAAGAGCCAACATGCTACGGTTGCAAGAAGACGGGACACGTCCGAAAAGACTGTCCATTCTTAAATAAGAACAACTGCTATGAGAAACCATACAAGAAGGCTTCCTCAAAGAAATATGCCAACACAAGCATTTGGCATGAAAGCGAAGCTAGTGACTCCGAGGAAGAAAAGGACTCTCCTCAAGACGCTGCAAATGTGTGCCTAATGGTAACAGCCGATAAGGTATCAAACAAAACTCTTGATGATTTTACTTTTGATGAACTTGGCGATGCTTTCACTGATTTACTTGATGATCACAAAAAGGTCATTGGTAAATATAAACATGCCAAGGAAAAGTTCAAAAGTCATGAAGTCGAAATTCAAAGACTTTCTTTACTGCTTAATAACATTAGAGACACTTCACCCACGAAAGTCACAAATGAGGTATCTAAGCTTAAAATAAGCCTACATGATGTCGAAGCACGCATTGAACCACAAACACAAGAAATCACAGCACTCAACACGGAGCTTGCTGAAGAAAAGAGTAGACATAAGATTTCTATTACTACGATATGTGGTTTGAATGCTAAGGTTACTGAACTGCAGGCTGTCTCTAAGAAATTAGAGACTAAATTGGGAAAACAGGTTGCTCAACCTCAAATCCAATCACATGAGACACACACAAAGCATGACACTACTCATACTAGTCAACCACGTCATCCACCTGCAGCACGTAATCATGCTTACATATACACACACTTTCATAAAGCACACAAACCACATGCACGTAGAAATAATTCTCATATGTCACATAATCATCATGCTGCACATAGATACAATCATCACTATGTTGCACAAAATTACCATCATTCTACATATAAACATCATCACCATGCTATGCCATATAGACATTATCACCATACTGCTCCACATCACTCTACATATAGACATCATCACCATGCTAACTCTACATATCATCATGCTATTCCACATCACTCTACTCATAGACATCATCTGCATGTTCCTAACATAAATAGGAATGCTATATGTACTTATTATGGATTACATGGACACATTTCACCATAATGTAGAATTAGAAGATTAGTAGATAGAAAGATATATGTATGGTTTCCGAAAACTAACTTTTCAGGACCCTCAAGAACTTGGGTACCAAAGGTCACATCTACTCTGATGTAGGTGGACCTTCCCTTCTCAACTAAGAGTAAGCGGATTCTCGATAGTGGTGCACGCGGCATATGACGGGAGACGCAAATCTTTTCGCATCACTATCGATGAAGAGAAGAGGATATGTATCCTTCGGTAACAACCTAAAAGGGTATATTATAGGTAATGGTATTATTGGTCATCCTCCCTCTCCCGTAATAAAGAATGTCTGCCTAGTGACCGAGTTAAAGCATAACCTGCTCAGCATTAGTCATCTTGCTCACCATGGATATGACATTAACTTTGGACAAAATAAATGCTTTATTTATGATAGGTCAACGGGAGACATTGCTTTGAAGGGGTAAGAGAGGATAATATTTATATTTTCTCTCTGTCTAGAGATACTAACAATACAGGTAGATGCCTATATGCTCATAAGGATGAAAGATTACTGTGGCACCAGCGTCTTTGTCCTGCCAACATGGATACTATATCCAGGCTATCGACTAAGAAGCTAGTTAGAGGCTTGTCCGACATCACATTCAAAAAGGACACGGTATATGCCGAATTTGAATTGAATAAGACAACTAAGTCCTCATTTTATTCCATAAACTCTGTAAGTACTACTAGACCCTTGCAACTTCTTCATATGGATTTATTTAGCCCTAGTAGAGTAGCCAGTCTTCGTGGAAAACTCTACGCTTTTGTTATAGTTGATGATTTTTCTAGATTTATATGGGTTTTCTTTCTTACAAATAAAAGCGATGCTATTTCGATTTTCAAGATTTTTGTTAAGAAAGTTCAAAACGAAAAAGGCTACATGATTACTCGAATCCGAAGTGATCATGGAGACAAATTTGAAAATACTAATTTTGAAAAATTTTGTGATTCTAATTGTTTTGATTATGAGTTTTCTTGTCCAAGAACTCCTCAACAAAATGGTGTTGTGGAGCGGAAGAATAGGACTCTTGGCGATATGGCTAGAGTCATGTTGAATAAGTTTTTACTTCCGAAATATTTTTGGGCTGAAGATGTCAGTACAGCGTGCCACATTTTAAATAGGGTGCTTATTCGTCCTATTACAAAGAAAACACCCTATGAGCTTTGGTTTGGAAGAATCCCAAATGTTTCTTATTTTAGAGTTTTTGGTTGTAGATGTTTTATCCTTAACACCAAAGACAACTTAGGCAAATTTGATGCCAAAGCTGACGATAGTATTTTCCTTGGCTATGCTGCCAAGAGCAAGGGATATAGAGTGTGTAACAAACGCTCATTAATTGTGGAAGAGTCTACCAATATGACTTTTAATGAAGATAACAGTGTAGCAGCTACTCTTGATGATGATGTTGAGCCATCAACTTCTACTCCAATGAATACCACCACTGAAACCAATTCTCTGGAGGGCTTGCCAAAGAAATTCTCTTTCAAGCCGTCACATCCAGAAAATTTGGTAATAGGTGAGATTTTACGTGGAGTAACTACTAGATCATCATTAAGAGACTCTATTGCTAGCACTGCCTTTATTTCACAAATTGAGCCGAAAAACATTTTAGAAGCTTTTAATGATGAATTTTGGATTTCTGCTATGCAAGAAGAACTCAACCAATTCGAGAGGAGCCAAGTATGGGAACTCGTTCCTAGACCGGCAAATCACTCGATTATTGGTACTAAATGGGTTTTTAGAAACAAAGTAAATGAAGATGGTTCAGTTACATGCAACAAAGCTCGTCTAGTAGCCCAAGGATACAACCAAGAGGAACGTATCGACTACGATGAGACGTATGCTCCTGTTGCGAATTGGGATCCATTCGGATACTTTATGCATTTACAAATTTTCAAATTTTCAAATTATTTCAAATGGATGTTAAAAGTGCTTTCTTGAATGGATAGATTAAGGAGGAAGTTTATGTAAAACAACCCCCTGGTTTTGAAAATCACAAATTTTCCGACCATGTTTTCAAGCTAAAGAAAGTGCTATATGGCCTCAAACAAGCCCCTAGAGCTTGGTATGAATGGCTAAGTAATTTCTTGCATGAGAAAGGTTTTTCAAAAGGGAAAATTGACACCACACTTTTCATAAAATATTTCAAAGACACTATTCTCTTAGTGCAAATATACGTAGATGATATTATATTTCGTTCTACTGATGAAACCCTCTGTCAAGATTTTGCCAAGTGTATGCAGACCGAGTTTGAGATGAGCATGATGGGGGAGCTCAACTACTTTCTTGGACTGCAAGTCAAACAAATATCAATTGGAACTTTCATCTGTCAGTCAAAGTATACAAGGGACATGCTGAAGAAATTTGACCTTAACAACGTCAAACCAATCAGCACTACAATGGCTACTACAACTAAACTAGAACCAGATAAAAGCGACAAACCCGTGGATCAACATAAGTATCGAGGTATGATAGGCAGTCTACTCTATTTAACTGCTAGTCGCCCTGATTATGTTTAGCATTTGCCTGTGTGCTAGATATCAAGCAAATCCTAAGGAATCACACATGACTGCTGTTAAGCGTATCTTTCGATACCTTAAGGGTACGGTTACAGTGGGCCTATGGTATCCCAAGTCAACATCATTTCACCTCATCGGTTACTCTGATGCTGATTTCGCCGGATGTAAGGTCGACCGTAAAAGTACGAGCGGTACGTGTCATTTATCAGGAAAGGCTTTAGTCTCTTTGTTTAGCAAGAAGCAGAATTCTGTCGCACTATCCACAACAGAAGCTGAATACATCGCAGCTGGACGTTGTTGTGCACAAATTCTGTGGATGAAGCAAACCCTTGAAGACTACAACTTATCTTTTATTCACATTTCAATCTTTTGTGACAACACTAGTGCTATAAATCTCACTAAGAACCCCATATGTCACTCACGCACGAAACACATAGAAATACGTCACCACTTTTTGTGTGATCATCGGCAAAATGGCACCATTAATTTAGAATTTATTGACACTGATCATCAGCTAGCAGATTTCTTTACAAAACCATTATCCGAAGAGCGCTTCAATTTTCTCTGTCGTAAACTTGGAATTTTGGACGAAGCTGTTATTAATTAAAATAAACATACGTAAATATCGAGTATGTCTTGATTCTTTTATGATGAAATTGCTACGGGTACAAGCCAAAAGGGCCCTTCTGACAACAAGGCGTAAAAGCCTAAGCTACACGGTGCACTAGTCCTCAGGACTACCGCTAGCTGGGATCCGGCCCCTGCAGCTAACCCATGGTAGCTTCAAAATATTGAATTATGGCATAATTCTTTGTTTATTACATGGTTCATTTTTATTTATCACATGCTGAAATGTAGATTTTCCAACTTCACTTTGCTTCGAAATCAACTTTCTGGAATTTTCCAACTTAGATTTTTTTTAATCATGTATATATACTTTTCCTTTGGTCTCTCTCACTTAATCATTTTTCAACTTAATTATTTTTTTTCAGCCTGATTTCTGTTCTGTTTCCAAGATCCGAAATTCGGGCCGAACTCTGCCTTATACAGAGTTCAGGCCGAATTCGGCCTGACTGTTCCAGAACCGGGAGCAGTCTCAGCTGCTGATCATAAGTTGATCCAATGGCCCATATTTGTTCCGACCATTGGAACCCTTTCACATATATTCGGGCTCTCCTCTTTCTTTTCCTCCATTGCCACCTTTTCTACTTCTCCAAACATATTTTTCTCAAACCCTAACCCTAGTTCTTCCTCCCTAGAGCTTATCTCTTCTCCAAACTCAAGGAGAAGGCTTCCCTCATCATTCTCCTTCATTGTTCTTCATCATATTGAGGTATATCTCAACACTCCTCTCCATCTCAATTTTCTCTATTGTCTTTATTATTTTTCATGGCTCCACGATTGTTCAATCGAGGGAAGAGACTTCGAACCGAGGGAGCGTCCTCTTCGAATGCTCCTCCTCGTGGTGAACCGCCCGTTGAACAACAACCACCTATCCATCCGTTGTTCAACCCGTCTCGTCCACTTGACCCAAACATATTTGACGACCGAATATTTGTATCACTTGACGCGTCAAATGAATGGTTTAGTGATTTTCGGACACGTCCGGTGTTTGCGGGTCATCCTATCAATTTTACTATTTTCTCTCAATATGATGCACTTTTTCATGATCTTTGCCTTAACGAACTTGTCACAACCAACTCGGTCATATATCGTAATGCTATTCAAATGTTCTACTGCAACCTAACTCATGATGATACACATATTTACTTACGGGTTGCAGGCATTCACATCTCGTTTGATGATTTCGATTTGGCCGAACACCTTGAACTCCAAGAGCCAAACTCATGGAAAAAAGCTTGTTGAAGCTCGATCGTTTCAATTTTCCGATGGGTCTTCACTTGAAAGCTTCAAGGACGACTTGTGTACTTCTAACACACGTTCTCGCAAGCTTTTGGCCAAGTATCTCAATCCCTATTTTTATGAACTTCATCGGATTATCTTCAACAATATTTTGCCCAAAGCGGGATCCACCGATGAAGTCACCTACATTGAAATCTCGGTCTTATATCACCTCCACTTTCATGTACCATTAAATCTTCCATGTACCATGATGGACTGGATGATTAATTCTAGGAAGAAACCAAGATCCTTGGTTTATGCTTTGTATCTTCCTATGGTCTTTCGTGCTTTTCGCATACCTCTTGATGAGTGTCAGTTCTTACCTGTCCCTGCCTTCCTCTCTAAGGCACGGAGACTTCAGGCAGCTGTTGGCTCACCTGTTCTGTCCGAGCACTCTGAGGATGAGCCAGATGCCCCTCCTCTGGGACAGGATCCTCCTCCTCCTCCTGCCACTCTCGAGTCCCTCCAAACTATGCTCCGTGATCGTTTCACCTTAGAGGATGATCGCTGGACTCAGCTAGACTACCGGACTACCCTGCAGATGAGTTCCATCAGTAACTCACTGCATGATATTCGGTACTCCATGTCTCACCATCCTTCCATGTCTATTCCTATAGAGCGGGACCCTAGTCGTGAAGGGTATCGTATCGATGACCCTTGGGTTATTCGCTACTTGGATCCAGATGCGGCCTTCGTGGACCCTCGTCGTTCCTTCGCTGATCCATCCGACGACGCTGGGCCTTCACGAGCTCGATGATAGATATGGACTTCTACTTGCTGCTGCTACTGAGGATCATAGCCTATGTTTTTATGCACTTTAGATTTTAGTTGCTTTTATGCACTTTGATTGTATTAAACTTATTATTATGTGTGACTTTTGAGACATTCAGTAGTTTTATCAGTATCTATGCAGTTTTATCTATTATCTTTTGGTGTGCTTGCCAGTTCTTATTTGTTTATGGTTTATTGCTAAATGCCAAAAGGGGGAGAAATTTTGGTATATTCTATATTCTTTTTGTATCTGTATCTGTGCTTTGGGAAGAATATTTTTATCAGGCCAACAGGATTCAAAGCAATGTTTACGGGGGAGCTACTGCTAGCTCGGCACTGATTACAGGGTAGCTATGCCATTTCTCTATAATGTGTCCAGGTATGAATATTGAATATACAACTATCATTTTGTCAATTATCAATATGGGGGAGATTGTTGACACAAAATCACATTCAACCAAATATTAATAGAATTGACTACATGATACTTGTGATAATTCAATACGACACATAAAGACTACTTTCAGTACAAGTCAGACGACAGCTCGGATTTGCAATGCAAGTTATTTGAGTCTGTATTTTTATAATTTTATTAAGTCTAGACTTATGTAAACTGAGCTGTACTGAGCATCTGAGACTTAGCCTATAACCATACCCAAATCCAATAGCTCCACACATATTCAAATAAGCCAATTGGACCCATGACCCATTCTGTGCTCTGGAGACAAAGTTCGGGCCGAACTCTGCCTCCACACAGAGTTCGGGCCGAACTCTGCCTCCTAAAAATCAGCACCCTGATTTTTAGGGTTGGCTGGTTGCAAGTTGTCCAACGGCCAAATTTTTAAAAATTCCAACCAGAATTCTGGCCGAATTCTGCCTACCTGATATCCTATAAATAGGCCATGAATTCTCTCATTTTCAATCATCCAATCTTTTATTCTCTTCTCTCTAAAGCTCTATACAAGCTATACCCTTCTTCATCTACTAGCCATAAGCTCCCTAAGCCTCAAGTGCTCAGTACTTTTCAGTCAGGAGTTTGTGCAAGAGTTCAAGAAGTCGCTTGGAAAATTCTAAGCATCGCCACTGCGATCTTTGTAAGAAGTTGACGTGCTCTTTTGAAGAAAAGGCACGGGGTGTAACTACTACTTTACAAATAGTGAATTTAATCCTGAGCTAGAGTTCTCAGGCCTGGACTAGTCCTCCACGAGGAAACCAGGTTAAAAATCGGCTGTGTTTGCGTATGCTTTCTTGCTCCTTATTTATTTCCGTATTTACTCTGATTACTTGAAGCTTGTTAAAGAGTTTAATTTTTAATTGGTTATTATCGTTATAAACTCTATTCACCCCCCCTCTAGAGTTGCCATCTGTTCTTCATTATATTTAAGGAAAGTACAATATACTTACAAATATTGAAATTGTCTACAACACATCTATCTAACTAATCTTCTAGGTTGACCTCAGCATACCCATGCCTCCCCAATGCTAACAGTTGTCGCGACTAACCTGAAAAATGTTGGTTTCCAATCAGGAATGGAACGAGTATATTCTAACAGTAGTACCAATAATTTGACAAATCCATAAACAATAAATAATGCTAAAGTACATGATGGGTGCATAAATAGAGAATCATGGTATGAAACATGTAAGTACAAGCAAGAGAGCATGAAATTCAAGACAAGGAAGTAGCTGTAATAAACGACTGAAACAGGAACTATAAATTAGCAAGACTACATCTAACTAGTGAGTTGAAATACACTTTCAACATGTAAACGACTAAGGGATAAATCCGGCACCCAGCACGTGAAGTGTGCGACTGCAATCAGACTTGAATAGACAAATGGGATGTTTCTGGCTATATTTACATGTCTACTAATGTATTTCCCCGTCCGACTAGTACTCATTGATCTAAATAGGTTACGAACACGGTAAAACATTGGTCACGAACTACATGTAATGAATCCATAACTACCATATCGTATACCCATCATGTCGAGAATCAACAGAATATAATGTAAAATACTACTAAATACATGAATTATAGAGATGATCAAATATGAAAACAATTAGAAATGTACTCGTCTGGTGTCCTTTGTTGGTGAAACTGATAATACCAACCACTCCGTGTGCCACAAAAGTCAAACTCGCACAACAGTCTCTGGATGTTGAAACAGACATCACTAATGCATTTGGTATAAAAGATATGTCTAAAAATGCCTACCCAAAAGTCCAATTCAGGACACAGAGGCAAAATCATAATTTTGGGTCAAAATAATTTTCGCCATTGGACCCGCTTTGTACCAAAAAGTGTGCCAGTACCTGCTGTCTCTAAAGTCATCAAACTATACGTCTACGGATCCAGTTTGACGATACGAACACAACCGTATGTCCAAAGTGCAGGTGGGTTGTGCACAAATTTGTCCGTTGGATCGGGTCGCGCAAGTTGGCATACAGGACCAAAAAATGACGTGGTCCTGTTGGCGCAAGTTTCGTCTCGAGATGACGAACGTGCACAAAGTAATTGACTAATTTGCAAAGAGGTCGATACGGGATATCTTGACAGATATGCTTCGATTTCGTCGCGCACACACAGTGAAATCGAGTTCCGTCGAGTCCCACAGGTCGACAACATCTATACGCGTCTTTCGATGCTCATGGGTTGCAACCATATCGCCCGATTTTTTGGGATGCGCACCGTATCGAAATTTTTTCCTAAATTTTGGTTTTCGAAAAATAGATTTTTCTTGATTTTTAAAGACGAATAACTTTTCACAAACTTGATGAAATCAGGAACTACAAAAGGGGTTTTAATGCCGTTTATGTTGACTAAAATATTGTTTAGGTGGTTTTCTAAAATAGTCGATGGATCGATGAATATTTGTCTTCCAAATAGGGTCCTTGAACTACGAAACTGTTTTTTTATCGAACAGTTATTCGCCAATTTTAACGTTGATTCCTCGGACAATCTAGGGCATTATAAGTAAATCTACTTGAAGGGACTTAGAGTCGTATAGGTTAGGAACGAACTTGTCCAATTGGTTCGTGAAACGATAGAGAAACAACAAAGAAATTACAGCAGAAAGGGGTCGTTCGACACTGCCATTACTGCTGTTGTTGTTGTTGTTTTTATGCACCCATGTTGTTGCTGCTACCACGCGCGACTGCGCCCGGCCGATGGCCACCGCGGCGGCGCATGCGCGGGAGGGAGTTGCCCGATGTCTATGGTTTGGGATTAGGCTAGGGTTTTGTTACTTTTACCTTTGATCACTATATCGAGTCAGGGGAGGACCGCTCGGGTTTGGGATTGATTCGATTCGATTCTGTTTTTTTTTTTTTTTTTTTTTTTGCTTAGGATTGGTTCTGTTTGTTTTCAAAGTGCTATGTATATATATATACAAATATATATATATATATATATATATATATATATATATATATATATATTTTGTATATATATATATATATATACAAAATATATATATATATATATATATATATATATATATATATATATATATATATATATATATATATAATATTTGTATATATATATATATATATATATATATATATATATATATATATATATATATATATTATATATATATATATATATATACTTATATATTTTTTTTTTTTTTATATATATATAATGTATATCCAATGTGTATCTAATGTGTATATCTAATGTACATCTGATTTGTATATCTAATGTGTATAATTCCTATAGATAGATATACTTACATATTAGTTATATAGAAAATTATTTATACACACTTTAGATAAATACAATGAATATTAAAAAATATTCTAAAATAAAACCCTTGCTTGTACCATAAATCATATTTCTATGTCAAATAAATTATATGGTAAATAAATAAATAAATAAATAAATAAATGAATAAATAAATAATAATAGATAGAATGAAAAAAGTTTTGGAAGATATAGTATATACTAGTATACACTTATATATTTAATGCATAGATCCATTTAATAACGAATAATTTTTTGATTATACCCACAACAACTATTTAATATCAAATTATTAGTCTATTAAAATAAATACAAAATATATGCATATGCATAAAATATATCCACATTGACGTCTTTCCGCACACAACATCTCTACATGGGCTTGGGCTTGGTTCGGGTCCAGTCCGGGCTAGTTTAAAACAACCGAGTCTTTTAAAAGTCAATACTTTTAATAATAAATAATTAAATTATTTATAGGGTCATGTCACAACTTGGCCTGGTTTTCTTAGTTAGAACACACCTATGGCTCGGCCTTCCCTACCACACCTAAAACACTAGTCAAAGCACCTGATTACACTCTTCGTGCCATAATTCCTAGTCATCTTATACACCAAATCTTAACCATGACTAAAGCCTTCTATCATAATAACTATTTAATTTAAAATATTTATAAAATTCCAAAATCACTAATTAAGTCAATAAATAATAAAAATAAAAATATATAGTTCAAAATTTTGAAAAGAGGGGTATAAATCTACCCACCTTAGAAATAAATTCGTCATAGAATTTAAGGACTACCAGGTTAAACGGACTTGGCTGATCAGTGAAAAGATAGGAAAATTTTAGGATAAGAAAATATTGATTAAATAAAAAATTAGGGTTAGGATTAGGGTTTTTCTGATTTAGTAATTTCGTTGAGAGTAGAGGAAGGCCCCTTTGTATATAGGGATTGGGGATTCCATAATTTTAGGGACTAAAATTTAGTGGTTCAAACCTTTCACAGTTTAAATCAAACAACTATTTAATCACAAAATTTCAAATCAATAATGAAAAACAATAAAAATTTATTTAATATTATCAAATGGATTGAAAATAGAGGTAAATACCAAATCTTATTTAGAATAATAGATCTTATTGGTTATGAAGATTTCTAAAACCTGATTTTCAGAATGATTCAAAGTTTATATTTAATATCATCAATTAATTTAGACAATATTTACTACCTATCCAAATAATTTAAATTGCATTTTTGATATCATCAAGTATTTAATTTAAAAAATAAAATAATTTAAGTGATCATTATAATAATTTTCAAAATACTATCCAATATTATCAAACAATATTTAAAAGGAATTATGGAAAATCGAAATAAATAATAACAATAAATCATATACTTCCAAAAGTATTTTATAAATTCAATAAATAATTAAATCAAAATCTTAGAAGTATATTTTACAAATATAAATAGATTCGGTAAAAACTCTTTTCCTTTCAAAATATTTATAATAGATATAAAATATATTTTCTAGCTAGAGAACTAAAATAGAACAAATAAAATTTTCAAAATTTGGGAAGTGGGCTTACAAATCTACCCACCTTAAAAATAAATTTGTCGTCAAAATTTTGAAATGCACGATTAGGTGCGACTAAGAATATAATCAAGAAAATGATTGATCAATGATCAAATGAGTTAGATCATGAATAAAATTGATCCTTAAGAGAAGATACCACGTGACACGATTAAGGCATAGTCAAAAGGGTCTAGTTATAATGGTCAAGGATACAATCGAAATAGGATTAGTTAAACAAGAAAAAGTCATTTAGGCACGATTAACTACTGATAGAAATTATGCTAGCATGACCAACGATCCAAAAGCTAGACAAGGTCTAACATGATTAAATTACTTAGATATAAGGAGGATGTAGTTACGATCAAGACTAATCATGCCAGTCATCCAAGATTGATTAAAATTTTGCACAAGTATAAATATGATTAAACTAAACATGATCAGGGCTGGAATAAATCTAAATATTAGCAATAATAGAGTTTGAAATATAGGCACGACTTTGACTATAGTCAAATAGTTTAGTCACGATCAAAGTCGTTTAGGAACGATTAAAATTCAATTGGTTTGGCACGATTAACTCGATTAACTATTTAGGAAAAAATATTTAAGCACAATTACTGTAGGCGCTCAAAATATCTGCCTCTCTTAGGCGCCTAATACTCTTAGGCGCCCCATGTCTCTTAGGAGCCTAACTCTCTTAGGCGCCTATTATTTCTTAAGAGTTCTGTTCTTCTAAGCTCCCTATGCATTTAGGCGTCCATCTTTCTGAGGCGCCATGACTCATTTAGGCGCCTACTGCTACTAGGCGCTCAACTTTTCTAGGCGCCTACTTCTTTGGTTGCCTATCTAGAAAAAGGGTGCCTACTTTGGATAACTGTCAGGTGGTTATCTCTTGGCTCTATAAATAGAGCTCTACTCCTCTAATGTACGGATACAGAGAGGAGGGGTATAGTTTGAGCACTCATCGCACTTCCATCTTCTGCAATCATCAATTCTCAAAAGCGAATTCTTTAACCGTTAATCGAAGCCAAAGTTCTGTCGATACTTCTACACGATCGAGCCATATAGAAGATTCCTTGTCAATAGAAGCTCCGAGACACAGTAACAAGCTTACTTCCATCCACAATCGCCTCGTCAAAAGGATAAAGCAGTCGTCATTTAAGACCGGACTCCTACAGTTGTACTTCCCCAGAATTTATTGTACTCGTATACGATTCTTTAAAAAAGTTTGTAATAAAAACACTTTTTATTTGCCGCAAACAAAATGGCGACTCTGCTAGGGACGAACTTCTCCTCCAACGAGAAGGTGACAACTCAAGGCGATTTATTATCGTTTGGCTCTAAGAAAGGAACGTTGGTCGTTAAATTCGACCAAACAACGTTTGAAAAGATGCTAAGTGCTCCTGGTGCTAAGCGCGCCCCTGTTTCTGTAAACAGGGCACATACAGACATTGTGACCAAAGATAGGCGTACCTAGAATGGGTGCCTAAGCCTGCTGGTGCACCACAAGGAGATAGGCGCCCACTTGCCTACTTGTGGGCGCCAATTATCTCAAGACCACTGATCCCACCTCTACTGTGATGCCCAAATCTTTGGGGGCATCATCTGGAGATAGGTGCCCGCTCAAAGGCACCCATTCTCTCAAATCTGCTTCTACAGTGATGCCTAAATCTTTGGGCACATCATCTGGAGATAGGCGCCCGCTTTAGGGCACCCATTCTCTCAAATCTATTATCCCTAGTTCTTATGTGGGAGATGTGCCACAAAGAGATAGGCGCCCACTTGAGGGCACCGATTCTCTTCCATCTATTTTGCTAAACCCTGAATCTTTCAACAAAGGCACTACGGCTGCTCAAAGGTGCCGTATCAGATGCACTGAGAGATTGCGCACACACCAAAAGGGGATACTTCCTACCCCTCACATGTGCATAAGTCGTAATGCACGAAGAAAACTCCAAGTGCAACAGACTAGAATAATGGTTGATGCTGATATGCGCATCCATCTTAACAGGTGCCAAGCCCAACTTAGCCAGAAGGTGGGTCCCATTGCTGAACAAGCAATGGCTTCTATAAGTTCTGGGCACCCAAAATTCTCCTCTGTCAGTGTGAATCCTATTCAAAGTGTGACACCTACTACTTCAAAGCACCCAAGGAGGAGTGCTAAAATTCCTCTTACTTATGCCGTTGAATTAGGCGCTTCCTTATACCTTTAAGGAACCAACAAGGCCAGGAATAAGCCACGGCTTCCTTTTTCTTCTACTTAAAAAATTGACCTCTGTGATCTAATTTCTCAAAAATGGAAGGCCGTATCCCCATCTCCACCAATAATGCATCAATGCAGCTCACATGAGATTACAATCAGGTGCTGTTGCAAAATAGCCAAACGGTCAGTTTTTGATCGTCTTACTTTGACCCATCCTGTTGAGGTATCATCAGAAGATAAGTCAGTATATTCCTCTATTAACATGACAACTCATTGCTCTCATGAGGCTAGGGGTAGCCCAAGACGTACTTCATCTCGAACCCATACTCATAGACCCCCAGTTCGTACTCAGTACACATTTGATGGGGTCCATCGACACACCAGATCAAGTAGTCAAGCTATAATCGGTCAAAGGAATCTTTCCATTTCTTATCCTGGGGGTACTTCTTTATATGATTTTGATGCAGTCAGCGAGAGTTCTGAGCAGACTATCTTTTCTTCAATAGCCAGAAAGGTAACTGCGTACGCCATCACAGAAGACCAGGATGCTTCTAGTCCTGCTAGCCAGGAGCAACGAATTGCCGTACTAGAAGCAATTTAAAAATGATGGCCGAAATGGTGGCAAGCATGCACACCATAATTGTGGCTCAACACACGGTTCCACTGGTTGTGAATACAACCCAAGAACCTATATCGGCATCTGCTCCTGTCAATGTTAGTTTGGGGGTACAGTCTTCTCATATTACCTCTATACCAGTACATGTTACTCCAAGTCAGTCTGGGACTTGAGGTGGTACTTATCATGCAGTCCCTCCTTCTAACACATCCAATCAATCCACTACTCTGCAACAGTCGGAAGATACTAACGAGGCTGTAAAACTCTTGCATTCTCAATTCGAAGCCTTCAAGCAAAAAGACGGCATACAGAAGCTTGGTATCAAACAACCATACCCTATTGAGTGGAAAGAGGTGCAGTTTTCATCCAAGTATAAGCCTCCTGCTATAATATTGTTTGATGGCAGTACATCTCCGAATCAATATTTTGATCACTTTGAGATAATGACCGACCAGCTTCAACCTAATGATGCTCTTCTTATAAGAGTCTTTATTGGGTGTTTGAAAGGAGTAGCCTACAACTGGTATCGTATCCTGCCAGATGGGTGTATTACTTCTTTTACAGTTTTAAAACAGATGTTCTTGGAGCGCTTCTATTAAGGAACAAACGACATGACTATGTCGGCTTTGATTAAGATCAAGCAAAGGCCTAACGAAACCGTTGATCGTTTCATTGAGCGTTACCATCGCGAAGCACTCAAAATGCCTTTGGAAACTCCGGATGCATTAACTATAGATACAACCAAATCAAACTTGTTACCTATAGTTAGCATGTGGACGGGTTCCACTCAATTTCAAGATTGACCTTCCTTCATAATAAGCGCCAGAGCAGCTGAGGAAAGTGCAGACAAATTCAAACAATTAGGCATCCAGATGCCTAATCTCGACAAAGATGAACAACAAACAACTAGGAACAGAGGTCACCAAAACAACCGCAAAGGCAAAGAGACTTTGGCTATTAATCTCAAAGGCAAAAAAGCTCTGGCCGTCATCATAAGTCAGCCAACGCCTACCCCAACAATACCACCACGTCTGAAAGAAGAATATTCCTTCGACGAGGATGATATCATGAGCATCTTCGATTGCTTAATCTAAAGCAATAAACTTCAGTTGCCGGATGCAAAACGGCCAGAAGAAGTCGGTAAGACTAACCATCCTAAATATTATGTCTGTCACAGGTTTATTGGACATCCGACTCGAGCATGCTATATGTACAAAGGAAAGATCCAAGTGATGGTCAAGTCTGGCGTAGTCACTCTCCAGCAGGACGAAAAGATTATGATGGCTAACGTCATCTCGCTACAATTTGGCAATTTTTTGGCTCAATTTGTACATGATGGTTTTATCCCTATTCCGAGAACTACTATAGAGATTGTAAATCTTCCACATGCACGAACTAATGGTCTGGTTCCTCTTTCTACTGAGAATAGAAAAATCATGTGGATCCATCCAGACTTGGTGTCAGACTTTGAAGCACCATCTTTCTCCATAAAGTCCAAGAAAGCAACCAAGTAAAAGTTATGTCACATGACTTCATTGGGTGAACACTATCTTCCACCCTTAACTATTACGTTCATCTCGGCGGCAGATTCTTCTTCTCCTTCCTTCCCTTCTGAGAAAGCACTGTCAAAGCCAGAAGCCAAATATCAATCGGCTTTTCGTCTGTATAGTCCACAGTCTCGTGAACTAATGACAAAGATTGGATATGACTTACAAAAGGCCCCCGGCTTGAATAATGAAAAGGGATCTCCAGTACCCTTTCTCTATGTCTTCCACATAACCAATCTCGTATCGGCTTAGGTTTTTGGACGAACTCTTCATCCCAGAAGAAACGTTTGTAAACCCCCTCAATTTCTACTATAATTTTTTAATAAATTGGTATGTAATGGTATTTAATTTGTACTTCGTATTTGTACGTTGCGTGCAAGTTTGCGTTCTCGTATTTGTACGTCGCGTGCGAATGTGCGTATTTCGTATTTGCTCGTCGAGTGCGAATATGTTCGAAGTACATATTTTTATAAAACGTTTTATTTATATAGATGTAAATTATATTTCAAAATAATATACGATAAATATTTTATATTGCTTGAAGTTGTAAATACGTCGTGCCGAGGATTGCCAAACTTCATTTTTATTTATTATAAAAGGCCATTTTGGGTACAAGTATAACTAGTAATTTAGAAAAACAATGTGTTTTATGTAATTATTATTTTGCATGCGAGTGTATATATATTTGTATTTTTGAAATTTATTATTATCATTAATTTATTATTTCGAAAAAGATATATTAAATATGGTTTGATTTAAAATATAATTAATTATGGTGATTTAAGTGAGAAAAGATTTTATTAACTTATTTAAATACAGTTTAAATTAAAAGTGGAATTTATCTACATTGGATTTAGATTTGATTGAGCTACTTTTAAATCGATTTAAATTAAAAGGCGAATTATCTAGAGGGAGATTTAAACTATCCTCGTCATTATCTAAATAGGAGCCTCCACCTCCTATACAAGGAGAGGCTCATTATTCACTTTTTGATGGACTTCTCCATAATTATCTCCACAAATTTTCCCTCACAACCAAGATATCGTGCACCGTATCCATGCCCCCACCCATCCACTATATTTTTCTCCATTACAAATACAATATTTTTTTTCCCGTCCGACAATTCCGGACGTCCATCCATGTTGTGTCGGACATTCCCGTCACGACCCAACACCAAATCCCCTCCTCTCCAACCGATTTCCACGACCACCTGCTGCCCGACTTCCCAGCGACAAGTAATCGCAGTACACCAGTACCCAACGTCACTCTCCACTGCATTATCGCCACAAATAATAGTACTTCTACTGCCACCTCTATCTGCCGCCCCGGTTATCGCCACCATCGCGGGCGAACACCCGCGATCGCACCCAGTCACCACCACCTATCATGACACCAACCCCAGCACCATCGCAGACCCGGCACAACCAGCGCGACTACATCGACAAACCGCCACGTCCACTACAGTATCCCCAAACCCCTCCGTCGTCGTCAACGCCACAAAACCGAGCTCCGACTGCTACCACAATAAAACACCCATCACCACCCCAACACCACAACCTTCAGTATCACCCCACCAAAATCCCGGCCAACACAGTAAATCACCACCAAAATCCTACTGCCACCAATGGCGCAGCCCTAAACACCCAAAACAAAAACACAACACCACCACACCCCTTACCTATCTCCGACAGGGCCTCCTCTCGCGCCGCCGCCACGGTGTCTCACCTCCGATTGAACTCTCCACCGCTGATCGGGTGGGTCACCTCAGGCGCGACTCCCCGCACCCATGACCGTAGAAGCCACCGTTGCCTGGATCTGGCACCTGCCTCCTCACAGTCGCCGCCATCAAGGGACTTGTCGAACCGCCGTCGCTAGGGACCTCAGTGACCAGCGACGCTCCATCGAGACCCCCTCTGTGTGTGCCGTCGTAGAGCTCTCGAAATGTACCACCGCACCAAGGCGGAACACCCCTGTAAGTCCTCCTCCCTTACTCGTCTTCCCGCTCTCCTCACCGATTCCCGTCTTATCTCTTCCTTGCTCACTCTCCGTTCGTCCTCCCTCTTTACTCTCTCTCTTTTACTTCTGTTCTATAGATATTTATTGAATGGATCTCCTCAAAAAGGGGGAGAGCAGCATATGTGCTGCTAAAGAAACTTTTGGATATTTTATCCTTATTACTTTTCAGTACAGTATAGTAAATAGTGTATCAAGTAATTATATTATTGGTATATAAATTATTATAAGTTTTGCTATTAGAATTATTATTATTATTATTATTCTTATTCTTATTCTTATTATTATTATTATTATTATTCTTATTCTTATTCTTATTCTTATTCTTATTCTTATTCTTATTATTATTATTATTATTCATTAGTATTATTTTTATTAGGATTCTCTTATCACTGTCTTAGTATACTGCTACTTTTAGCACTATTATTATTTTATTAGTTTTTTTACTTATACTTATGATTGCTACTATTAATGTTATTAAAATTTTATTTTTGGCTTTCTACTAATGTTATAAATATTATAACTAAAGCCTACATCTATATCTCAAATTTTGGTTTCAAAAACCCTAAAGGTATGATTTTATATTCCTATGATATTATTCTGACAAGTTTTAGTCCTAGATCTTTTTCTAGATGTTATACTAGTAGTTACCAATTTATACAAGATTTTCTCATATTTTTATTTATCGAAAATATTTTTTTTACTAATAAAAGCAAAGATGGTTCTCTACATAAAAATCCTATTTTGCAACCTAGTGATTTTTTTTGCCTAAAAAGGATATTATTATTTAAAGTATTATAAATATTTTCTATAAATAGTATAAGTATCTTTTACCCTAAAAATCACATTAATTATCGTCGTTGATCGTGACTAATTCCTACTTCTAATTCCTCGCGACTTCAGACCTCTGTCTATCGACCATGGCTATTAGACGCATCAAAACTTATCGGATCATCGCACTACAACAGGCGACACCAGGCAAGATACCTTTCCATATTTACTGTTTATATTGAGTCTGTATTTCTTTAGTTATTGCATATTACTGTTCATTTATTTCCAGTTCTTCTAGCTGTACCATTATTACAGTTCCTGATTTACTATCTACTCAGTGATTTTAGCTTTACTTTATTATTATCCTTTGATTGCATATGGACCTAGAGTTAAGGGACTACCATCTGTAGTGTATTGTATAAACCTTGACACAGTTGTACCATGAGATATGTGTGAGATGAGTAGCATGTAGAGGTACTTGCGTGTTGGCTGATCACCCGTGTGCATGCGTTAGGTCTAACTGCTAATAAAGGCATGTTAGGAGACTTAGCAGTTAGTAGAGGTACATGATCTTGGATGCGACTTAGATAGGTGCATCGGGTGGAAAGAATAGTTCTTTGTCATATGGGCTTCTATTACATATTCCCTTGTAACTCAAAAGTTTTGCTGGAGATACGGGTATGCTTACCCCCTCAGGTTGGCCACTGTTGTTTTTGAACGTCATGCGCTTAGGTCACTGGTGCCCAAATAGGGACTATACCAGATCCTATTTACAGCCAGGGCTCATGCGACGAAAGGTTTGTTCTTAACTGCATAAACATATTAGAATGGTTAGATAACCCTGGTCAGTGTCATGTCACCTCCGCTCTATTAGTAGCTTGGGACAATATCGTATTGCAGAATAGTGTGCTACCTCTTGTTCTTGTTTGGTTATATGGGTAGTCCACTATTTTGGTGATGAGATATTGGATCTTGTTACGATTGGGACTATTTGTTTTACTTGTGATTTATGACATATTATACATATTCAGTTATGTGGCATGTTCTTCCTGGATCTTGTTACGTCCCTCTGAGGACCTGGTGATTTCTCAAGGTGTGTTTTGTGATTTTTGCAGGTGCTCTAGCCAAGGCCATAGTTTACAATCTACCTTCGCGATGATAGCTCTTCGATCGTCTTTTTGCTTCGCTTGACTCTTCCTTCGCTGTTATGTTTCTCTCTCTTTTCAGTTGGTAGTAGATTTGTTTGCCCAACGGCTTGTGAAAATAACAATTCATAAGTTATTATAAATTCTTTCTTCTTTATTTGTGGATGAGATTAGTGTCATGGTTACTGCATTTTACAGCTTATGTATACATATGATGGTTCCATATAATGGAGTATGCTTCGTATGTATGAAGCTGGCATGTCGACGTACTTAGTCCTAATTATTTTGGGACTGGGCGTTACATATTTTGTGGTGGCCCATGCAGGTCAAGTTTATCACTTCGGTTACGTTACTGTACCGATGTGAGCCTGCATATAGGATTAGAGTCTAGGACCTCATCCATAAAATTAACCTCCTTCCTTGACTTCAAATTTTTGAACTCTAATTGCCATCCTTGATTTGCATCCTGCTTAAACTCTTACCATCGTAATCCTTACTTTTTCGTGCTTAATGTCGGTTAGGAAGATGACTATACTAGTATATGCCTCATAGCTCAAACACATGTCTAGAAGGATTACATTGACAATTAATATGCATTGAGGTCCTATTTGAGTTAAAAAGACATTTGATTTCCCTAGAAGGTATGATATTAAGGATTTGTTAGTTTTAAGTTGGGTAGTAATACTATGGTCAAACCTTGAAAGATAGTTAAATTTTTATTTTTGACTGCTAGGAGGTATTTACAAGTGGACATATAACATCTATAAAGATTGGGAAAACAAATTAATCTTGGACTTTGAAGGATTAAGAAATATTTATGATTTTGGGGTTATAGCTATACACATTTTGTGGCCATAAAATTTATTTAGGAAAATTTTAAATTTCCTATGATTAATAAAGTTACTTAGATTTTGAGTTAATGATTTGATTGAGAAGAGAAAAAAATTGACTTTTGAATAGTTATGAGTTTAGATATACACACTTTTAAGGATATAGAATCAATTCGAGGAGTTATTTTAAATGTTCAATTTTGTTGTATGAATTACGGTTGATAAATTTATTAAAATGTTGAGTTTAAGATTTGGAAGAAAGGAGAAAAAAATATTTGATTTTTGCGATATGCAAGGGTTTATTTCGAGATTGATTAGAGATTTAAAATTTGATCAAACTTTAGAACCTAAGATGATTAGAAATTTTGGTAGATTATTTTGAGAATTATATTGAGAGACTTTTGTGGAAACTCAAAATTATTAAATCTTCTCGTGATAGAGAACAAAGAAGCAAACAAGGTTACCCTAATGGGTTACAAGTAGTCCACAGTAGTTGACATATCATCCATGGCCATGATAGTTGTATATACATAAGTATAGTTACTCGTCCACCAAACCATGTGACTATATCTCAATCTTGACCTACTCGACCTCCCCTCAAATCTATATCTTTTATCGTGACCTTCTAACAGTTTGAAACTTGAAAAATGATTAGATCGTTCCTTGGTCGTACTCATTCTCTCTAGAACCGTATCCTAACTTATTTTACTTTTGATCTACTAGACTTCCTAATCATCTTTATTTCGTGCTTTAATTTGATTTTTATTTTGTGCGTTAATTAGCCCCTCGTGAACACCCACTTTCTATTTTAGATCATTTAGTGTCCCCTACCGTGACATTAATATTCAGAGCACAAGACCAGTTGTTACCTTCCAACAAACCTCACATGCAAGACCTAGACGAGCCCACCTTCATATAGACATATCATGTCCCACTAAAACCCATCCCTTTGTGCTAATTTTTATGATACGACTTTCCGGTCAAAAATGCTAAACTATAACCTTTACCATGATACCAATATACTTTTCGACTACAGATAGGGACTCAACCTAGACTCAATTCTTTCGACCCAAAATATAATTGTGATTTACTTGATTCCTTAAATACTTAACTTTGTGCCTTATCTTGATTGGTTGACCCTTGCCCTTTTATTATCTTGATTACTTAGACCCATAACATTTTTACTTTCGTGCAATTTTTTTTTTAGTGATCCTTATTTTCCAAACCCTTACCATGACCATTGAACCTAACCACATTTTTCTTCCAATAGTTTTACCTCCCTACTTTGATGATTTTATTTGGCTCCTCCTTAATCTATTTTTCTTTTGTTTTGTTATGATTCCCATGGACCAATATGAAATTTTGTTCATGATGGACTAGATTAGAACATAATAGAGGATATTAAAAAGAAGAATGGATAAGAGAAGTATGCGACATATATACGACCAGATTATAGGAAGACACTAATATTACGGATTGAGAAAATTTACGTATGATGATGAAAGATTTTTATGATGGTATGACCAAAAGAGTGTATATTCTCGATTTACAAATTAGCCCTCTGAGACCTATCGAACCTGGAAGACAGATTTTTATTTTTATGGATATATTCTACATTAACGAATGAGTACAAATTTTCTAGTAAGAAGATTTTGACCTTACTTCGATTAAATTGATTGAAGGTTTAGTTAATTTATATTATGAAGGATAAAATTTGATTTGAAGAAAATACAAGAAGTAGATTAAAATTTGAACATTTTGAAAATCTATTGTTGAATATCGCATTTAGAACACGAATATAGATAGAAATTAAAAATCTATGTGAGTAAAATTTTGAAGGTTAATGATTGAGAGGAAAATAGGCTTCAAGGATTAAAGGATTTATGGAATATAAATCTTGATAAAATAGACGTAAGATTGAATATAGAGAGGCCTTGATGATTATGTCGAGAGTTTTGACGATATCAAAAACAAGTTAGATTTTGAATATAGAGATAGTGATCAAAAAAATTAGACGAAGGAAGTCTTTGCCTATCGTGTGTTATATAATTTTCATTATTGTCGTTGGATGGTAAAGGGGATCGAATTCGATACTGATTGGTTGTTGTGAGATATTTTCTAAACTATATCTTTGAATTCATACTTCCTAGTTACCCAAATTTGCAGTTATTCCGTAATTAATAACTTTCCTTGGAAGCTTTTCTCTTTGTCAAATAAATTGATTGATTTCTTATCGGTAAACTCCTTCTATCTCCTCAACCCTACCTATTCCTAAATTTCGAGGACAAAATTCTTTAAGTTGGGTAGAATATAAACCCCCTAATTTTTTTACTACGTTTTTTTATAAATTGTTATTTAATTTGTACTTCGAATTTGTACGGCGCATGCAAGTTCGCGTTCTCGTATTTGTACGTCGCGTGCGAATGTGCGTTTTTCGTATTTGCTTGTCGAGTATGAATATGTGCGAGGTACATATTTTTATAAAATGTTTTATTTATAGATGTAAATTATATTTCAAAATAATATACGATAAATATTTTATATTGCTTGAAGTTGTAAATGCGTCACGCCGAGGATTGCCAAACTTCATCTTTTATTTATTATAAAAAGGCCATTTTTGGGTACAAGTATAACTAATAATTTAGGAAAAAAATTGTGTTTTATGTAAGTATTATTTTGCATGCAAGTGTATATATATTTGTATTTTCGAAATTTATTATTATCATTAATTTATTATTTCGAAAAGATATATTAAATATGGTTGGATTTAATATGTAATTAATTATGGTGATTTAAGTGGGAAAAGATGTTATTAACTTATTTAAATTTAGTTTAAATTAAAGGTGGAATTTATCTACATTGGATTTAGATTTGATTGAGCTACTTTTAAATCGATTTAAATTAAAAGGCAAATTATCTAGAGGGAGATTTAAACTCTCTCCGTCATTATTTAAATAGGAGCCACCACCTCCTATATAAGGAGAGGCACATTATTCACTTTTCGATGGACTTCTCCACAATCATCTCCATAAATTTTCTATTACAACCAAGACATCGTGCACCGTGTCCGTGTCCCCTCCCACCTACTATATTTTTCTTCATTACAAATACAATATTTTTCATCCCGTCCGACAATCCCGAATGTCCATCCATGTCATGTCAGACATTCCCCGTTGTCACGACCCGCACCCACTGTGAGGGTACGATTACGTAACGACGCCTAGCCTATGTCGCAGTGTCGGCGGTAGAGCGCTGTCCTAGGTTACTATCTAACCAGCAACTCACGCAATATATAATGTACTCATCATGATCAACTCCGAACGGAGGACAAGTATAAGATATTGAACTCAATCACAGTCTAAGCACGATAAGATAAACACAGAGGAATTAAACTAAGAATAAAAGAACACTACTAAAATAATAACAACTCTCAACAAATCTCAAATACTACACAAGTCTCAAAACTTCTATAACAAGTTCAACATGGAACCAAATGCTAGTCTACTAAACTAAATCCCGATCACTCCAGAGAGTCAGGGCCAAAGGTAGTCATCCCATCTCCAGTTCCATAATATGTATGGCAGGTGTCCTCAGGGCAATCATCTGTAAAATTTCAACAGGTCCAGTCAGGACAGGAACGAGTACAACTCATCAAGAAATCCCAATTAAATGACAGAGAACTATAAAGCAGTTATAAGCAGTTATATTGATGAATTATGGCAGTTTGTATACAAGTGATGGTATAGAGAAACAGTTAAGATACAAGGAAAGTAAGTAACTAAAACAAGAGAAGAATGATGGCAATGAAGACTGTAAAATAAATCTAGCTGAACTAAGGTAACATAATAAGTCCAGATTGTAAACGTAATAAGTGCAAAACCTAAGTAATCCAGACAACATGAATCTGATACCAGGTGATTCCAGTCCAAGATGAGTCCGTTATGAGGTGAGTCCAGTTGGTGATCAAAGGTTCCAGGGTGAGTCCAGCCTATACTCTAACAGTGTGTTTTAAAATATCGGGATTGACATGTGAACGGCTGTAGGTAATACGGCACATCACACACCTGGTCGGGTGTGAGATGGCTATCAATCCAGTATAATTCCAAGGGAGTGGTTCTAGTATTTGGGTATGTTTACATGCCTATTCCAATATTTTCCCGCCTAGCAAGTACAAGTGAATCCAGAAAACGACACGAGAAATCGGGATGAGTCCAGCCAAACATAATGATACCAGCAAAAGATTCCAGAGTGATTCCAGTAGGTGGTTCCAGTAGTGATTCTCGAAGGTGATGCCAGTAGTGGTTCCAGAAAATAGAGGCCAGACAGATGGTATGTGTGTCGCATACATGAATCCAGAAATATCCATATGTGTGGTATCAGAAAATCACATAAAACTAAATAGAACTGAAATACAGTAACTGGCAGATAAATGAGAGAACTATTAGAGAATGTACTCGCCTGCTACTCTGAGAAGAGTAGTGTAATATCAGATGCCTGCACCAGAGTCACAATGTCCTAAATAAAACAGTACAGGTTATAATGTGTTTAAAACAAGGTAAATGATGTCTACGATACAATCTACATGATTTCTAGGTCAAACTAGGTCAAAGTCAACTCTTGGTCAACTCTGGTCAAACCAAGTCAACTACACTAGTCAAACTTGGTCAATTGGTCACATCTAGACTCAATGTTGACTTTGGTCAACTCCAATCAATCTTGAACTATTAGGTCAACTCTGGTCAATTCTAGGGTTTTGGGTCAACTATTGGCCAACATAGGTCCCTACTAGTCTAGGTTTATCTAAAACCTACATTAAAACTAAACTCCTATGTTCTAACCCATAACCCATAACATATACTTAATTATATCTCATAGACATATATCTAATATGTATACATACACTATAATATTATTTCTAGGATACATTACCATTTCTAAGCCCTCAACCACAATACCAAAACACAAAGTATCCTAATACATCATGTATATTACATTTATTATCCACCTTGCATATACACACAGATATATATATATATATATATATATATATATATATATATATATATATATATATATATATATATAACATATATAGATATAGAGATGTGAGAAGGGGCTATGTGTTGTGTGTGTTTGTTAGGGATGAACCTAGTGTGAATTAGGAAGCTGAAATCAGTGAACAGTGATAGGTTAATGAATAACAGGGCAATGTGGGTTCAATGTGACGGTTTAGTGTAGTAGGATTTCTCAGGAATTATGTGCTCAATGTGTGTATACATAAAAATGGATCAATACAATGTGTGTGTGTGTATGTGTATATGAAAACAGTGTGATATTTGGGAGTTTCAGTTCTCAGAAAACTGAAAACAAGTGACAGTGAATCACAAGAGGGTGTTAAACTTGGGAAGTTAATGGTTAGTGTATGTGTATATGTGTCTTGAAAGTTTAGGTAATAGGAATGGCAGTTTTTATGATAGGATTTGCAATGTGTATAGGCTATACTCTCAGGTGTCACTATGTGTACAAACTCAGGAATTTCAATGGGTGTTATGTGATTGATAAGAGGATTGAAATGTACATGGTCAATTATACTTCTCAGGAAAACTGAGATTAAATCTCAGGAATGTGGCAAAGGAATGAAGGCAATGTGAAATCAGATTTAAATGACAGTTTGTTATATCAATTCAACATTCAAGATCAAAACGAAACCTTATTCCTAACATCAATCAAACCCAAGTATTTAGACATAACTAACAGTGAACTAAACATAAAGTAGGGAATTTAACCATGGCAATAAAACTTCCAAAATCAGTTTTTACAAAATAGAAAATTTTAGGATTGAAACAGGTAGGGTGTATCAGTCAACAGTGTATGTCAATCAACACCCTCAAACCCAAATCGAAATAAAAAAAACCTAACACTAGTCAAACTAACATTGTAATGGTTAATACACAGGTAGAGGAATCTAACATGATCAATAAACTTCAAAAATCAGTTGTGGAGAATGAAGTTCAGAAATCTGATTTCTCAAGACTGAGTAGCAGTCAACATTTCGTATCATTCCAACTACGAAAATCCATTATCAAGTGCAAAAACCAAAACTAATATGTAACACCCATCTAGCAAGTCCTATTACACATGTGTGAATCAATATGGCAATTTAGAACATCATAAAAATCAATTTAAACTGAAATCACAGTTCAGGATTTCAAAAATCACCCATGGTATCAGTGGAAACAGGAAATTCGAAATTGAACACCAAAATCATGCTAAAATGACCAATAAATGGTTGGTAAACCATTCACCACTTGTACCCGTGTCCCACGAGTCATTCGTGTCCCACCAAGTGGACACGAGCATGTCCAAACACACACAGACACGCACATGTGCACAAGACAGTGCGCTGTATCGTGCACGCATGCACGCGTGTCCCGCGCGGGACACGGGGCACGACACGACTCGTGCTCGTGCCCACGTGTTCGCCACCTATAGGGCTACACGTGTATGCCCCTACACCATGACCTAGGTTCGTGTCGTGTCGGCTTTAGAGCCGTGTCAGTGGTCGAATTCCACGCGTGCACAGCGCGCGCGCAGCCATTGCGTCCAGTGCGAGGAGGATTTCTCCTCGCACACGCAAGCCCGTGCTCCCATCTTTTGGAAGGATGGTGGCAGATGATGCCCCAAGCCCCTCGCCAAAAATGGCGTGTCCACGTGTCCTTTGTCGGGAGTTATCAACCCCGTGATGCAGGACACAGTGCACACCACACGGTCAGAGTGTTCGTGTCCCCGTGTGGACACGACACGACACCAAAATACAAAACATCCTTCACAAAATTTAATGTACATACTAAGATCTACCATTCCATTTAATTACATTTTCAAAAATCAAAAATAAATTCCTAAGGGGTATTCTATCGAACACCTAGCCTATCAAATAGATACGTGTCCGATACGGACACGAAACTAACACGAATTGTGCCCAAATTCTAGGGACAGCTAGGGGACTCCAAGATATAGCCCTAAATGCAAAGAAAACAGCAATTTAAATCAATTTGAGGAGTTTTACCTATAGGTGCAAATTGCATGGAAAAGCTCCAAATAGGGGGTGTTCCTCTTGATGGTTAAATGCTCCAAATGAGCCCAAAGCTGAGATTAACCTCCAGAATTATAAAATATACAGAAATTAGAACCTATTGCAAAAGACTAGGATTAAAAAGGAATTAAAATGGATTTATGGAGATTTTTAGAAGGGGGACAATACCTTTTCTTTTCTCCAAGTGTTGGAATGATAAAAAGGAGGCAACCCTAATGAATAATTGTTTATATAGGGTGGGGATCCCTGTGTGGCTGGTCATTTAGGTTTGTTTAGGGTTAGGGCTTCTAGTTATGGGCTATGGGCCAAGTCATAAGTCATTAGGTCATGAAATCATAAGTCATTTCATTAAACCATAATCATGAAATGATTTCACTCAAACTAATCCTCCTATTCCAAAATTAGTCTCTAATAACTAAAAGTAGGTTAACCTAAGTTAGACTAGGGCTACTATAGTTAGGGTTAGGTTCTAGGCTAGTCCACTCGGTCTCAACAAGTCAAAGTCAAACTAGAATTCACCAATTCATTAAATAAATTAAAAATTCAAATAAGCCAAAATGATCAATTTACTCCTAGACTAACATGATAATTAAATCATCTTAATGACATGGTTAGGCTCTAGGTCATGCAGTCACTAGGGTTTCACTGACAGCATATCAAAATCACAAGTCATGACTCAAAGCAGTTTTTAAATAGTTTAAAAATTATTAAAAATTACCAAAAATCATAATATGTAAATATCAATAAGAATTATTATAATTATAAAATTTCAAAAATACCCACATCTGGAAAATTGGGTGTTACAATCCTATCCCCTTAGAAAAATTTTGTCATCGAAATTAAAATGATCGCACCCTTCTAGGTCAAACCCAAACAATCAAGGTCAAGAGATAATCATGCAAACAAAATCTTACTGGTCGTGATTCCACAGTCTCGAACAGGGTAGCTACACTATCTAGCAATCACATACAATATGCTGGCAGGAACTAAGGGAATCACACAGGAAAGTGGGAAGGAAGAATGAGAAGGTCAAACCTGCTAACCCATCACCTGCAGCGTCAGTCTCCTCGACCACCATCGCAAAAGCTCTACCCCTCTGCTGCTAAGCTACAGGTGGCCTAGCTCCCTCATAAGGAGGTGCAGCGAGACAATCTATCATCTTGTGAGCGCCAGACCCACAGAATAGACAAACCTTCAGCCTTCTCCTACAAGACTCCCAAACATGTCCTGTCTTCCTGCAGTAGGCACAAGTCGGCACCCCCGTCGTCCTGTCCTCTATGCTGATGCTGTGCCTGCTGCACTCTCATTGGTGCCCGTGCCTGCTGAGCCTGCACATGGGCCTCTTGGCCTGACCTCCGCTGCTGCTACCACCCTGGAAGTCCCGACTCCTCTTCAACTTCAACCCCAGGTCGCCCTCCGCTGCCATAGCCCTAGAAAATATTTCCGCGTAGGTAGCGTTCCAGTCGCTCTTAGTCAGCGACCGAACCTCCCTAATCAAGCCTCGGTGGAACTTCCTCGCCTTCGTCTTCTCAGTCAAGTCATCAATGAACCGGGCCAACCGGCAAAACTCCTCGACGTACTCAGCTACTGACTGGTTCCCCTGAACCAGGCTCTCAAACTGTGCCTCGATACCTCCCAAGGCTACATCAGGAAAGAACTGCTCCTTGAACAGTTCCTTGAACTGGGCCCAAGTCTGGACCTCAACTCCCACCCTGGGATCTGTCTGGTACCACGTACGGGCTAAGTCCTGCATCTGACTGCCTGCCACATCGATATGGAGTCGATCTGGTATCTCTGCCAACCTGAATATCTCTTCGATATGCTCGATCCAATCGTCCGTATAATGGATGCCCTCAGTACCCAAGAACTCTCTAGGATGCATCTTCTGAAAGTCCTGGATATCCTTCTCCTTCCGGTAAGGCTGCTGCTGCTTCTCCCGAGTAGTCACCATCTCTACTGTAGTACGAACCAGCTATTGGGCCTCGTCAATCCCGTGACGATAATCGGCAGTCTGCCGCTGCTGCTGCTGGTGGTGAGACGCCAGAATCCTCTCCACAAAAGAAAATAGATGAGCAGCATCTACCATCCCCGCAGGTGGAGGATGCTGCAATGGAAGGATCTCGGAAAGCACCGGACTCTGCCTTCCAGCTAGTGGAGGTGCTCCTCCGAAAGCTGCTGAGACACCCACCCCAGCTGGCATGACAGGGGCTAAGGTACCGGGAGCTGGCTGCTGAAGGTGAGAGGTGGCAGACCGCTCTGCAGCGGCTACTGTACCAGAGCGATGTGATCGTGTCTCCACCATCCTGAAGACAGATCGAAAAGGAAGTCAATACTTAGCAGGAATCGATAAATCAAAGGAGGACAGTTTATTGCAAAGAAGACAAGTCAGTAGATATTTAGATGGCATGAATTGAAGCAGAAATTTTTTCCTAAATATGATTGAGTACCTCTCCGTTAAAGCCTATCTCTCAATCCTATCGCAGGCTCACAGCAGTACAACTAAGTCGTCGTACTACCACGATATCGTACTAATGCGACTCTTGACCTGCATGGGCCACCACTAAAAATGTGTCACGACCCGCACCCACTGTGAGGGTACGAGTACGTAACGATGCCCAGCCTATGACACAGTATCGACGGTAGAGCGCTATCCTAGGTTACTATCTAACCAGCGACTCACGCAATATATAATGTACTCATCATGATCAACTCCGAACGGAGGACAAGTATAAGATATTGAACTCAATCACAGTCTAAGCACGATAAGATAAACACAGAGGAATTAAACTAAGAATAAAAGAATACTATTAAATAATAACAACTCTCAACAAATCTCAAATACTACACAAGTCTCAAAACTTCTATAACAAGTTCAACATTGAACCAAATGCTAGTCTACTAAACTAAATCCCGATCACTCCTGAGAGTCGGGGCCAAAGGTAGTCATCCCGTCTCCGGATCCATAATATGTAGGGCAGGTATCCTCAGGGCAATCATCTGTAAAATTTCAACAGGTCCAGTCAGGACAGGAACGAGTACAACTCATCAAGAAATTCCAATTAAATGACAGAGAACTATAAAGCAGTTATAAGCAGTTATATTGATGAATTATGGCAGTTTTTATACAGGTGATGGTATAGAGAAACAGTTAAGATACAAGGAAAGTAAGTAACTAAAACAAGAGAAGAATGATGGCAATAAAGACTGTAAAATAAATCTAGATGAACTAAGGTAACATAATAAGTCCAGAATGTAAATGTAACAAGTGCAAAACCTAAGTAATCCAGACAACATGAATCTGATACCAGGTGATTCCAGTACAAGATGAGTCCGTTATGAGGTGAGTCCAGTTGGTGATCAAAGGTTCCAGGGTTAGTCCAGTCTATACTCTAACGGTGTGTTTTAAAATATTGGGATTGACATGTGAACGGCTGTAGGTAATACGGTACATCACACACCTGGCCGGGTACGAGATGGCTATTATTTTAGTATAATTCCAAGGGAGTGGTTCCAGTATTTGGGTATGTTCACATGCCTATTCCAATATTTCCCCGCCCAGCAAGTACACGTGAATCCAGAAAACGACACGAGAAATCGGGATGAGTCCAGCCAAACATAATGATACCAGCAAAAGATTCCAGAGTGATTCCAGTAGGTGGTTCCAATAGTGATTCCAGAAGGTGATGCCAGTAGTGGTTCCAGAAAATAGAGGCCAGACAGATGGTATGTGTGTCGCATACATGAATCCAGAAATATCCATATGTGTGGTATCAGAATCACATAAAACTAAATAGAACTGAAATACAGTAACTGGCAGATAAATGAAAGAACTATTAGAGAATGTACTCGCCTGCTACTCTGAGAAGAGTAGTGTAATATCAGATGCCTGCACTAGAGTCACAATGTCCTAAATAGAACAGTACAGGTTATAATGTGTTTAAAACAAGGTAAATGATGTCTACGATACAATCTACATGATTTCTAGGTCAAAATAGGTCAAAGTCAACTCTTGATCAACTCTGGTCAAACCAAGTCAACTACACTAGTCAAACTAGGTCAATTGGTCACATCTAGACTCAATGTTGACTTTTGGTCAACTCCAATCAATCTTGAACTATTGGGTCAACTCTGGTCAATTCTAGGGTTTTGGGTCAACTATTGGCCAACATAGGTCCCTACTAGTCTAGGTTTATCTAAAACCTACATTAAAACTAAACTCCTAAGTTCTAACCCATAACATATACTTAATTATATCTCATAGACATATATCTAATATGTATACATACACTATAATATTATTTCTAGGATACATTACCATTTCTAAGCCCTCAACCACAATACCAAAACACAAACTGTCCTAATACATCATGTATATTACATTTATTATCCACCTTGCATATACATAAATATATATATATATATATATATATATATATATATATATATATATATATATATATATATATATATATATAATATATACAGATATAGAGATGTGAGAAGGGGCTATGTGTTGTGTGTGTTTGTTAGGGATGAACCTAGTGTGAATTAGGAAGATGAAATCAGTGAACAATGATAGGTTAATGAATAACAGGGCAATATGGGTTCAATGTGACAGTTTAGTGTGGTAGGATTTCTCAGGAATTATGTGCTCAATGTGTATATACATAAAAATGGATCAATACAATGTGTGTGTGTATGTGTATATGAAAACAGTGTGATATTTGGGAGTTTCAGTTCTCAGAAAACTGAAAACAAGTGACAGTGAATCACAAGAGGGTGTTAAACTTGGGAAGTTAATGGTTAGTGTATGTGTACATGTGTCTTAAAAGTTTAGGTAATAGGAATGGCAGTTTTTATGATAGGATTTGCAATGTGTATAGGCTATACTCTCAGGTGTCACTATGTGTACAAACTCAGGAATTTCAATGGGTGTTATGTGATTGATAAGAGGATTGAAATGTACATGGTCAATTATACTTCTCAGGGAAACTGAGGTTAAATATCAGGAATGTGGTAAAGGAATGAAGGTAATGCGAAATCAGATTTAAATGACAGTTTGTTATATCAATTCAACATTCAAGATCAAAACGAAACCTCATTCCTAACATCAATCAAACCCAAGTATTTAGACATAACTAACAGTGAACTAAACATAAAGTAGGGAATTTAACCATGGCAATAAAACTTCCAAAATCAGTTTTTATAAAATGGAAAATTTCAGGATTGAAACAGGTAGGGTGTATCAGTCAACAGTGTATGTCAATCAACACCCTCAAACCCAAATCGAAAAAAAAAACCTAACACTAGTCAAACTAACATTGTAATGGTTAATACACAGGTAGAGGAATCTAACATGATCAATAAACTTCAAAAATCAGTTGTGGAGAATGAAGTTCAGAAATCTGATTTCTCAAGACTGTGTATCAGTCAACATTTCGTATCATTCCAACTACGAAAATCCATTATCAAGTGCAAAAACCAAAACTAATATGTAACACCCATCTAGCAAGTCCTATTACACATGTGTGAATCAATGTGGCAATTTAGAACATCATAAAAATCAATTTAAACTGAAATCACAGTTTAGGATTTCGAAAATCACACATGGTATCAATGGAAACAGGAAATTCAAAATTGAACACCAAAATCGTGCTAAAATGACCAATAAATGGTTGGTAAACCATTCACCAATTGTACCCGTGTCCCACGAGTCATTCGTGTCGCACCAAGTGGACACGAGCGTGTCCAAACACACACAGACACGCACATGTGCACAAGACAGTGTGCTGCGTCGTACACGCATGCACGCGTGTCCTGCGCATGACACGGGGACGACACGACTCGTGCTCATGCCCACATGGTCGCCACCTATAGGGCTACACGTGTATGCCCCTGTACCGTGACCTAGGTTCGTGTCGTGTCGACTTTAGAGCCGTGTCAGTGGTCAAATCCCACGCGTGCACAGCGTGCGCACGCGGCCATTACGGCCAGTACAATGAGGATTTCTCCTCGCAAACGCAAGCCCGTGCTCCCATCTTTTGGGAGGATGGTGGTAGATGATGCCCCAAGCCCCTCGCCAAAAATGGCGTGTCCACGTGTCCTTTGTCGGGAGTTATCAACCCCGTGATGCAGGACACAGTGCACACTGCGCGGTCAGCGTGTTTGTGTCCCCGTGTGGACACGATACGACACCAAAATACAAAACATCCTTCATAAAATTTAATGTACAAACTAAGATCTACCAATCCATGTAATTACATTTTCAAAAATCAAAAATAAATTTCTAAGGGGCATTCTATCGAACACCTAGCCTATCAAATAGATACGTGTCCGATACGGACACTAAACTGACACGAATTGTGCCCAAATTCTAGGGACAGCTAAGGGACTCCTAGATCTAGCCCTAAATGCAAAGAAAATAGCAATTTAAATTAATTTGAGGAGTTTCACCTATAGGTGCAAATTGCATGGAAAAGCTCCAAATAGGGGGTGTTCCTCTTGATGGCGAAATGCTCCAAATGAGCCCAAAGCTGAGATTAACCTCCAGAATTATAAAATATACAGAAATTAGAACCTATTGCAAAAGACTAGGATTAAAAAGGAATTAAAATGGATTTATGGAGATTTTTGGAAGGGGGATAATACCTTTTCTTTTCTCCAAGTGTTGGAATGATAAAAAGGAGGCAACCCTAATGAATAAGTGTTTATATAGGGTGGGGATCCCTATGTGGCTGGTCATTTAGGTTTGGTTAGGGTTAGGGCTTCTAGTTATGGGCTATGGGCCAAGTCATAAGTCATTAAGTCATGAAATCATAAGTCATTTCATTAAACCATAATCATGAAATGATTTCACTCAAACTAATCCTCCTATTCCAAAATTAGTCTCTAATGACTAAAAGTAGGTTAACCTAAGTTAGACTAGGGCTACTATAGTTAGGGTTAGGTTCTAGGCTAGTCTACTAGGTCTCAACAAGTCAAAGTCAAACTAGAATTCACCAATTCATTAAATAAATTAAAAATTCAAATAAGCCAAAATGATCAATTTACTCCTAGGCTAAAATGATAATTAAATCATCCTAATGACATGGTTAGGCTCTAGGTCATGCAGTCACTAGGGTTTCTCTGACAGCACATCAAAATCACAAGTCATGACTCAAAGCAGTTTTTTAATAGTTTAAAAATTATTAAAAATCACCAAAAATCATAATATGAATTAAATATCAATAATAATTATTATAATTACAAAATTTTAAAAATACCCTCATCTGGAAAAATGGGTGTTACAATCCTACCCCCCTAGAAAAATTGTCCTCGAAATTAAAATGATCGCACCCTTGTAGGTCAAACCCAAACAATCAAGGTCAAGAGATAATCATGCAAACAAAATCTTACTGGTCGTGATTCCACAGTCTCGAACAGGATAGCTACACTATCTAGCAATCACAAATACTATCCTGGCTGGTACTAAGGGAATCACACAGGAAAGTGGAGAGGAAGAATGAGAAGGTCAAACCTGCTAACCCATCACCTGCAGCGTCGGTCTCCTCGACCGCCATCGTAAAAGCTCCACCCCTCTGGTGCTGAGCTACAGGTGGCCTAGCTCCCTCATAAGGAGGTACAGCGGGACAATCTATCATCTTGTGAGCGCCAGACCCACAGAATAGACAAACCTTCAGCCTCCTCCTACAAGACTCCCAAACATGTCATGTCTTCCTGCAGTAGGCATAAGTCGGCACCCCGCGGTCCTGTCCTCTATGCTGATGTTGTGCCTGCTGCACTCTCATTGGTGCCTGAACCTGCTGAGCCTGCACAAGGGGCCTCTTGGCCTGACCCCCGCTGCTGCTACCACCCTGGAAGTTCCGACCCCTCTTCAACTTCAACCCAAGGTCGTCCTCCGCTGCCATAGCCCCAGAAAATATCTTCGCGTAGGTAGCATTTCGGTCGTTCTTAGTCAGCGACCGAACCTCCCTAATCAAGCCTCGGCGAAACTTCCTCGCCTTCGTCTTCTCAGTCAAGTCATCAATGAACCGGGCCAATCGGCAAAACTCCCCGGCGTACTCAGCTACTGACTGGTTCTCCTGAACCAGGCTCTCAAACTGTGCCTCGATACCTCCCAAGGCCACATCAGGAAAGAACTGCTCCTTGAACAGTTCTTTGAACTGGGCCCGAGTCTGGCCCTCAACTCCCATCCTGGGATCTGTTTGGTACCACGCACGGGCTAAGTCCTGCATCTGACTGCCTGCCACCTCGATATGGAGTCATTCTGGTTTCTCTGCCAACCTGAATATCTCCTCGATATGCTCGATCCAATCATCCGCATAATGGATGCCCTCAGTGCCCAAGAACTCTCTAGGATGCATCTTCTGAAAGTCCTGGATATCCTTCTCCTTCTGGTAAGGCTACTGCTGCTCCCCCCGAGCAGTCACCATCTCTACTGTAGTACGAACCAGCTGGTGGGCCTCGTCAATCCCCTGACGATAATCGGCAGTCTGCCGCTGCTACTGCTGCTGGTAAGACGCCAGAATCCTCTCCACAAAAGAAAATAGATGAGCAGCATCTACCATCTCCGCAGGTGGAGGCTGCTGCGGTGGAAGGATCTCGGGAAGCACCGGACTCTGCCTTCCAGCTAGTGGAGGTGCTCCTCCGAAAGCTGCTGAGACACCCACCCCAGCTGGCATGACAGGGGCTAAGGTACCGGAAGCTGGCTGCTGAAGGTGAGAGGTGGCAGACCCCTCTGCAGCGGCTACTGTACCAGAGCGATGTGATCGAGTCTCCACCATCCTGAAGACAGATCAAAAAGGAAGTCAATACTGAGCAGGAATCGATAAATCAAAGGAGGACAGTTTATTGCAAAAAAGACAAGTCAGTAGATATTTAGATGGCATGAATTGAAGCAGAAATTTTTTCCTAACTGTGATTGAGTACCTCTTCCTTAAAGCCTATCTCTCAATCCTATCGCAGGCTCGTAGCAGTACAACTAAGTCGTCGTATTACCATGATATCGCACTAATGCGACTCTCGACCTGCATGGGCCACCACTAAAAATGTGTCATGACCCGCACCCACTGTGAGGGTACGAGTACGTAACGATGCCCAGCCTACGCCGCAGTATCGACGGTAGAGCGCTGTCCTAGGTTACTATCTAACCAGCAACTCACGCAATATATAATGTACTCATCATGATCAACTCCTAACGGAGGACAAGTATAAGATATTGAACTCAATCACAGTCTAAGCACGATAAGATAAACACAGAGGAATTAAACTAAGAATAAAAGAACAGTACTAAAATAATAACAACTCTCAACAAATCTCAAATACTACACAAGTCTCAAAACTTCTATAACAAGTTCAACATAGAACCAAATGCTAGTCTACTAAACTAAATCCCGATCACTCTTGAGAGTCGGGACCAAAGGTAGTCATCCCGTCTCCGGGTCCATAATATGTAGGGCAGGTGTCCTCAGGGTAATCATCTGTAAAATTTCAACAGGTCCAGTCAGGACAGGAACGAGTAAAACTCATCAAGAAATCCCAATTAAATGACAGAGAACTATAAAGCAGTTATAAGCAGTTATATTGATGAATTATGGCAGTTTGTATACAGGTGATGGTATAGAGAAACAGTTAAGATACAAGAAAAGTAAGTAACTAAAACAAGAGAAGAATGATGGCAATGAAGACTGTAAAATAAATCTAGCTGAACTAAGGTAACATAATAAGTCCAGAATGTAAATATAACAAGTACAAAACCTAAGTAATCCAGACAACATGAATCTGATACCAGGTGATTCCAGTACAAGATGAGTCCGTTATGAGGTGAGTCCAGCTGGTGATCAAAGGTTCCAGGGTGAGTCCAGCCTATATTCTAACGGTGTGTTTTAAAATATCGGGATTGACATATGAACGGCTGTAGATAATACGGCACATCACACACCTGGCTGGGTGTGAGATGGCTATCATTCCAGTATAATTCCAAGGGAGTGATTCCAGTATTTGGGTATGTTCACATGCCTATTCCAATATTTCCCCGCCCAGCAAGTACAAGTGAATCCAGAAAACGACACGAGAAATCGGGATGAGTCTAGCCAAACATAATGATACCAGCAAAAGATTCCAGAGTGATTCCAGTAGGTGGTTCCAGTAGTGATTCTAGAAGGTGATGCCAGTAGTGGTTCCAGAAAATAGAGGCCAGACAGATGGTGTGTGTCGCATACATGAATCCAGAAATATCCATACGTGTGGTATCAGAGAATCACATAAAACTAAATAGAACTGAAATACAGTAACTGGCAAATAAATGAGAGAACTATCAGAGAATGTACTCGCCTGTTACTCTGAGAAGAGTAGTGTAATATCAGATACCTGCACCAGGGTCACAATGTCCTAAATAGAACAGTACAGGTTATAATGTGTTTAAAACAAGGTAAATGATGTCTACGATGCAATCTACATAATTTCTAGGTCAAACTAGGTCAAAGTCAACTCTTGGTCAACTCTGGTCAAACCAAGTCAACTATACTAGTCAAACTAGGTCAATTGGTCACATCTAGACTCAATGTTGACTTTTGGTCAACTCCTGTCAATCTTGAACTATTGGGTCAACTCTGATCAATTCTAGGGTTTTGGGTCAACTATTGGCCAACATAGGTCCCTACTAGTCTAGGTTTATCTAAAACCTACATTAAAACTAAGCTCCTAAGTTCTAACCCATAACCCATAACATATACTTAATTATATCTCATAGACATATATCTAATATGTATACAAACACTATAATATTATTTCTAGGATACATTACCATTTCTAAGCCCTCAACCACAATACCAAAACACAAACTATCCTAATACATCATGTATATTACATTTATTATCCACCTTGCATATACATACATACATACATATATATATATATATATATATATATATATATATATATATATATATATATATATATATATATAACATATATAGATATAGAGATGTGAGAAGGGGCTATGTGTTGCGTGTGTTTGTTAGGGATGAACCTAGTGTGAATTAGGAAGCTGAAATCAGTGAACAGTGATAGGTTAGTGAATAACAGGGCAATGTGGGTTCAATGTGATAGTTTAGTGTAGTAGGATTTCTCAGGAATTATGTGCTCAATGTGTGTATACATAAAAATGGATCAATAGAATGTGTGTGTGTATGTGTATATGAAAACAGTGTGATATTTGGGAGTTTCAGTTCTCAGAAAACTGAAAACAAGTGACAGTGAATCACAAGAGGGTGTTAAACTTGGGAAGTTAATGGTTAGTGTATGTGTATATGTGTCTTGACAGTTTAGGTAATAGGAATGGCAGTTTTTATGATAGGATTTGCAATGTGTATAGGCTATACTCTCAGGTGTCACTATGTGTACAAACTCAGGAATTTCAATGGGTGTTACGTGATTGATAAGAGGATTGAAATGTACATGGTCAATTATACTTCTCTGGAAAACTGAGATTAAATCTCAGAAATCTGGCAAAGAATGAAGGCAATGCGAAATAAGATTTAAATGACAGTTTGTTATATCAATTCAACATTCAAGATCAAAATGAAACCTCATTCCTAACATCAATCAAACCCAAGTATTTAGACATAACTAACAGTGAACTAAACATAAAGTAGGGAATTTAACCATAGCAATAAAACATCCAAAATTAGTTTTTACAAAATGGAAATTTTCAGGATTGAAACAGGTAGGGTGTATCAGTCAACAGTGTATGTCAATCAACACCCTCAAACCCAAATCGAAATAAAAAAAAAACCTAACACTAGTCAAACTAATATTGTAATGGTTAATACACAGGTAGAAGAATCTAACATGATCAATAAACTTCAAAAATCAGTTGTGGAGAATAAAGTTCAGAAATCTGATTTCTCAAGACTGTGTATCAGTCAACATTTCGTATCATTCCAACTACGAAAATCCATTATCAAGTGCAAAAACCAAAACTAGTATGTAACACCCATCTAGCAAGTCCTATTACACATGTGTGAATCAATGTGGCAATTTATAACATCAAAAAAATCAATTTAAACTGAAATCACAGTTCAGGATTTCGAAAATCACCCATGGTATCAGTGGAAATAGGAAATTCGAAATTGAACACCAAAATCGTGCTAAAATGACCAATAAATGGTTAGTAAACCATTCACCACTTGTATCCGTGTCCCACGAGTCATTCGTGTCCCACCAAGTGGACACGAGTGTGTCCAAAAACACACAGACACGCACATGTGCACAAGATAGTGCGCTGCGTCGTACGCGTGACATGGGGCACGACACGACTCGTGCTCGTACCCACGTGTTTACCACCTATAGGGCTACACGTGTATGCCCCTGCACCGTGACCTAGGTTCGTATCGTGTCAGTTTTAGAGCCGTGTCAGTGGTCGAATCCCACGCGTGGACAACGCACGTGCGCGGCCAGTGCGGCCAGTACGAGGAGGATTTCTCTTCGCACACGCAACCCCGTGCTCCCATCTTTTGGAAGGATGGTGGCAGATGATGCCCCAAGCCCTTCGCCAAAAATTGCGTGTCCACGTGTCCTGTGTCGGGAGTTATCAACCCCGTGATACAGGACACAGTGCACACCGCACGGTCACCGTGTTCGTGTCCCCGTGTGGACACGACACGACACCAAAATACAAAACATCCTTCACAAAATTTAATGTACATACTAAGATCTACCAATCCATGTAATTATATTTTCAAAAATCGAAAATAAATTCCTAAGGGGCATTCTATCGAACACCTAGCCTATCAAATGGATACGTGTCCGATACGGACACGAAACTGACACAAATTGTGCCCAAATTCTAGGGACAGCTAGGGGACTCCTAGATCTAGCCCTAAATGTAAAGAAAATAATAATTTAAATCAATTTGAGGAGTTTTACCTATAGGTGCAAATTGCATGGAAAAGCTCCAAATAGGGGGTGTTCCTCTTGATGGACAAATGCTCCAAATGAGCCCAAAGCTGAGATTAACCTCCAGAATTATAAAATATACAGAAATTAGAACCTATTGCAAAAGACTAGGATTAAAATGGATTTATGGAGATTTTTGGAAGGGGGACAATACATTTTCTTTTCTCCAAGTGTTGGAATGATAAAAAGGAGGCAACCCTAATGAATAAGTGTTTATATAGGGTGGGGATCCCTATGTGGCTGGTCATTTAGGGTTTGGTTAGGGTTAGGGCTTCTAGTTATGGGCCATGGGCCAAGTCATAAGTCATTAAGTCATGAAATCATAAGTCATTTCATTAAACCATAATCATGAAATGATTTCACTCAAACTAATCCTCATATTCCAAAATTAGCCTCTAATGACTAAAAGTAGGTTAACCTAAGTTAGACTAGGGCTACTATAGTTAGGGTTAGGTTCTAGGCTAGTCCACTAGGTCTCAACAAGTCAAGTCAAATTAGAATTCACCAATTCATTAAATAAATTAAAAATTCAAATAAGCCAAAATGATCAATTTACTCCAAGGCTAAAATGATAATTAAATCATCCTAATGACATGGTTAGGCTCTAGGTCATGCAGTCACTAGGGTTTCACTGACAGCACATCAAAATCACAAGTCATGACTCAAAGCAGTTTTTAAATAGTTTAAAAATTATTAAAAATCACCAAAAATCATAATATGAATTAAATATCAATAATAATTATTATAATTACAAAATTTCAAAAATACCCTTATCTGGAAAACTGGGTGTTACATCCGTCACGACCCAACCCCAAATCCCTTCCTCTCCAACCGACTTCCCCGATAACCTGCTACCCAACTTTCCAGTGGCAAGTAACCGCAGTACACCAATACCCAATGCCACTCTCCACCGTATTATCGCCACCAACCACAACACTTCTACTTCCACCTCTACCTGCCGCCCCGGCTATCGCCACCACCGCGGGCGAATACCCGCGGTCGTACTCAGCCACCAACAATCTCCTGACAGCAATCCCATCACCATCGCAGACCCGGCACAACTACCGCCACCACATCGACAAACTGCCACGTCCACCGTTGACTCCCCAAACTCCTCCGTCGTCGACAACGCCATAAAATCGAGCTTCGACTGCCACTACAGTAAAATACCCAGTACCACCCCAACACCACAAGCTTCAGTATCACCCCGCCCAAATCCCGGCCAACACAGTGAATCACCACCACCACCTAAATCCTACCGCCACCATTAGCGCAGCCCCAAACACCCAAAACAAAAACACAACACCACCACACCCCTTACCTATCTCCGACAGGGCCGTCTCTCGCGCCGCCGCCACGATGTCTCACCTCTGCTTGAACTCTTTACCGCCGATCGGGTGGGTCACCTCAGGTGCGACTCCTCCGCACCTATGACCGTAGCAGCAACCGTAACCTGGATCCGACACCGGCCTCCTCATAGCCGCCGCCACCAAGGGACTTGTTGAGCCACCATCGCGAGGGACCTCATTGACCAGCGACGCTCCTTCGAGACCCCCTCTGTGTGCGCCACCGCCGAGCTCTTGAAATGCACCACCGCGCCAAAGTGGAACACCCCGTAAGTCCCCGTCCCTTACTCGTCTTCCTGCTCTCCTCACCGCTTCCCATCCTCTCTCTTCCTCGCTCACTCTCCGTTCGTCCTCCCTCTTTACTGTCTCTCTTTTTTACTTCTGTTCTATAGATATTTATTGAATGGATCTCCTCAAAAAGGGGAGAGCGGCATATGTGCTGCTAAAGAAACTTTTGGATATTTTATCCTTATTACTTTTCAGTACAGTATAGTATATAGTGTATCAAGTAATTATATTATTGGTATATAAATTGTTATAACTTTTGCTATTATTATTATTATTATTATTATTGTTATTATTATTCTTATTATTATTATTATTATTATTATTATTAATATTTATATTATTCATTAGTATTATTTTTATTAGGATTCTCTTATTACTGTCTTAGTATAATGCTACTTTTAGCAGTATTATTATTTTATTATTTTATTTTACTTATACTTATGATTGCTACTGTTATTGTTGTTAATTTTTTTTTGGCTTTCTACTAATATTATAAATATTATGACTAAAGCCTACATCTATATCTCAAATTTTGGTTTCAAAAACCCTAAAGGTATGATTTTATATTCCTATGATATTCTTCTGACAAGTTTTAGTCCTAGATCTTTTTCTAGATTTTATATTAGTAGTTGCCAATTTATACAAGATTTTCTCATATTTTTATTTATCAAAAATATATTTTTTTACTAATAAAAAAAGATGGTTCTCTACATAAAAATCCTATTTTTACAACCTAGAGATTTTTTGCCAAAAAAGGATTTTATTATTTTAAATATTATAAATATTTCTATAAATAGTATATGTATCTTTTACCCTAAAAAAAACTTCAATTATCGTCGTTGATCGTGACTAATTCCTACTTCTAATTCCTTGCGACTTCAGACCTCTGCCCATCGACCATGGCTATTAGACGCATCAAAACTTGTCGGATCATCGCACCACACTAGGCGACACCAGGTAAGATACCTTGGCATATTTACTGTTTATATTCAGTCTGCATTTCTTTAGTTATTGTATATCACTGTTCATTTATTTCCAGTTCTTTTAGCAGTATCATTATTACAGTTCCTGATTTACTACCTGCTCATTGATATTAGCTTTACTTTATTATTATCCTTTGATTGCATATGGACCTAGAGTTAAGGGACTACCATCTGTAGTGTACTGCATAAACCTTGACATAGTTATACCACGAGATATGTGTGAGATGAGTAGCATGTAGAGGTACTTGCGTGTTGGCTGATCACCCGTACGCATGCGTTAGGTCTAACTGCTAATAGAGGCATATTAGGAGAATTAGTAGTTAGTAGAGGTACATGATCGCGGATGCGACTTAGATAGGTGCATCTGGTGGAGAGAATATTTTCTTGTCGTATTGGCTTCTATTACACATTCCCTTGTAACCCGAAAGCTCCGCTGGAGATACGGGTATGCTTACTCCCTCAGGTTGGCCACTGTCATTTTTGAACGTCATGCGCTTAGGTCACTGGTGCCCAAGTGGGCACTATACCAGATCCTGTTTACAGCCAGGGCTCATGCGATGAAAGGTTTGTTCTTAACTGCATAAACACATTAGAATGGTTAGATAACCCTGGTCATTGTTATGTCACCCCCGCTCCATTAGTAGCTTGGGACAATATCGCATCACGGAATAATGTGCTACCCCTTGTCCTTGTTTGGTTGTAGGGGTAGTCTATTAATTAAGTGATGAGATATTGTATCTTGTTACGATTGGGGCTGTTTTATTTTACTTGTGATTTATGATGTATTATATATATTCAGTTATGTGGCATGCTCTTCCTATATCTTGTTACGTCCCTCTGAGAACCTAGTGATTTCTCCAGGTGTGTTTTGTGATCTTCGCAGGTGCTCTAGCCAAGGCCATAGTTTACAATCTACCTTCACAATGATAGCTCTTGGATCGTCTTTTCGCTTCGCTCGACTCTTCCTTCGCTGTTATGTATCTCTCTCTTTTTAGTTGGTAGTGGATTTGTCTCCGTCCAACGACTTGTGTAAATAAAAATTCATAAGTTATTATAAATTCTTTCTTCATTTGTGGATGAGATTAGTATCCTGGTTGCTAATTTTTACAGCTTATGTATACATACGATGGTTCTATATATTGGAGTATACTTCGTATGTATGCAGCTGGCATGTCGACGTACTTAGTCCTAAGTATTTTGGGACTGGGGTGTTACAACGTTCTAAAACCAAAATCCATACAAAGAATTTTAACATGGTGTCCTTTGAACCTGTCTCCAAAGAAGAAGCTTTAACCGGTACTAGGACTGGAAGAATCTACTTGCGGGATTATTCAGAAGGTTTAGAGAACTCTGCTCCAATTCTGGAGGCTATTCCAGTATCATTTTTTTCCCCTGTAGCGAATGTTCCGTCTGCTTCATCATCTTCAGTGGAACAGACTCTTCCCAAACCAACAGTAGCAAACAAGGGAAAACAGCCAGTCCGCTTCGATAAGGTATTGAAGAAGACTCCATCCCTTGGGCTGGAGAAGCTATATAACTTTGATATATTGGCTCAACTAGCTAATACTCCAGCAAGGCTGTCAATTTTTGAACTCTTATGTCTCTCAAAGGAAACTCGAAAAACATTGAGTGAAGCTTTGATATAAGCTGATACTTGTTTGGTACTCCTTAAAAAGTCAGAAAAAGAACCTGCCACATGTTTGCATTGTCATAGTGTATTAGAGCTGATGCCCAACATCACCTTTACGCAGGATGATATGCTGTTAGAAGACATTCGTCATGATCGTCCTCTCTATTTCATAGGATATGTCAATACTATGAAGGTTGATCGCATCTTGATTGACCTAGGGTCTGCACTCAGTATCATGCCAAAGACTCTATTGATGCTCTGAAGATCCCTATGCACAACCTGTCCACTACTATCATGACAATCCTGGGATTTAATTTCGGCAGAAGCGAACCCTTGGAAAAGATTCGCTTGAAACTTCAAATAGGTAATCTTCGCACAAAGGTGACCTTCTATGTGATTGATAATCATGGCTCCTATAATGCTCTGCTCGGAAGACCATTTTTGTATGATCATAACATTGTACCATCCACTCTCCACCAATGCTTTAAATACGTGAATGTCAATGGTGAAGTCTAGAAGGAAGTGGCAGATCTAAACCCTTTCAGAGGCGTCAAAGCATACTGCAATGATTCACGGATGTATAAGAAAGAATTTATGAAAGTGGTGCTGGCCATGGACACTAATGAAGATTAGAAGGACACCTCAAAAGACCTCCTAGTGATTCCAGTTAAAGGACGTACTTCTCGTCCTCCTGCTAGAAAGACGGAACAAAAGGAGCTTACCTCTTTTGAGCTACTTGTTATTGACCTTCGTTGTAACAAACCTCCTCCTCCTCGTTCTGCTTCTCCTTCTCTTGTTATCAATCTGACTAAGCCCTCTAGGGCTAAAAGTCGTATTGTAAATAATGATGTACAGATCAATAAAGTAGCATCTCATTTGCTGTATACCGATGTTTGTTATTATACTCGATGTTACTTGGATATGCTAGATAATTTTAAACCACTTATAATATGAGTAGTTCAACCTCTTCAAAGTGAAGTATCGCTTGAACCAGTGCAAGATTCCTTCTTCTTAGTTCCTTCCAGAAAGAGGGGGAAAACTCCTATACTTTTTAGTAAAAGAACAGAACAAGAAACCATGCTCGATAGTGAGGATGAAAAGGACGATAATGGACGACTACAATTATGTTGTTATAGTCGACAATCTACAGAAATCATTTGAAAGATGGGCTATGATTTTAAAACTGGTCTTAATGGCGGTAGAGAAAGACGAACTCCCATTCGTACCCCTGCTTCAAAAGGGAAATTATTACCATATTACAACATGATAAAACATGGGTTAGGTTATACTTAACCGGTTGTAACTCCAGAGGCCTCTGAGTCTGGCAGTAAAGAACGGTCTAATTCTTCTGGCTCCATATCATGGGACTCTGACACTAGTGTCGGACATGTCCATCGAGTGATACTATCTTCTAATATGATGTCTGCCAAGTTTTTAGAAGATGACGAGGATGACTTTGAGGAAACTTCTGAAGTAGATCCTTGGGCACAAAGGATGGACACTCAGTGGGAACTTTATTTCGAACAACGAGAACCACCTACTGAAGATCAATTAATTCAGGTCGATATTGGAGAAGAATGCTCGCCAAGACCTATCTTCATCAGCAAGAGTCTTCCAGAAGCGGATAAACCAGAATTAATCCAGCTTATTCGGGAATACATTGACGTCTTTATCTGGATTTATGAGGATATGCCGGGACTGGATCCTCAGATTGCTACCCACAGGCTCAACATCTTGTCCAATACAAAGTCGGTCAAACGACAACAACGTCGATTCCGACCTGACATGATGGATGCCATAGAAGCTGAAGTCAAGAAGATTATCTCTTGTGGCTTTGTTAGAGAAGAACAACATCCCAACTGGGTCACCAATATGTCCCAGTTATGAAGAAAATAGGGAAAGTCAAAGTCTGCATTGACTTTAGAGACCTCAACGATGCTTGCCCTACGGATGAGTTTCCACTTCCGATCACTGATGTCATGATCGACAATACTTGCGGATTCAAACGAATGTCTTTTCTGGATGGATTTTTAGGATACAATCAAATCAAGATGCATCCATAAGATGAAAAACATATATCTTTTTGTACTCCTTTGGGAGTCTATTGCTACACTGTCATGCCATTCGGTCTTAAGAATGCTGGTACAACTTATCAGCGGACTATGAGTAATATCTTCCGTTATTATTTATGGAAGACAATTGAATGCTATGTCGATGATATTGCTGTCAAAAGTTATCTAAAGGAAGAGCACATCCAAGACTTGAGAACTATCTTCGATCTAATGTGCTAACATCAACTCAAGATGAATCCCACCAAGTCATTCCTGGGAGTCTCTAGTAGCAATTTTCTCGGATTCATTTTTACCTCTAAAGGTATACAAGTTGATCCCGAGAAGATCAAAGCCATTCAAGAGTTGCTTCCTCCACGCAACCTAAAAGAGCTACGAGGATTCCAGGGTCGGCTTGCCTATATCAGGAGATTTATTTTGAATATGTCTGGATGCTGCAGACCATTCACTCAACTCATGAAAAAAGATGTGTCGTTCATTTGGACTGAAGAATTCAGCAAGCATTTGAAAACATAAATCAGTACTTGATGAACCCTCCAGTTCTAGTGCCTCCAGTCTCAGGAATATCCTTCATGATGTATGTTCGAGCAATAGATCATTCATTGGGTACATTACTAGCCTAGAAGAATAAAGAGGTTCATAAGCAGGCTATATATTATCTTAGCCGCATGATGATTAGAGCTGAACATCGTTATAGTCCGGTAAAAAAGAATGTTTAGCCTTGATGTTCATTGTTCAAAAGACATGACATTATATCATAGGCCAAACCATTCATGTCATCTTTCGAGCCAACCCTCTCCGAGTTTTTATGAGGAAGCCCAGTATGTCCAATTCCAGGCTTGCTACATAGGCCATATTATTAGCACAGTACGATATGGTATATGTTCTCCAAAAGTCTGTTAAGGATCAAGCCCTCGCTGACTTCCTAGTGGCTCATCCAATTCCTGAGATGTCTAAACTCTATGATGAAATTCATGACAAAACCCTAGAATCTAACATGATTTCTGAAGAATTGCTTACTTGGCGTCTATTCTTTGATGGAGCATCCAGAATCGGACCGAAAGGTACCATCGTCGTTGGAGTCAGAATTGTCCTCATATCACCTGATAGATTGGATATTCAAAGAGCTTATTCTCTAAACGAATCATGCTCCAACAACATGGCAGTGTACAATGCTTTGCCCATTGGTCTCCAACTAGCTAAACAGCTGGATATTAAATATCTTGAGGTTTACGGAGACTCTAAACTGATTGTCAATCAGGTTACAGGAACGTATGAAGTTCGACATCAGGATCTTGTCCTATATCACGAGGCAGCAGTTAGAATGGCAGCATCATTCAAAGGCTTATTCATTGAGCGTATACGGCAAGCATGTAATACAGAAGCTGATGCACTAGCTAATCTTGCTCCAGTATTAGCAATTCCAGTCGGAAGACAGTAGATGGTTGTTATCACTAACAAAATTATTTTGCATCGAGAATAATTCCAACATTGAATTCAGCAATTCAACAAGAAATCAATGCCATCAGTGAGGACTGGAGATCTCCTTTCATTGACTTCGTGGTACATAACATTTTACCTGAAGATCTTAAAGAAGCTACAACTATCCGTCGTCGATTGCTCCGATTCTATTACAATCATACCACCAAGACTCTCTATCGGCGAACGTTTGATGGTCTACTCCTACATTGTCTGGCGGAAGACGAAGCAAAAAAATACTACGTGAGGCTCATGATGGTGTTTGTGGAGCACATCGGCCCGGTCCTAAGCTACAGGATCGTATCCGATGTGTGGGTTACTACTGGCACACTATGGTTTCAGATACTATTGAATATGTAAGGAATACCGAGCTTGTCAAATCCATGCAGACTTCATTCATCAACTATCAAAATTTCTCCATCCGACTGTCGCATCATGGCCCTTTGAAGCTTAGGGCATGGATGTTATTGGTCCTATTAAACTACCATCATCTAGAGGATATCGGTTTATACTGGCTATAACCGATTACTTCTCGAAGTGGGCTGAAGCTATACCTTTGGCCAAAGTTAAGACCAGTAGCATCATCAACTTCATCAAACATCATGTAATATACAGATTCGGTGTCCCTCGGCAAATCATTCATGATAATGGACCACAGTTCATCAGCCAGAAGTTTACTCGGTTTTGCGATGACAACAGAATCGACAATGTCGCTTCCACTGCCTATAATCTTGCAGCTAATGGCTAGGTTGAGGCATTCAACAAGACCATCATTAAACTTCTCAAAAAGTTTGTTTCTATTAACAAACATAACTGGAGTGAGAAGCTCGGAGAATGTTTATGTGCTTATCGTACTACCATGCGCGATCCTACTGGTTGTACACCTTTTTCTTTGGTGTATGGGTGTGAAGCTGTATTTGCCATTGGAAATTCAATTTCCATCCCTGAGAATAGCAATTACCAACGTGTAAACCCCCTAAATTTTCATGGGATTTTTTTATATTTTTTTTAAATATGATACCTTTGATTTTTATATTTTACAAATAATATTTCTTAGTCATGGCTAAGTTTTGTATCTAGTGAACACACTAAATTGGATAGTTAGTTGTTTACCATGTACTAAAATCATAGTATGGTTATCTTTCAATGTTTTAATACTTATTTATTTATTTTGAAGGACTTTAAAAATAATTTTGTTTTGTAATAACAGTAATAATAATAATAAAAAAAATTTATACTAAGCAAAAATATTTTACATAAACTATAATATGTAGAATCCCATTGTCAAAAATATTTCAAAAATATTGTATTTATATATATATTTTAGGTATAGGGATTTTCTTGGGTATTTAGGTTATATATGTCTAAATAATGAAAGTTTTATTTTGGGATATTCTTATATATAAAGGTTCCTTCCTTATATAGGTAATAAGATTTATACTAATTATAATATTTTATTATTATTTTGATTTTAGGATATACATCCAAATAAATATATATATATATATATATATATATATATATATATATATATATATATTTATATATATATATATATATATATATATATATATATATATATATATATATATATATATTATATATATATATGTAATATATATATATATATATATATATATATATATATATATATATATATTACATATATATATATAATATATATATATATATATATATAAATATATATATATATATATATATATATATATATATATATATATATAAATATATATATATATATATATATATATATATATATATATATATATATATATATGTATATGTAATATATATATATATATAATATATATATATATATATATATATATATATATATTTATATATATATGTAAAAAAAATTTGGGGTGAATAGTGTCACCCCTGAGCTCGAGCCGAGCAAGAAGCTAATATAACTTAAGAAAAATTTGAAATTTCAAAATCCGATAGAATTAACACCAAATCACCTCAAATATTTTTCATTCTAATCCCCATGGGTTTCTCTTCGGATTAGATCGAAGATTTTAACTGAAATCCTATCCAATTCCTCACAGGATTCGAGTTAAAATCGGATACATATAGAGTTGTCTCTCGAATAACAAAAAGAAATGTTCCAAACCACAAACGTATCACCGCGAACCCGATTCCATCTTGACTTCAGTCGACCCTTGTGCCTTGTACGTACCTCCTGCGACGTCGACGTCCACCTTGCGCCGCTGCGCGCCTTCGCACCTCTGGTCGGACCGTCGTCACAGAGCGCCGTACCAGCAGCAGTCACAGCACTCTATCAAAATGGTAGCAGCAGCAATGGCATCATCTTCGTGACGCATTTTCGTCATCATCGCCCGATTGTTTTTCAAGCCGATCTCTCAGGTACACTCATGACCTAACCATCAACGAATCCCATCAACTAGGTTAGATCCAATCGTTCCAAATCCTGTGAAAAATCGAGACCAAAATGCTCGAAATCTTTCTTTCCATGCACTGAAAACAGAACAAAACTTGAGTCCAGGTCTGATTTTGAAGGCCGCTTTCTATTGGGAATACTAGATATTCTTGATATCCAATTACACAACCCTGTAGCCAACCTATATGCAGCAGAACCCACTTTTCGATTTTAGTTTTTATTGATTATGTAGGGAGAAAAACTAGTTTAAAAATCGACAAAAATTACTTTTTTAAAACCTTAAAAATCTGGATACGACGTGCGTCCCGCCAAACCGGACGACGTGGTCATGAACCGACAGCATCGAAAGGTGCGTATCGACTTCGTGGACGTGTGGGCTTAGACGGAATTCAAATTGGTTGCGCGTGCGCGACAAATTTGATACGTATCCGTCAAAATTTACCGTATCGACCTCTTTGCAAATTCTCCAATTACTTTGTGCACGTTCGTCAAATCGAGACGAAACTTGCGCCAGCAAGATCGAGTCATTTTTTTGGTCCTGTGTGCGAAGTTTGGTCCGATTCTGAGAAGGTTGACTAGAACGCCTATTTGGCGGGCCTACGATCCGATCCAACGGGCGATTTTGTGCACGGCTCATCGGAATCCAAAATTGGACATATCGTTGAGTTTGTCTCCTTAAACCGGATCCGTAGACATGTAGTTTGACGACTTTAGAGGCTGTAGATTCTGGCACGCCTTTCGGTACAAAATGGGTCCAACGGCAGACATCATTTTGACATAAAATTATGATTTTGTCCCTGTTCCATAATTAGAATTTTGGACAGGTATTTCCTAGACATATCTTTTATTCTAAACACGTTTGTGGTGTTTATTTCATCATCCGAGGACGTATGCAGGATTTGGTTTTCATCGCTTCACTATTCTAACAGTTCGAGCTATTGGACGTCGCCCTTTTGCACACAACCTCAGGCAAGATACCTTGCCTTATTTACTGTTTATAATTAGTTGCATCTTTTTTTATTTACTTTATATTTATTTCTTGTTTATTTTTAGTTGGATCCATGACTTGCTGTTCATAGTTACTTTATTTTGCTTTCAATTGTTTTCTTTCTTGTGTTTTAATGTGTATGTGGACCTAGTCTTAGCGGACTATATTTTGTTAGTGACCCTTGGGAGGGTGAAGATAGTTGATGTATGGGCTACCTATAACCAAAATCCATAGTAACTGTGTACTACAGTAGTTGTGTCGCGAGGGTCACTAGCCTCGAGCTATGTGGACTGATGGATCACGTGGGCTGCTAGCCTCGAGTTATACCGGCTGATAGTATTGGTACTTGACGTGTTCATGTTGTGAGTTGTTACCTTGTCCTGGGGGAGTCAGCCTTTACCTGCCCATACATTGAGATGTCTTCTAAATTGCATACTAGATTGGTTAGGTGACCATAGTTAATGTCATGTCACACTTCGTTCTAGTCATGGCACGGGATAATGTCACATCATGAAATAGTGTACTACCTATTGTCCTTGTTTGGTTGTAGGGGTAGTCTACTATTTCGATGATCGATATTGGGTTGTCTTATGGTTCGGACACTTTATCTTACTTTGTGACTTTATGACATATTTTATATTCAGTTTATATGACATGTTGTTTATTGTATCTTGTTACGTCCCTCTGAGGACATGGTGAATTCTCCAGGTGTGTCTTTTGTTGTTTTCGCAGGTGCTCTAGCCAAGGCCATTTCTTCGAGAATGATTACACTTGGATCGTCTTTGCATAGCTCGACAAAATTTGGTTATAATGTATTTCTCTCTTTTTCGTTGGTAGTAGATTTGTTTCCGCCCAATAATTTGTAAGTGATAATTTATGAGTTTATTATAAAGTCCTTACTCTTTATTTTTTGGATGAGATTAGTATCGTGGTTTACTGTATTTTACAGCTTATGTATACGTACGATGGTTCCATATATTGGAGTATACATCATATGTATGCAGCTGGCATAATGATGTACTTAGTCCTAAGTATTTTGGGACTGGGGCGTTACATGTTTTTGTGGTGGCCCATGCAGGTCGAGTTTGTCACTTCGGTTACGTTATTGTACCGATGTGAGCCTGCGTATAGGATTAGGATATAGGAATCTCATCCACAAGCTTGACTTCCTCCCTTGATTCCAAATCTCAAACTCTCATCCGATTACCTTGACTTCCTTCTGCTTGGTTTCTTTTCTACCATAAATCTTAATTTTTTCCTTTATGCCTGATAGAAAGCTTAGGAAGATAACTCATACTAGTTACACATGTTATATTGTTCAATCACCTTATTAGTTGACTTTTATAAGTTGGGTAGTATGCCTCACGGCCTATCACCCCATATTCTTCTAACCCATTAATGAAGTATAACTGGTTGACACTGAATATATGCTTATAGAGGTAGATACGATTACCTAGAATATAGAGATTTTGTAGCCCATACCTCATTAGTCAACCAAGGCCTGATACAAGAGTCAGTAGGACGAATGTATAAACAGAAACATCGGACAAGACTTAGATTTTTGTGAAACTTGAATAATTTATAACTGCTTTCATCATTATTCCTCGTACTTATACTTTGCACTACCATAAATGATGACGCTATTTATAGCCTAGTTTTGCAAGCTTATTCTTTATCGAGCTTGTTTAGGACATATGTAAACTAGGGACGTCCACAAGCATATTGTCTAATTAGAATCAATGTATTATGGTCTGATCAACCATAGTGCACTTAGTTCGCTCTTTATATGATTATCCTACGTGGATTGTGATATAGAGGTATCTAGGATCTCATCCGCGATTGCATTGAGAATTCCTCTTGAATTATACCTTCGCCTTTGAATCGCATAATTATATTCGATGGCATCTTTCTTGAACTCTTTGTTGTCTTTGTCTTTCACTGATTTGGAAAGACGAACACATGTATTTGATAGATAGATATAGAGTATCGCCCATGGCCATGATAGTTGTATACACAAGTGTAGCTACCATCGGCCGGCCATGTGACGACAACCTTGCCTTGAGTTACTCATTCTCCCTCGACCCTAAAACTACTATCATGACCTTCTAGTCATTCGAATTTGAAAATGAGTAGGATCTTACCCTTGGTTAAAACACCACCTAGGAGACTATCTAATCTCTGGAAATCAATTATTGTAAGCCTCCAATTATTTATCTTGATTCTTGGCTTAACTAGCAACCCGTATGCCTTAACTCAATCCTTACTTAACTAGGCCCCCACAGTTTAGACAAGAGAGGAATAGACCAAAAACAAGGACAAGCATTTACAAGGACTGTGGTAGACACCTATTCCATGATTAGAGATTCAGCAGATGTTACTCTAGGTACAAAGTTCTATTACCAAAGTAGTGACTTAGCATTTGGACAACTCCTAAAGAAGAATATGGATTAACTATTAGAGATCTTTCATATGACGTACCTTAGAGTTTGTTACCCCCATCAATAACTCTTGTGTACTATGGACATGTGGATCATTCCATCTTATCGGCTCATGTATCAATGTAACCAATCATTTCCATTTATTAGGAATTGGGGTATAATCCTCGAATTATATCTACCATATCACGTATTCTAATATATCGTGCCTCATTCTTATTACTATAAGTTGAGGTACAATGTCACGATCTTGGAATATTCCTAACTTCATTAATCCTAAAACCATATCCTAGCTTCTAGAGTAAGTAAATTGTAAGCCTTCTAAATTATAAGAGATACTAGTATTACCAATTGGCTCGGATAAGTTAATTACCGTTAGGAATGATAATTAGTGCCCCATGAACTCCCACTTTTTATTTAGATCATTTGGTGTCTTCGACCATGACATTAATATTTGGAGCACGAGACCAGTTGTTACCTTCTAACAAATTTCATATACAAGACGTAGATGACTCCACCTTCATGTAGGCATATCATGTTCTACTAAAAATACGTCCCCTTGTACCCTATTTTTATGATGCGACTTTCGTGTCAAAAAGGCTAGGTATAACCCCTACCATAATACCATTGTCCTTTCTGACTTCAATTAGAGACTCAACCTCGACTCAAATATTTTGACTCAATATATGGTTGTGATCTACTCAAAGTCCACTACACATGAGCCACTAGTGCGCCACTCAATGGAGTCCCCATGTGCTACTTAAACACAAAAATCACAAAGGGCGCATTTTAGGCTTATGGAAGCTAGTGACCCATCCGACTGACATGAGATCAACCTCTCGAGTTGAAACTTATCCTAGGCTACCCTCACCTTGTAGGAATGGTTCAGATTGATATTAGTATCCTGTCCAGCTAATATAGATTAAAATCCAAGACCTAAATTAATCAATGATTGGTTCAACGGAACTAATAAATCATTATTTTATAAAGTATATTTCTATCCGTATCATCTTGATACCTCTACCGTGACTTTGATATTTGGAGTACAACACTAGCTATTTCCTTCTAGCAAATTTCACCTTAATGAACTAGATGAGCCACTTTACACATATGACATACATGTCCCACACAAACACACTCTCCTATGCTCCATTTCAACTACACCACATGTACGACACATTTTTCCTTTAGAACAAACCACGGATGCCATTTTTTTTCTCTCGTCCCATTGATGGTTAATCATACAATATCGACCCATTCTTACAAACAAACTGAATACCCTTGACCATGCAAGGCTAATAATACCCTATCTTCTAAAATATGTTGTCAGTTTGGAATTCTTCTATAACTACTTCCTCCATCTTTACGGGAACCAATTTATGATTTAAAGTACTTACTCTTCCTTCATATTCACCCCCATTATATTTTTATTGTCATATTAAGTTTTATTTTAATTTCGAGGACGAAATTCTTGTAAGTTGGGTAGGATGTAAACCCCCTAAATTTTCATGGGATTTTTTTTTTATATTTTTCTTAAATATGATACCTTTGATTTTTATATTTTACAAATAATATTTCTTAGTCATGGCTAAGTTTTGTATCTAGTGAACACACTAAATTGGATATTTAGTTGTTTACCATCTACTTAAATCATAGTATGGTTATCTTTCAATGTTTTAATACTTATTTATTTATTTTGAAGGACTTTAAAAATTTTTTTTTTTTGTAATAACAGTAATAATAATAATAAAAAAAATTTGTCGTAAGTAAATATATTTTACATAAACTATATTATGTAGAATCCCTTTGTTAAAAATATTTCAAAAATATTGTATTTATATATTTTAGGTATAAGGATTTTCTTGGGTATTTAGGTTACATATGTCTAAATAATGAAAGTTTTATTTTGGGATATTCTTATATATAAAGGTTACTTCCTTATATAGGTAATAAGATTTATACTAATTATAATATTTTATTAAATTTTTTTTAGGATATATATCCAAATATATATGTGTGTGTATATATTTAGGCATATGTATATGTATATATATATATATATATATATATATATATATATATATATATATATATATATATATATATAAGTAGCTAAAAAAATTCGGGGTGAATAGTGTCACCCCTGAGCTCGAGCCGAGCAAGAGGCCGATATAACTTAAGAAAAATTTAAAATTTTAAAACCCGATAGAATTAACACCAAATCACCTCAAATCTTTATCATTCTAATCCCCATGGGATTCTCTTAGGATTAGATCGTAGATTTTAACCTAAACCCTATCCAATTCCTCACAGGATTCGAATTAAAATCAGATACATATAGAGTTTTCTCTCGAAGAACAAAAAAAAGGTTCCAAACCACAAACGTATCACCGCGAACCCGATTCCATCTCGACTTCAGCCGACCCTTGTGCCTTGTATGTACCTCCTGCGACGTCGACGACCACCGTGCGCCACCGCTCCTCTGGTCAGACCGCCATCGACCGACGCCGCAGAGCGCCGTACCAGCAGTAGTCACAGCACTATGTCACAATGGTAGCAGCAGCAATGGCATCATCTTCGTGACACGTTTTCATCATCATCGCTCGATTGTTTTTCAAGCTAATCGCTCTGGTACACTCATGACCTAACCATCTACGAATCCCATCAACTAGATTAGATCCAATCATACCAAACCTTGTGAAAAATCGAGACCAAAATGTTCGAAATCGTTCTTTCCATGGACTAAAAAACAGAACAAAACTTGAGTCCAAGTCTGATTTTGAAGGCCGCTTTTTGTCGGGAATACTAGATATTCTTGAGATCCAATTACACAACCCTGTAGCCAACCTATATGCAGCAGAACCCACTTTTCGGTTTTAGTTTTTATTGATTATGTAGGGAGAAAAACTAGTTTAAAAATCGATAAAAATCACTTTTTCAAAACCTTAAAAACCTCGATACGACGTGCGCCCCGCCAAACAGGACGACGTGGTCATGAACCAAAAGCATCGAAAGGTGCGTATCGACTTCGTGGACGTGTGGGCTTTGACAGAATTCAAATTGGTTGCACGTGCGCGACGAATTTGATACGTATCCGTCAAAATTCACCGTATCGGCCTCTTTGCAAATTCTCCAATTACTTTATGCACGTTCGTCAAATCGAGACAAAACTTGCGCCAGCAAGACTGAATCAATTTTCTGGTCATGTGTGCCAAGTTTGGTCCGATTCAGAGAAGGTTGACTGGAACGCCTATTTGGCGGGCCTGCGACCCAATCCAACGGACGATTTTGTGCATGGCTCATCGGAATCCAAAATTGGACATACCTTTGAGTTTGCCTCCTCAAATCGGATCCGTCGACTTGTAGTTTGATGACTTTACAGACCGTAGGTTCTGACACGCATTCGGTACAAAACGGGTCCAACGACGGATATCGTTTTGACCTGAAATTATAATTTTGCCCCTGTTCCAGAATTAGACCTTTAAACAGGCATTTCCTAGACATGTCTTTTATTCCAAATATGTTCGTGGTGTTTATTTCAGCATTCGAGGATGTATGCAAGATTTGGTTTTCATCGCTTCACTATTCTAACGGTTCGAGCTGTTGGACGTCGCCCTTTTGTACACAACCTCAGGCAAGATACCCTGCCTTATTTACTGTCTATAATTAGTTGCATCTTTCTTTCTTTATTTTATATTTATTTTCAGTTGGATCCATGACTTGTTGTTCATAGTTACTTTATTTTGCTTTCAAATGTTTTTCTTGCTTATGTTTTAATATGCATGTAGACATAGTCTTAGCGGACTACCTTATGTTAGTGACCCTTGGGAGGTTGAAGACAGTTGATGTATGGGCTACCCAAAACCAAAAGCCATAGTAACTGCGTACTATGGTAGTTGTGTTGCGAGGGTCACTAGTGTAAAACCCCTAAATTTTCTACTATTTTTTTAAAAAATAAATTTGATAATGATTAATTTTTTAGTATTGTACGTCGCGTGCGGAAATTCGTTTTTCGAGTTTGCTCGACGAGTGCGATTATGTACGAGCGTACATATTTTAGAAAAATATTTTTTCTATTTTTAACGTTTCAAAATGTTTATATATAATAGTTATTTTTGCTATCGTACCAAAGTTTCCAAGTTATTATCTTAATTATTTTATTTATAAAATGTTTTTCGTAAAAACAATTATTAATAATAAATAATATTCTTCGTGTATACATATATATTTCATAAATATTTATTAAGTTTATTGGTAAATAATAATGTATTTTTGAAATTATTATTTATAGTATTTTTGGAAAAACATATTTTGAAATTTTATGGCAATTTAAATCTTGATTTGATTTTATGGATTGATTTAAATAGTAAATTAATATCTATAATTAAATTTGATTTATTTTATTTGATTTTAAACTAAGGATGGAATTCAATTATATTTAAATTGATTTAGATTTGGATAGTAATTTTGATTTGATTTAAATTAAGTGGTAAATTATCTAAAATGGGGATTTAAATCTTTTTCTAATCCCTATCCAATTGGGAATTCCCACATCCTATAAATAGGCAGGTACTCCTCCATATTATTTTCTCCACAATTTATCTTTCAAAATTTTTCCACAACCCAAGTTCGTGCATCGTGTCCATGTCCGTGTCCTCCGCCCCTTCCACTAAATTTTTTCTAATACATATACAATATTTCTCGCGTCCGACAATTTCGGACGTCCATCCATGTCGTGCCGGACATTTTTCGACCCGACCCAACCCTTGTTGGCCCATTGGTCATGGTCAAACCTGATTTTAATAATTAATCAAACTCTGTCTCGATATAAATGCAAGTCAATTCAGATGTTTACCTACGATGTTTTGGACAATGCTCAACGATGGATATCTACGATGTTCAAGACTGAAGCCGTTTGCCATTCAGAATGTATTTCCTTTGAAGCAATATAATTTTTCATTTTATTGAGTCTAGGAATACATTGTACATCGAGTCGTACTGGCAAATAGGCTATCCAAAATAGTTTTTCAAAATCACCCTATCCTTTTACAAATGACCTATGTTTTTGAAAAACATCCTTTTTACAAAAAGCTTCTGAAGGACTTTTCAAAAAGCCAAATTGATTTTTCTCAAAAATGAACTGGCAGAACCCTAGCAGAACTCGGTCCGAGTTCGGCCAAGATGAACGTTAGTGAACGTTTGATTTTAAACTTGGTCATCCTTCAGTTGCGGTTTGTTACAAAGAGTTCTGTCCGAATTCTGTCAGAGTTCTGTCTTTGGAAAAACTATAAATAGAAAAGTATTTTGATCATTTCAAATCACCAATTCACTTTCAATCTCTTCTCTTCTAAAGCTTACATTTCTTACAAAAGTTCTAAAAAGCTTTCATTTTCAAATCCCAAGCCAGTTACAATCCTCTTGTCGATTTGCCAGTGCGGTACGGTCTAGAAGTTTCAGAGCGATTGTAATCAGAGGCTTGATAGAAGATACAACTCTTCACAATTGAAGTTGGTCGAGTTCTTCGTATCAAAGATCGCGTCTGTAGAAGTTGCAAGGACTTCGTATGAAAACTTGCAGGATTTTCCAATAGTAGATTCAACTGGAAGCTAGAGTTCTTCCGACTGGACTAGTCCTCACAAGAGGGAAACCAGTATAAATCTCGGTGTTTGTGTTTGCCTTCTGATCACTTTTAATTTTTGTCATTTACTTTGTGATTATTTTTATATTTGTGATCTAACTGCTAACAAGATTTTTAATTAGCAATATTCTGCTGCCTACTCTATTCACCCCTAGAGTATTCTGCTTTACGATTTCGTTCCTACAATTGGTATCAGAGCCAGGTTCTCCATCTAGAGGTATTATATTCTGATCCCAATTGTTCCTACAATTGGTATCAGAGCAGGTTATACAGGTAAAGCAAGGTTAAATTGCAGTTATATTCAATTTTTATATAGATCACAGCATTACACATGGCAACTGTAAAATTCACAAGTGAAGGCCAAGCCACAAACAGACCTCCACTATTTGATGGCACAAACTACACTTATTGGAAAACACGTATGAGTTTTTTTCTGAAATCTCTTGATTTTGACTTATGGTCTGTAGTTATTGATGGCTATAAAAAGCCACCTCGTATTAATATTGATGGTGTTTTAGTTGAAAAACCCCATGACAAATATACAGAGGAGGAAAAAAAAAAGGTCAGTCTTGACGCACGTGCTATTAACGCTTTATTTTGTGCTTTAGACAGAAATGAATTCAACAGGGTGTCTACTTGCACAACATCAAACGAAGTATGGAAACTTCTCGAAGTAACCCACGAAGGAACAACACAAGTCAAGGAGTCAAAGTTCAGCAGACTTACTCAGGAGTACGAGGCGTTCAAAATGAAGCCAAGTGAATCAGTCACTCAGATATTTACAAAATTCTTGGATATTGTAAATCCTCTGTCTTCACTAGGCATGGATTACAGTAACCATGGGAAGATTCGCAAACTTCTTCGAGCCCTTACAAAGAATTGGATTCCAAAGGCTACTGCAATCACTGAAGGGAACGACCTATCAACAATGTCTCTAGAAACACTCATGGGTAAGCTACTCACTCACGAGTTAGAACTTCAAGAATTTGAAGATGCTACACCAAAGGAGAAGTCAGAGAAGACGATCGCTCTCAAGGCTCAACATAGAAGAACCATCGAAGATGATTCTGATGACAGCGACTCCGACTCTGAAGATCAAGCTCTTTTGGTAAGAAAATTCAAGAAGTTCATGAGATTTAACAGGAGAACAAAAGACAGCAAAGACAACAACAACAACGAAGAAGATTCTATTTGCTACGGATGCAAGAAGAAAGGACACATGATGAAAGATTGTCCCTCAGCATCATCATCAAAGAAAAGCAGCAAATATGATAAAGGCTACCTGAAGAAATCTACATCAAGAAAGTATGCCAACACAAGCATATGGCATGAAAGTGAAGCCAGCGACTCAGAAGATGAACAATAAGATAACGCTGCAAATGTGTGCTTGATGGCTTGTGATCAGGTAATTACTAATCCTCTATTTGGTCCTTATGATGATTTCACCTTTGAGCAACTAGGAGAGGCTTTCAGTGAACTGTTAGATGATTACAGGAAACTGCGTAGTAAATATGAAACCTCTAAGAAGGTACTCAAAGCATACAAAGTTGAAATAGGAAGACTTATCGACCAATTAGATCATGTTAGAAATAATGACTCTTCAACTGAGTCTGGTGAGCTTTCTTCTATTAAATTGTTGTTACACGAGACTGTTAAGCTATCCGAAAAAAAGACCAAACTATTATCCAGTTAAAGGAAGACCTATCTAAGGAAAAAAGAGTCTCCAGTGTGCACAGGTCAGATTAGAATCACTCACATCTGACTATACTAGATTATATGACACTTCCAAAAAGTTGGAAATTAGTTTAGGAAAACGGCCTGAAGTTGCTGCTTCCTATTCTAACACGTGTCAATTACCGAATCATCGGAACACGCCCAACACTGTCAGACCAAACTATACCAAGACTATACCCAAGAAGACTAATAGGCATGCATTCTTCTATACTAGAAAACCAAAACCTACCAATCATGCACCTCACACTACTTTCAACACTCAACATGATAAATGTCATTATTGTGGCCTCATTGGTCATATATATTCTGCATGTAGAATCAGAAAGTTAGTAGATTTAAATGTTTATGCATGGATGCCGAAAACAAACCAGTCAGGACCCTACAAGAAATGGGTACCAAAAGTTTCATCTGCAAATTGTTTTGTAGGTGGGACGCCCTTCACATGCTAGGAGCAAATGGATCCTCGACAGCGGTTGCTCACGATACATGATCGGTGACGCTTCATTATTCGTAACACTGTCGAAGAGGAATAAAGAAGGATACGTCTCCTTCGGTAATAATTTAAGAGGGTACATAATCGGTATCAGTGACATTGGTAAGGCTCCCTATCCAGTGATTAAAGATGTTTGTCTAGTTACTAAGTTAAAACATAATCTGCTCAGCATAAGCCATTTAGCTGATCACGGTTATGGTATTAACTTCGTAAAAGATAAATGTACTATAATCGATAGTTCAAATGGTAGCACTATATTTGAAGGTATTAGGGAAGACAATATATATGTTTTCTATTTGTTGGAAGATGCTAACACAGCAGGTAGATGTTTGATGGCCAAAAGCGTTGAGAGTCAACTATGGCATATGAGACTCGGTCATGCAAACATGGATACAATTTCAAGACTATCTACGAAGAAGTTGGTACGCGGCTTACCGGATATTTCTTTCAAGAAGGATACGGTATGTAGTGAATGTGAAAAGAACAAAGCTACCAAATCCGTATTCAAATCCAATAACGCTGTAAGTACCACTAGACCTTTACAATTGTTGCATATGGACTTATTTGGACCCAGCAGAATTGCTAGTCTAGGTGGTAAGTTATATGTATTTGTCATTATAGATGATTTTTCTAGATATACATGGGTTTATTTTCTTGCACGTAAGAACGAAACATTATCAGAATTCGTTACTTTTTGCAAGAAAGTACAGAATGAAAAAGGGTTCATGATTACTTGTATTCGTAGTGATCTTGGCGGCAAATTTGAGAATGCAGAATTCAAGCAATTTTGTGACACACGCGATTATTTGCATGAATTCTCTTGCCCTAGGACTCCGCAATAAAATGGAGTTGTGGAACGTAAGAACAGAACTCTATCTGAAATGGCTAGAGTTATGTTAAACTAGTTTAGTCTACCTAGATAATTATGGACTGAAGCTGTAAATACAGCATGCTATATTCTCAATAGGGTTCTAATTCGACCTATATCGAAAAAGACTCCCTATGAACTATGGTTTGATAGAACATTAAATGTTTCTTATTTCAAGATCTTTGGTTGTAAATGTTTTATTCTTAATACTAAAGATAATTTGAGTAAATTTGATGAAAAGGACGATGAAGGTATATTTTTAGGTTATGCAGCAAAGAGCAAAGGATATAGAGTCTTCAACAAAAGAACCATGATCATTGAAGAATCTATCAATGTCAAGTTTGATGAGCTAAATCAACACTTAGACGATGATGACAATGAAGACATAATCGCACCAAGTACAGCTACTGCAAAACTTTCACACAAAGATGCAGAACCGTCACATCAGGCGTCAGATGAACCTCCAAGCAAAGAAGCCAGAACTAGCAATCTTGAGACTACACCAAATGAAATGAGATTCTTGGCTAATCATCTAAAAGACTTGGTAATTAGTGAGATTACCAAGGGTGTAAGTACTCGTTCCTCTAATAAAGATATAGCTTCTTGTGTTGCTTTTGTCTCGCAGTTTGAACCCAAAAATATTGATGAAGCATGTAGTAATAATTTTTGGTTAGATACTATACAAGAGGAATTAAACCAATTTGAACAGAATCAACTTTGGGAACTTGTTCCCAAGTCCATTGATCATCCGGTCATTGGCACCCGATGGATATTTCGAAATAAACTAAACGAGAACGGTTTAGTGACTCGTAATAAGGCTCGACTCGTAGCTTAAGGATACAATCAAGAAGAAGGTATCGACTACTTTATGCTCCAGTTGCGAGATTTAAATCCATTCGTATGTTACGAGCATTTGCATGTTTTCATAATCTTAAGTTATTTCAAATGGATGTCAAAAGCGCATTTTTAAATAGTTTTATAAAAGAAGAGGTTTATGTAGCTCAACCACCCGGTTTTACTGATTTCAAATTTCCTGAATATGTTTTCAAGTTGAAGAAAGCCTTATATGGTTTGAAACAAGCCCCTCGTGCTTGGTACGATCGTCTAAGCTCTTTTCTACTTGATAACGGTTTTTCAAAGGGAAAGGTTGACACTACTTTGTTTATAAAATCTTTGAATAACAATATTCTTTTGATTTAAGTCTATGTAGATAATATTATCTTTGGATCTACCGATAAATCTCTTTGTCAAGAATTTTCAAAGTGTATGCAGAATGAGTTTGAGATGAGCATGATGGGAGAGCTGAAATTCTTTCTCGGACTATAAATCAAATAAACCAACAATGGAATGTTCATAAATCAAGCAAAGTACAAAAAGGATCTATTAAAGAAGTTCGACATGGAAGCAGTCAAACTACTTAGCACTCCAATGGCGACTTCAACCAAGCTTGATATTGATGAACAAGGCAAACCTGTCAACATACGTAAGTATCGAGGTATGATCGGTAGCTTACTATATTTAATTGCTAGTCGACCAGACATTATGTTTAGTGTTTGCTTATGTACACATTTTCAAGTTAATCCTAAGGAATCACATCTGTGCGCAGTTAAGCGTATCTTCTGATACCTTAAAGGCACTTCTTCTGTCGGCTTATGGTATCCCAAAACCGTGTTATTTGACCTAACCGGTTATTCTGATGCTGATTTTGCCGGATGCAAAGTAGTTAGAAAAAGTACCAGCGGCACATGTCATTTCCTAGGAAAAGCTATAGTCTCTTGGTTTAGTAAAAAGTAAAATTCTGTTGCATTATCAACAACCGAGGCTGAATATATCACGGCAGGACGTTGTTGTGCACAAATTTTGTGGATGAAACAAACTTTAGAAGACTATGGATTACATTTTACACATATACCCATTTTCTATGACAACACTAGTTCTATTAATTTGACTAAAAATCCAGTATGTCACTCTCGTACTAAACATATCGAGATCCGACATCACTTTCTTAGAGATCATCAACAAAATGGAGATATGGACCTTGTATACATAGACACTCAGAATCAATTAGCTGACATACTCATAAAACTTCTAGCGGAAGATCGTTTCAATTATTTACGTCAAGAATTAGGCATTTTAGATGTTAATAATATTAATTAATTTTGTTTTATTAATTATTTATTCGATACTCGATAACTGTTTCCGAGACAAGCCTAAAAAGAGTCTGTCTGTCACCACGACAATGGTCGAAGCGAAGCGGTACTTAAGAGTTCCCCGATGAACCTCCGTTAGCTGGGACAGTACTCCTACAGCTAATCTGAGATAGATACTGAGTAAAGAATATTAATTTATAAAGTAATATTAATTATATTATTTTGAGATTTAAAATCACTAAACTCTGAATTAAACATTTGAAACGAATTAATAAAAAAGATGTGGCCCCTCATTATTATATATATATATATATATATATATATATATATATATATATATAGCCAGGCAACCCTTGGCGAATTCGGCCTGAGTTCGGTTTGAATTCGGCCAGAGTATATATATATATATATATATATATAGCCAGGCAACCCTTGGCGAATTCGGCCTGAGTTCGGTCCGAATTCGGCCAGAGTTCGGCTGGGTATATATTATATGTAGCAGCCAGAACCCGAGGCCCCCATCTTCTTCATTCTTCCAAACATCCTCAAACAGCAGCAGCCGTGCCTCCAAACCCTAGCTCTTCTCCACCCTTGTTCTTCCAATACGTGTAGAGATCTTCATCCAAACTTTGGATTCGTGCGAAGAATTTCGTCCTCAACAGCATATCCAATTCTTGAAAGGTATAATTTCTTCTCTCCTCCATTTTTCAATTCTTAGGGTTTCTAGAATTTTGGAAAAGAATGCCTAAGTTCAATCCCTTCAAGAGAAAGAAGTCCAATACCAGTGAAGAGGCATCATCTTCGGATCCGCATACATATTGCCTCTTTTCTTCGGTCCAATCGGACGACGGTGCATCGGACGAGTTTTACTTTAAAACTTCTGACCAAGCTTTATTGTGGTATGCTGATTTCATTATACGTACTATTTGTACCGGTTCACCGATCAAATGGACTATCTTTCCGGATCACCGCCCTTACTTTGAGGTATTAGGGTTACAACACTTTATTACCTTACAATTACCTATTGCTACTAATGCTATTAGATTATTCTATTGTAATTTTGTGTTAGACACTTTTATCGTGAGAACACGTGTCGGAGGGATCGATATCGAATTCACTGATAAAATATTAGCGGAAATCCTTGATATTCCAAACGAAGGTGCCCCGCTCGATGACATAACTGATTTTGATTTCTCCGATGGTACGACTCTCGTTAGTTTCAAGAATGAGCTTTGTGCACCCGCACGTGCTCGTCCTGGAAAGTTCAAGGCTAATAACTTGAACTTGTTTAACTATGAATTACATCGCATCATCTATTCCACTTTACTTCCAAAATCTACTTCCAAAGAAAATGTCACTGCACTTGAGCTCTCTGCTCTTTATCACATTCTTAAGGGGATTCCTTTTTCTGCCCCTAAGACTATCATTCAGATGTTGGGTACATGTCGTGGAAGAGACCGCAACCTCTCTTATGCGATGATCATCCCTCGCATCTTTCAGAGATTTGACATTGACCTATCCACATGTGCTGTTGACCCTGAACCCAAGTTTCTCAAACTCTTTCGTCGCAGCATTGCCACTGTTCCTCCACCTACTGCACCTGCTCCTCTTGCACCTACTCCCACAGCACCTGGTCCTCCTCATTCTTACCCTATGACTTTTGAGGGTATTCATCAACACCTTTCAGATCTGCAGTCATTCTATGTTGACACTTCCAGGAACGTGAGTTCTGTGCCGTGACTCGGTTCCAGGCTATTGCCAACTCCTTCGCCGATCTGAGATTTGCGCAGATGGGTCACTCTGCTAGCTCTCTACCTCGAGACCCTTCTGTTTCTAGATACCGCGTTGATGATGAGGCGATCCACTCTCTGTTCCAGCCAGGGAATGCCTACGATTGGTATCGTACTTCTGGTGCCACTCCTACTTCTGGAGCTGGTACTTCTAAAGCTGGTCCATTTGGACATGCTGGCACTGTAGCTGATGACGATGATGATGAGGATAATGACTTTTGAGATGTTATGATTTTTGAGATTGATATTATGTCTTATGTTTACTTGGAAATACTCTAACATTCCAAGATTTTATCAGTACTCTTATTTTAGTTATTATCAACACACTTTTAGCTATTATTTGTGACTTTTCATAGACATTGTTTTTATTATGCCTCAGTTTGGCATATTAGTTTATTATTCAGCACTTTATTTGTTTCAATTTTATTCTAGCATTATCTTTCTTTCTGCTTCATATTAAAACTGCCTGTGATAAATAACATGTATGTGTTGTTTATACAATATTTTTTTAACTGTTTCTACCATGCCTGTGATGAATGTTTTATATATTTTTTTGTGTTTCTTCACTGTTTGTTACTTATGCATTTATCACGGGGGAGCTTTCTCTTTTGTAATTATTTTGCTAAGTGACAACGGGGGAAAAATAGATCTAACATCTTCATGCATACAGGTTATGAACAATTTCTTTTGATATATTTTTGAATTGATCCATACTTAGATGTTATATCGGCAAGGTTTGTCAATTATCAAAATGGGGAAGATTATTGGCACATTGGTCATGGTCAAACCTGATTTTAATAATTGATCAAACTCTGTCTCGATATAAATGCAGGTCAATTCAGATGTTTACCTACGACGTTTTGGACACTGCTCAACGATGGATATCTACGATGTTCAAGACTGAAGCCGTTTGCCATTCAGAATGTATTTCCTTTGAAGCAATGTAATTTTTTATTTTATTGAGTCTAGGAATACATTGTACACCGAGTCGTACTGGCAAATAGGCTATCCGAAATAGTTTTCCAAAATCACCCTATCCTTTTATAAATGACTTATATTTTTGAAAAATATACTTTTTACAAAAAGCTTCTGAAGGACTTTTCAAAAAGCCAAATTGATTTTTCTCAAAAATGAACTGGCAGAACCCTAGCAAAACTCGGCGGCCAGAGTTTGGCCAAGATGAACGTTAGTGAACGTTTGATTTTGAACTTGGTCATCCTTCAGTTGCGGTTTGTTACAAAGAGTTCTGTCCGAATTCTGCCCGAATTCTGTCAGAGTTTTGTCTTTGGAAAAACTATAAATAGAGAAGTATTTCGATCATTTCAAATCACCAATTTACTTTCATTCTCTTCTCTTCTAAAGCTTACATTTCATCCAAAGAATTCTAAAAAGCTTTTATTTTTAAATCCCAAGCCAGTTACAATCCTCTAGTCGATTTGCCAGTACGGTACAGTCTAGAAGTTTCAGAGCGATTGTAATCAGAGGCTTGATAGAAGATACAACTCTTCACAATTAAAGTTGGTCGAGTTCTTCGTATCAAAGCTCGCGTCTGTAGAAGTTGCAAGGACTTCATATGAAAACTTGCGGGATTTTTCAATAGTGGATTCAACTGGAAGCTAGAGTTCTTCCGACTGGACTAGTCCTCACAAGAGGGAAACCAGTATAAATCTCGGTGTTTGCGTTTGCCTTCTGATCACTTTTAGTTTCTGTCATTTACTTTATGATTATTTTTATATTTGTGATCTAACTGCTAACAAGATTTTTAATTAGCAATATTCCGCTGCCTACTCTATTCACCCCCTCTAGAGTATTCTGTACGATTTTGTTCCTACAACCCTAAATCCTAATCGCTGCCGATTTCCCTCCGTTCCTCCTGTCAACCCACGCCGCCATCTCCATTCCCCCTTCCCGTCGGTCGAAGCCAACTAACCCTACACACCACACCTCCCTGTTGTGACAGCGGCAAACCACTACTGCCACGACAACCTACCGTCCCGACCATTGCCACCACCAACTAGCCCTATCCCCGTACGTCGCCACCAAACCCAGAACCAAACACCACCCTGTCTCCACCAAAAATTCGGCCAACCCCGGCCAAATCCATACGACAACAGCCAGCCATCACCACCCATCTCAGCCACCACACAGAAAAAGAAAAAAAATAAAACCCTAATACTAAGACTCACCTCCGTCGAGCCGACCAGGTCGCCGACGTCGCCAACCAACTCCAGCCGCGACCCCAACTCCGAACCGTTTTTCCCTTTGTGCCGTGTCCGCCGCTGACCCCCGAGCCGTCCCCTCGAACTCCGGCAACCCATCGCCGCCCCCATCACGCGACCGTCCAGTCGCATCCATAGCCAAACTCTGGCCAGGCCGCGCGCGCCTTCCGATGACACCCTCCTCCGCCGCGCCTAGCTGTGGCCACCGTGCGAGCCGTCTCCCCTTTGCCGCGAGCCGCCGCCACCGGACCAAACGATCACCGCCAGTAACCCCGATCCCACTCCTCTGTGCATCGTCGCTCCTCCCTCCTTTCCTTGACCACAGCTCCCCGAACTCACGACCACTCTTCTCCCTTTCGACTTCCGCTCTCACCGCCCGCTCTCTCGTGCCCTGGCCGCCCAGCCATCAGCGCCGAGCCCGACCCCCTTTTCCCACAGCTCCTCTCATTCACTTCTTTCTCTCCTCTTTTCTATACTTAAGGACACTGTTCTCTGAAAGAGAGAACGATTTCGGCTAATGTGATTTAATTTTTTTATTATTTCATTTTTGTTTTTACTATTGTTATATATTGTTAGTATAATATTATTACAATTATTATTCTCATTCTTATACTGATTTACTATTATTCTCATTTCATGTTTATTATTAATATCACACTATTTTTATTATTATTTATCAGTAACTATGATTAGTATTTTAGTTGTGTTATTGACAAGTGTTTTTTTTATTAGTTATGCAATAATTCTCAAAGTTTTGTTTATGGAGTTTAAAAGCCCTAAATACTATTATCTTGTTGTATATATTATCTTGTTGTGTATATATATATATATATATATATATATATATATATATATATATATTTAATATATATATATATACAAGCAATCTATGTTTTAAGCCATAAAATAATTTTGCCGTATTTTCCTATTTTAACCTAAAAGTATTTTTAAATTATTATACATGAACTAATTTCAAGTATTTAGGTAAATTATAACTACCAATAAAACATAGTTTTCAAAGTATCCTATACACTTTCAAGTAGTTACATAAAATATTTTACTGAGTAAAGAATAGTTTTGGACCTAAAACAATTTCTACATATAACTTACCTATAAATATTTTTGGGAAATAAAATATATTTTCAGGAGGTAATATTTTCTAAAATCATAAATATATGATTACTTATCAAATTTCTTCCAATTATCCTCTTGTCCATGACCAAGCCATTACTCCTATTCCCTCACCAATTCTAGACTACCCTATGTCGACCTTAACTATTCCAACCGTCCCGGACCTAATAGAACTGTTCGTGCCACCATTAGAGGTCTCCTTGTGTAGTTGTTACCCGAAGTCGCAGTTCGTGCCACATTGATCATTGCAGTACACCAGGCATCCTACCAGGCAAGACACCTTGCCATTTGCTGTTTATTTATTTTAGCTCATATTTCATGCATTATTAATTATTTTCTTTATGCAAAATAAACTGTGATACATGGCATAACCTGTTAGAACTTACTGTTCATTTATATTTCCTGCTATGTATTAGTTTTCTTACACATTAAACCTAGATTTAAGGGACCACCTTTGTGTGTTGCATTCATTGGCCTTGACACGTTGTACCACGAAGTTGTGTGTCGTATGTAGAACACGGACATGCGTGACTGGCTGGCCACCGGTGCGTATAAGCCGTGCGATAGGATTAACCGCTAATAGAATTACATGCTTAGTTTGACTTAGCGGTTATAGAGGTTTACTGTTGTGGATACAATATAGTAGGCATTGGGCGGGGAGGACAATTCCTTAGCGTATGGGCTTCGATGCACTTTTCCTTGTGACCCGGAAGCTCCGCTAGAGATACGGGGTTGGTTGACCCATGATTACTGACGGCTACTGACGTTCTGCAGAACGTTATGCTCTTACTGATTAGGCCTCTGGTGCCCCAAGGGGGGACTACGCTGATCCTATTTAGCCAGGGCCCATGCGTAGGAAGGATTGTTCTTAACTATATTTCACTTAGAACGGTTAGGCACCTTTATCCGTTAGGTACGATTACTTTTGGTTTGAGTACTTGTATCTGACCGTGGCTTGGAACAATAACTTGTTGCGGATTAGTTTGTCACATCTTGTCCTTGTTTGGTTATAGGTGTTACTTACTGCTTCGATTAGAAGGTATTGAACCTTATTGGGGTTCGGATACCATATTGGATTCATAGCATGGAAAGATACATCATCGTTAATTAGTTTACCATCTTCTGTCCTTATTTGGTTGGGGGGATGGTAAGCTAGTTTAATAGGTGTGTATTGGACCATGTTATAATTCAATTGACTTATTTATTTGAGCAATATTTATTCAGTTTATATGGCATGATATTATGTGTCTTGTTACGTCCCTCTAAGGACCTGGTTATCTCTCCAGGTGTGTTCTCTTGTCATCCGCAGGTGCTCTAGTTCTAGCCGTGATTATCGCTATTTCTTCGAGTATGATTGCACTTGGATCGTCTTTGCTTCGCTCGCCATAATCATTCTTTTGTATATCATGTATTTTTCCATATTTGTTGGTAGTAGATTTGTCTTCGCCCAACATATTGTATCAAGACAATTTATAGTTAATTATATGATATCTTTTATTCATTTAATTTTTGTGGATGAGATTAGTTATGGTTCTACTGTATTTTACAGCTTATGTATTCATACGAGGTTTCTATATATTGGAGTATACTTCGTATGAATACAGCTAGCATTTCCACGTTCCTAGTCCTACGTATTTTGGGACTGGGGCGTTACAACTAGCCTTGAGCTATGTGGACTGATGGGTCACGTGGGCCGCTAGCCTCGAGTTATGCCAGCTGATAGTCTTGGTACTTGACGTGTGCGTGTTGTGAGTTGTTACCTTGTCCTGGGGGAGTCAGCCTTTACCTGCGCATACATTGAGATGTTTTCTAAGTTGCATACTAGATTGGTTAGGTGACCATAGTTAATGTCATGTCACACTTCGTTCTAGTCATGGCACGGGGCAATGTCACATCATAGAATAGTGCACTACCCCTTGTCCTTGTTTGGTTGTGGGGGTAGTCTACTGTTTCGATGATGGGATATTGGACTGTGTTATTGTTGGGACATTTTATCTTACTTTGTGACTTTATGACATATTTTATATTCAGTTTATATGGTATGTTGTTTATTGTATCTTGTTACGTCCCTCTGAGGACTTGGTGAATTCTCCAGGTGTGTCTTTTGTGGTTTTCGCAAGTGCTCTAGCCAAGGCCATTTCTTCGAGGATGATTACACTTGGATCGTCTTCGCATCGCTCGACAAAATTTTGTTATCATGTATTTCTTTCTTTTTCGTAATTCATGAGTTTATTATAATGTCCTTACTCTTTATTTGTGGATGAGATTAGTTTCGTGGTTTACTGCATTTTACAGCTTATGTATACGTACTTAGTCCTAAGTATTTTGGGACTGGGGCGTTACATTGAACTCACGACCGAGAACAATGATTGTCTTCGGCTTCAAAAGCTTGAAGCGCTGGACGAGAAACGGTTACTATCTCAACATCATATTGAGCTATATCAAGCCCGTATCTCCAAAGCTTTCAACCGAAAGGTCAAAGTACGAGCATTCCAAAAAGGCGAATTAGTCCTTACTGTCAAACGTCCTATGACTATGACACATATGAGCAAGGGCAAATTCGAAGCAAAGTGGGAAGGTCCCTATGTTATAAGCAAAATTTTCTCAAACGGAGCTTATCAATTGATCGGGATGGACGGTCGAATAGCGATGATGCCCGTCAATGGAAAATTGCTCAAGAAATACTATATTTGAAAAATGTATTAGATATCAATATTGTACATGATTCAAATCTTTGAATTATTATCTTTATTTACTCTTCTGTAAATAAAATCATAGATAATAATTTCTTAAAATTGGTGTTTGTCATGTCCTTATCACCTTTGAACAGACCTGGTTTCTTGTAATATGTCATGTCCACTTACCTTTGAACATATTCTCATATCTTGTTCTTGGGCCTCATTGGATCAAGAATCATCTGTGAATGAAGAATCACGTCCTCTGAATTCTATCATTCATCCATATCTATTTGTCACGTATATATATATACCTATGGCAAAATAGTTACAACAAAGACAATATCATCATTATCTGTCATATCCTTACTACCTCTGAACAGATATGATAGTGGGTATTGTTCTTCGAAAGAATGTGTTATGTGTATATTAATACCAAATGCATTCTCAGAACAAAACAAAAGCAGTATTTATTCACAAATCCATGGAATTTATAAGTTCATCACATTTCATGGGATAAACGAAAAAAAGGAAGAAAAAGCAAAAGACAGAAACAAGGCATCATGGTGGGGTACTAAGGGCCAGGATGCGTGCCTTCAGTTCTGTAATGTATTTCTCTCGATTATCCTGGCCAGCAACAATGTTCTCTGTCGTCGCAACCCTTCTCTCTTAGAATAGCGGCACAACGATGCACCTCGGCTTCTCGGGATACGTTTAAAGCTTGTAACTGCTGCTCCAGTTCCCTCAGCTTCTGGCATTTCTCTTCCAAATGCGTCTCATAATCAGCTCGTTTGGCTATAAGGGACTCCAGCTCTACATGAAGTCTATCTTCATCTTTCTTCAGAGCAATTACTAGGTCATCGTCAAAGACAATTGCTGTCTCAGTTTGCTCCTTTAACTGAGTCAACTGACTCTCTTCGGCGGACATATCCTCTAGTTTTTGCTAGAAAAAAGTATTGGTTAGAATAACTTCATGGGTTAGGCGCCGATACTCGACTGCCACAAGGGAGTCAAAATCACCCTTCTTCAAAGCTTGGAGAGTAGTGATGGGCTCTTGTAAGCTAGTACCTAACTGATCTAAGGCGTCTGCTCTTGCATTATTGCCTGTCTAGTGGATGGCAATTATCAAAGCTGAAGCTATGTTCCGCAGAGCAATAAAAGATAAATCTGTGGCTAGGGCTACTCTTACTAAGCTCTGCAGGCAAGTATAGAAAGATGCTACGAGCCCATCTGACACCCCACATACCAGGTCATTACCATCTGGAGTTGTAACTATATCTTTAAAGCCAACTCCTACAGGAGCTACAACGTTTGAAACTCTAAGAGCGATAGTTGAAGGAGATAGAACTAAAGGTTGCAGGAGCGTTCTTATAGAAGGTGAAACAAGATCAGTAGAGGCAGCTGAAGTAGGTCTACTCTTGCTGCTCCCCGCATCTGAGCTACCAGAGATGAAGCGAATGTGTCCAGCATCCCCAGTCTCAGCTTGTCCACTGTGTCATTCTGAGACGACAATCTTTTGAATGGGCTTATCGACTACGGGAGGTTCTTCCTCATCAGAAACCTCGATGTCGACTTCTTCCTTCCATTATTTAGAGGCTTGGTCGTCCTTGTTAGAGCTTTCCTCATCATCGACCTTAGGGTTATCGTATCCCTCGGTCTCGAGTATAGGATCCTCAGATCCTCCAACTTCATCACCTTCTGGTATCGACAGAAACTCTGCTTCCCTTCCATGAACAGGACTTGTGATACAATCAAGCATGGGTAAGTCTCGATCTGGATATTCGAATATAATGGGCATTTCGAGTTCCTCAGCTTCGGGCCCGAAATTCCTGAAAGATCCAAAATCAAGTGGTTGATATACTATGATCTGTCATTCAGGGTTGACTTCACCCTCAACTGCGGGCTCAAGATGCCCCTCATTTGTTTGTTGTTCATCTAGGATGATTACACCATCAGCTTCAATATCAAGGGCTTGATCACCCTCTGCTCTGGTTTTTGGGTCATCAATGTTCTCCGTCGCAACCAGGATTATAGTAGATACTGGTAAGCTCTCGCCAGCGTCAGAAACATTAATGCCTAATACATCATCAAATATTCGGTCATCCTCAAAGACAAGTGACCGTTTTGCGGCGTTCAAATCCTCGTCATCTTGAGGTGACTTCGCCAAAGTCTGAGAAGAAGTGGCATGGGTGCCAAAAGGACCAGCTATTATTATCTTCTTCTTCATTACAGGTTCGATACACTCGAAAGGAACATGAACAGAGTAGGTGGACTGATAAATAATCCCGTCGACAACAAACGTGGAAAGGATATCACTAAAAAAAGGGATGTGTCAGTATATCCTACTAAAAGAATTAATTATAAAGGATGAGGCAACAGTAAGCATTACCTAGATGGGGGGAGTCATCTACCATTAACACCTGCTCTCGTGGAGTCGGTGAAGGCAGTAACTCTGGCTCAACTCTAGCTGAGCTTGACCTTTCTGTTCTAGCATCCTTCCTGGGTGAAGATGCTGCTTCTTGACTAACTTCTTCTGCAGAAGCCTTCCTCTTCTTGCTGACAGAGGGTGCATGATCATTCTGGGATGATAATTCCTCGCTCGAGTGAAGGCGAGTTGGTGATTTCGTCACCCTAGCATCAAGGGAGGTAGCCATATCCTGGTGTGTTATTGGTTTACTTTTTTTCTTCTTCTTCTTCCTCTGGAGAAGGTCTCGAGAGGAGGAAGTCTGAGTTCCTTGCTGAGGTGGTATAATTAGAATATATATGGCAGATAATGTCGAATCTTGATCTAGATCAACCGTTTGCAAAGGCGTCTCAGCAGGTGCATTATCCTCTGCCTCCGCTAGGTTGATTTGAGCAGACGCCAATCCCCTCAGATTTCCCAAATGGCTTGTGAAACTTGTCCTCGAATCATAACCCTCGAAGAAGGTATTGGCAGAAGTATAAAATAGCACATATGTATTCAACATATGCAACGACGGGTTGATCTCGAGAAGGTTGAATTGAGCTCCCGTCCTTCGAGAGCTATAGTAATGCCAAGCGCGGGCTTCAACTACTAAACCACCAACTCCCTCTAGTACCACGGTTTCATTGCCCATGTGCAATTGATTGTATCCAAATTGCCAGGCAAATCTACTCGGCAGATAGGGTTCTAAATAACACCCGTCATCAACGCGATAGACCAAATGTGATGGTCTAATCGCTAACAACCAAAGGAATAGTTCTGTGTCCATTGGGGTGTGGACATTCTCTATGTCATAATAGGAATCGAGCCCATCATATTCGACCTGAACATCTGGGATTTTGTAATAGAATACCCAGTTATTGCCTCGATTCAATGCCTTATGCCAATCCTCGATCTTGGTTACATTCCACTTCGACCTCTTATATTTACAAAGAAGAAGTCCTGCTAAATTCTCATCTGAAGCCTGTCCTGGATTCATCAGAGAAGGATGGTGATAGAGACTTCACGAAGGCCGACACATAATCTGTATGTCATGGCTGCTAAAAAATCTGTTGGTCGCCCAAATACTAGACGGATAGCTGCAAAAATGGTTCCTGTATGGATCCTGTCCACCGCACAGTTGCCTGGAATCACGAAACGTTTTAGCCAGATGGATAAGAATCCGGCTAACAAATCTTCTCATGACATAGGCCTGCCACTTTGTCAAGCATAACTTTTAGCGGTAGACCCAACCGAAAAGCCGTTCTATTCTTCAGTCAGCTTGTGATCGCTAATCTTTGATTCTATCATAAAAGCCTCAAGCTCTGCAGGGCTCAATGGTTGAAAGACCCGAGGCCGGCAATGCAACATGTCATTAAAATTGTCCTTCTTATCATGGCCTAAGAAAAAATATACTGTCCATTTCAAGGTATAACATTTCCCTGTAGCCTTGCTGTCCATATAATAGGAACAAGCAAAATAATGGCAAAGAAGCTCTTCAAAGACTTCAATCATCTTTGGATTGGTCTTCTTCAATACTTCCATTTCTTCTTCTATTGGGAAATACTCCTTGTAAGGATATTCCCCGGTTGGTAGAAAAAAGATTTGACGCATCTCATGAAGCGCAAACCCTATTTCTCTATGAGGTGCGGCAAGAGTGTTGGTTCTCCAGATGAATCTCTCTAGCAAAGCAAGAAAAAGATTTTGGTTTACTACCACACCATAAGCAGTTGACTGAATAGCATGATACAAGCCCAGTGATGTGAGTTCAAAGGCAAAGTGCGATTGAGCCAACTGAGAGATGTCTCCCCAACGATTGTTATTGTTGTTCATCAAGACCGTCATCCTAGGCATCTTCGGAGGATAAGATCCTTTCTTCTGATCAAACAGATTGGCAAAAGTTTGTACTTGAGACGGCATGATCAAAGCTGACTTCTCAGAGGGAATACAACTTGGACGTAAGCCTCGCATATGCAGACTATGCTGACGTGTATACGAACTATAGAATATGTCCCTTCGCTATGCACCATAACGATGGAGTATCTTTCCAACCTTCGCTATTTGCCTAAGAGTTAGATGCCAGTCCATTTTGCGGGGATAGCTGGCATGAGCATATGATTCCAGAGATAGGCCCCTCGGCAAGCTTGGAAGAAAGACCACCGTATCGTCTTGCAAAAAGAGAAGATATCTTTTTTTTGCTTCGACCGAGAAAGTGGGTGCACAACATCACTGAAGAGGAAGAGCGGCTTCGGATATGAAACTCGTCTCGCAGACAACATAGCTTGTCCATTTATCATACTCATAAGAGTATTAAAATGTTGCTCTCTGATCAAGTCCTGTCTATCTCTGGGTTCCTCTTCAGATTATTGAGGAAACCGCACGTGAGAAAGATCTTCACGATACATGGAAGGGTTAAATGAACTTTCTATTTCTTCGGCATGTAAGTCCTCTCGGATATCGACGGCAAGGAAAAAAGAAAATTTTGAAACAAAGAGTTAGATAAACTATCATCTTTTTTGCCTTAAAAGACAGAGCGGCGCCTAAACTACAAAGTGGCGCCTAGTTCCAAGAAGGCGCTTCATCAGTAGCGCTTAAACCGAATAAGGTGCCTCATCAGTGGCGTCTAGTTCAAAAAAGGCGCCTCCTTAGTGGCATCTAATTTAAAGGAGGCGCCTAGCTCAGATGGCGCCTAAACAGAGTTAGGCGTCATTCTATGGTCAAGTCAATTTGTGTCTAGAATAGGACATAAATGACGTTTGGGGTGCCACTTGAGCAAAGTCAATTTGAATCCAGATGAGGATGTAAATGACAAAGGCGCTTCATTAAAGGCGCCTATTTTTTTGGATATGCACCACTTATCATTGGAGCAGTTTGTGCAGCGACGTACGACGGTGGCAGAGGCGTCGGTGCAACACTCGAAGGAGGAGCATAGGCGGATGGCAGTGAAACGATGTCGGGATTGTTAATCCGCAGCGTCCCAAGATGGCGTCGCGATGTTTGAGCTACGGAGGATGGAGTGTCGACGGCGGAAGCTTTTTCCTTAGCGACAGTAGTCTTGCATGGGGCTATTACTGCAGAACGAAGGAGAAGAGGAGATAAAGAGCTGGGGACGAAATGAGAGAGTAAAGAAAAGTGAAACCTCTCTTTTGGCCTATTTATAGACGCTTTAGATGTTTAGGCGCCACTTCAGTTTTCGAGGCAATCTCACAGTAACGAAAAAGACAAAATCTCTTGGGATTCTGGACGAATTTTATTGTATTTAATATGCGCCATCATTCAAAGTATTTCAAACATTTGGGCGTCCAAGTTTGAAAACTTCGAAGGGGGTCTTGTAGGCGCTCAAAATATGTCTCTCTTAGGCGCCTAATACTCTTAGGTGCCCCATGTCTCTTAGGTGCCTAACTCTCTTAGGCGCCCATTATTTTTTAAGAGTACTATACTCTTAAGCTCCCTATGCATTCAGGTACCCATCTCTCTGAGGCGCCCTGACTCATTTAGGTGCCTACGGCTACTAGTCGCCCAACTTTTCTAGGTACCTACTTCCTTGGGTACCTTTCTCAAAGTATTCAGTTCCCTGCTGACATCTACAAATCTACGTAGCATATTAATCTGCCATGCATGCTGAATGTGGTGTACTAATCCGAATTTCCTGAAGAGCGTGCCCATCACTTGGCCACGACCATGCGCCTATTCTGCATAGGCGCCACATGTCAAAGGCGCTCCTGCTCAAAAATGGCACCCAGTGGCTTAGGCGCCTATCCGAAAAAAGGGCGCCTACTTTGGATAACTGTCAGATGGTCATCTCTTGGCTCTATAAATAGAGCTCTACTCCCCCAACGTACGGACATAGAGAGGAGGGGTATATTTTGAGCACTCATCGCACTTCTATTTTCTGCAATCATTAATTCTCAAGAGCAAGTTCTTCAACCGTTAATCGAAGCCGAAGTTTTGTCGATACTTCTACACGGCCGAGCCATATAGAAGATTCCTCGTCAACAGAAGCTCCGAGACACAGTGACAAGTTTGTTTCCATCCACAATCGCCTCGTCAAAGGGACAAAGCGGTCGTCATTCAAGACCGGACTCTTACAGTTGTACTTCTCCAGAATTCATTGTACTCTTGTATGATTCTTTAAAAAAGTTTGTAATAAAAGTACTTTTTATTTTTTTGCAAACAATTACCAAGTCAAAATCTTGAAAATATGTGAATTGACTCGATCGGAATATAATCAAAATAGTCTAGTTGCGATCAGGAAATCCTTCAGGATGACCCAAGTCGAAATCGTTTTAGCATGATCAATTATATAGGCATGATGATAGAATCATAATCTAGGTGCGATTATGAATCTGGCGAAATATGGAACTAAAATCTAGTAATAGGTTTCAAATAATGAGGGACCAACGACGACTCGACGAATATAAGATGAGAAATAAAGATAGGAAGGGAAGAGCTACAAGCTTTATTTATAATACGATAAGAAAAAATATGATATTAAATCTGTTTGGAGTGAAAGTATAATATTTTACGGATCATGAAAAATCAATATTCATATGCCGATAAAAGATATAGCCTTTATGGTATTCGAAAACTGTACGCATGTCTGAAATCTTTTTACTAAGAATCCATGCCTCGCTAGTGTATATCAGGCTGCTGTAAACCCTTAGTTTTATGACTCAAATATGATATTGTATCGAATATTCTATTAGCTCTACCAATATTAACATACAACTCAAAGGTCAAAATAGGGAAACTAGGACATAGTTTTAATAACATTCGATAACTTACTCAAAATTACTTCAACTTAGGGATCAAGTCTCGCCAGTGCGCTGCTGGCTGCAGTGAACCCATAATCTCCATAAGTCAAATAAATAGCTAAAGTGCGCTACTGTCTTGCCATTATAAGTCATCAAAATTATTCCAACTATATCCATAAGAATTCAAAAGGAGCTTCTGGAAATTCAAACAAGTCGATTATGATAGAAAAGTATAAGTATATGTCCTTAAAGTGAGAGTATCAAGTTCGAAAAGTAAAACGATCAATTAGGTATCAATGGTGAAAATCAAACGATCGATTAGGAAAGTGGACACAAGGGAACTAAAATTTTCTAATTTGTATTTCTCTAATATTTAAGGATCGAAAAAAATATGTCTTAAATTTCAACAAAACTTACTCGAAAGTAATATATGGGTAATGGGATCAAGTTAGGATTAATACTCAATGGATTGGAAATAAAACATTAATAAAAGAATTACCTATGGCCAATTAAGTAATACGGCCTAGGCAGGAAAGATAATTCGAACCTATTCTAGGGTGATCAAGAGAGGAGAAGTGTAATTATTTGTCCTATAAGTCTTAATCCTTGAAAATAAAAGGATTGATTAGGGAGGAAATAATTGAAGACAAAAGAAGTATAAACATTCTAATCTCTATTTCATGGATATTCAAATGATTGAGAAAAAACTTTGAATTAAAACTAACTCGAGATTCGTATATATATAACATAATAAAAAATTATAAAAATAATTCCTTATGGCAAAATGGGAATTAAATAGGCAATTCAAACTTATGATATGGGATGATATCTAAAGAGGGAAAAAAGAAAAAAATTGAACAATTTATCAAGGTTAGAGCATTAATTCTGGGAAGGCCTAACTTACCATGTGAATAGTCTACCACCACTACAAGAAAAAACCCTTTTTACAACGTTGAAAAATGTTGTAAAAGGTCTTTTACAACGTTTAGTAGAAGGTTGTTATATCCAAGGTTGTAAAAGGGGGTATCTTCCATAATGTTTATTTGAACGTTGTAAAAATATTGTATAGGTTTTTTCCACAACTATTTACAAACATTGTTGAAATTTATAAAATTTGACAAAAATCTTTCTACGATATTTTGCAAGTATTGTAAAATAAATTTTAAAACGTATTACAAGTATTGTAAATACAATTTCAACAACTTTCTGAAACTATGGTAAAAATAATATCTTCCACGTTTAGTAAATATTGTGCATTATTTTTGTACAACAGCGTACAAACATTGTTAAAAAGGTTTACACAACTTATAACAAATGTTGTATATTTTATTCAATCATGTTTGCCAAACGTTGTAATAAATATTTGTATGTTGTAGTTATAATATCACAATGATTTAAAAGTATTGTAATTAAATTTTACAACGTTTAGAAAAGTTGTTATAATGTTATATTACAACATTTTTTAAACAATGTTGAATATGTTTTAATTTAAAAAAATAAATTTATAAATAATTTTTTTTATTGCAATTATTACAAATACAAATACATTATTCTGATTTTCGCTCTCATTGTTGTTGTTGTTGTTGTTGTTGCTGCTACCGTTGTTGTTGTTGCTGCTACTGTTGTTGCTACCGTTGTTGTTGTCACTTTCTCAGCAACTCTGTCATGTTTTGTAATCCCTCTTTCATAACCCCTCCTATTGTTGTTGTTGCTACCGTTCTGCTCCTATTATTGCTGCCGCTCCTGCTGTTATATTGTTATAAGAATATTAATTTTGCAGTAGTAGCGGTTAGTACTTAGATTTGTTCTTTTAATCATTAGATAACATGATCATGTAGGAACTTGAGACTTTAAAGTAATATATTCATGCACTTTAGGAACTACACAGAGCATACACAAAGGCTAGAACAAGTAGAAAAGCATAATGATACAAGTTGGCCACTGATGATCTTACTCTCAGTCAAATTCATAGAGGGAGCTTCGATTAGAAGCAGTGTTAGTCAAAGGGTTATTCTTATGTGTGTAATACAATATGGTCTAGTCGTCCAGAAGAAAGGCAGTTGACCGGCAAATAAGCAACATGGATAGATGAATGCTGGTCAATAATGAACTCAATCTCAGTTTAAATAGATGATAGACTTCACATATTGAAAGAACATAAGATAGCAGCTAATATGATAGAAAGGTGAGTCTAGAGCACATATCATATAGGCTTACAATTGAACTTAACTATATATGTAAATTCCACCAAGGCAACTGTCTTATGCACTCAGTTTTAGCATAAGCTATGTCCCTCTATTAAATAGTATGTGGTTTTATAAATATAAGTGTACAGTGGACCTATATAATATATATATCTCTAATACCCTTCTCTAAACTCAAACAGACCAACCACCAAGCAAGGTTTTGGAAACCTGTTCTCTCTTGTGATTAAAGTTGTTGATGGCAAGAGTGAGTAGTTCTACCAGACTAAGTGATTTTTTTTCCTATGAATCAGCTTCAAATTTTTAACTCCACAATTATCTAGAAATAACCTGAATTACATAAAAAGTTTAGACAATTAGAAACTATGCTTGCTAAACAAGATTTGATCACTTTGAATGTGTTACTCTAGATTAAAGTTCCAACTTCAATGTTGTTTAATAAATTAAAAACAGCTTTCGATAGTAAATCTGAAGACAATTGTGTTTATTCAAATTAGGGCGATCTCTTATGAAATGTTACAGAGAATAGTGTGAGTGAACTGCACATAAATTATTCTACATACCTAACAATATAGTAGTTGTACTCGCTTTAATTCCAGCTTCCTGCAACAATATATAGATTCCAGTATGAGGGAATTCAGATTCTGAACAAAAAAAGAATAGGCTAGAGAAAAAGTTGTACTTGGAAGTTATTACTAAAAAACCTTTATTCTTGAAGTACGTTCCCTAACTGCATATTCACTTGACCAAACAAACTCCAGAGCAGATCCAAGGACCAATTTCTCCATGCCAAAACAGTATTTATAATAATGTATTCTCCATCTCCACAAATGACAACGAATCGACCATTGCGATTATGATTGAACCTCTGGCAAAATACAAACATGATAGGTTTAGCAAATAAGAAAGAAGTCATCAGTTGAACTAGCAAAAATCATATTATAGAATAGTAAAAAAACATCTTCAGTTTAGAAAGATAATAAGAGAAAAGGGGAATTATCTTCCAAACTATGAACTATGAAGCACATAACAAGGTTCAGTATAACAGTATATGTGAGACTCGTCTCACAGTACCGGTATTTATATACGGATACGTATTTTGTAGTGTATTTCATATTTTCTTGGTTTTCGGAACACTTTAAATTTTTCTCAACTTATAGATTTTCTTATTGACCATTATACCACCAGTATACCGGCGTATACCGACGACATACCGCTCAGGCAGATATTCTATATTTTAGATATTTTAGATTTCAGATATTTTTATGAATAATGCTTCAGATATTTTCATTAATAGTGTTTTAAATATTTTGATGAATAGTGGTTAGATATTTTTTTTGAATAGTGCAGATGCACCCTTTTACCCAATGGGTATTTGGTTTTGTTTGAATAGCCATGATTGACTTAGATTTTGACATGGATTACCATCCAATGGTCAAAATTAATTCCCCCTTCTATATATACCCTTTTAATTTCTAAAAACCTCTCTCTTTTCATTCTTTCACTCTCTTTTCATTTCTTCTTCTCTTCTCTCCCCTTTGGAGCTTGCCAAGAGCTTGGCCTTGAGTTTTAGGTGTGGTGTCTAAACCCCTAGGAGGAGGAGGAGAAGATTAGGCTTGGAGCTTAACCTAGGCAAGTACATCTTGCCAAATTCATGACAATATTGTTTTGTTGTCATTTTTATTTTCCTTGGTATTAAATGCTTAGAATTTTTCTAAACTCATTTTGTTAAGAATGTTTTCCTTGTGATACTCGTCTATATGCATGTTTCTAAATTTGGTTAGATCTAGGATTTAATTTTCTTTTAAAATCCAATATTGACTTAGTAGAAAACTCGGTATCAAGAATGATACTGGTGTTTCCATCATGGATCCTTCTCACATATGCATATATGAGGTTCTCACCAAGCTTGTATACATAGATTTTGAGTTTGGTGGAAATCGGAACCCATTTCGGTTTCCCGAAAACCTATTTTTGGAATATTTTGAGATATTGATGTATCAAATCTTTGAATTTGTAAATATTAATTCTCCCATGTTGTAGGGAATTAAATTTCATGCAATTTTGACTTTTGAAAATCCGAATTTTGATTTAAAACGAAGTTTTTATGGCCGAAACAAGTTTTGAGTTTTCAAGAATCAACTTTCTGTGACGGTTCGAAAAATTCGTCAGAAATCCACGAAAATCCGTCGGAAAATCCAAACTTAACCACTAAACTTGCGGTGACACTTCGAAAAATCTGCCAGCAATTCGCAGTAATCTGCCAGATGATCCGGTTAGGCTATTTTTGTCTGTTTTTGCCCGTTTCTGTCCGTTCTTGTCCGTTTTTAGTATTTTCTTCGATTGTAATGAATTATTAACATGATTAGATGACCTTGTATACTTAGAGAATGATTGTACACCCTATATATACTTGACACTAGCTTATGTTTATATGTTCTCTATACTCACTATGTATTGTTATGCCCTTCTAGATTTATTGTACTTTTACAGTCTATGTCATGTCCAATATTTACTTGATAGTGACCCGTCGTGGTGCACTTTTGTACATGTCTTTTCCTAGCTTTCTTGATAGTAGCCTGTCATGGCGCACTCTTGATTCCAGTACATGTCTAGCTCCTTGATAGTGGCTCGTCGTAGCGCACTCTTGTCTTGATATTGTCATATCTTATTATGGCTTATTGTAGTGCATAATCTTTCTTGTCTTGTCCAGTCTCACATGTCTCATGCCTAGGATGGATTCTGCGGAATGCCACACCCGGAATCCTAATGAATATGTTAGAAACTATACAACTAGCTTGATTATTTAGATCATTGGGAGGTGAGATTTTCTCGATTACCTGTACCCCTTGTTTCTCGGTCATATATATATCTACTAGGGATTTGGAGCTATCTATCATGATGATCACTCTTCCAGCCCACCGTCGAGTGGGACACTTCTTTAGGACACATGTATCTTTCTACAGTGTGTCTGCGATACTTGTTTTTCTTTTGGCTTGGATTAATCGGGTAGTCTGTAGGGCAGGTAACTGGAATTGGATTTCTCAAACTTGCATATGTTAGTAATTAGGATTATGACAACCCTAGTTAGCTAAGTAGCAAGCCGTCCTTATTGCTTGGCCGTGATTGATGTATGGAGTCTATTTCCTGTCTAGTATAGGCTTGTCCAGTTTATCTTATTACAGTACATAGCTTTCTGTCATTCCTTACATGTTATTCTTTCCACTACATGCTCGGTTTCACCACATGCTCACATGTCCAGTTTATTCTTCATATTTATATGCTATTTCCTTACATGTTTTCAATTTCCTTTCCTATACACTGTGGTACCAATTTATTATTCCAGTCTCGTTTACTGCTTTATCTTAGAGATATTATAAATTGCGTGCCGATTTTAGTTCATAGTTTGGCTTCCTTTGAGGTACTTGCTATTGGGGTTCTGACCCCACTGGTTTTGTATTGACCAGACTTAGTTGAGGAGCCCGAGGATCTTCTGGACCTTCCACTCGATGGCGACCACCCGGAGCACCAGGGTACTTGAGTGGGTATTTTTTCTCTTTCCCACTCTTTTCTGTACATATTTTTTTTGAGGCGTTTAGCCACTGAGCACATGTTTAGCTCGTGTTTTGGACTTGACATTTGGCCTAAGGGCTTAAACATGATGTTATATTTCTAAACTGCAGCTAGAGATGATCATGTATTACTTAGTCTTGCTAGTTCTTCATTTTGTATTACTAGCTTCATGATCATCTATATATTATAGTTTAGGACGCTTTACTAGTTCATTTTGACCTAGGACTGACTATTGACTTGTAGTAGTAACCCCCATCTATACAGCTTATACGTTATTTTGGAGTACTAGAGTACTTTAGTATATGTAGCTGGCTTTGCCCATCCCTACTTGCCAGTATTCTGGTTCTGGGGCGTGATATAGGTTTTAGTGGTGGCCCATGCAAGTCTGATTTATCAGATATGTAGGAGTTGCTGGTAGTTATCTCAGTCACAAATTCTTCTCCATTGATATCCTTCGTATTACTCTCTACCTTTGATATTTGACCTGATATCTGCTTTGATCGTTGATGTTTCCTGTTCCCTCGACCTGATCCTTGTATCCTTAAACTTTTAGGGGCACCGTTCCTGGTCCTTCTGATCAGCTTGTTCAAATTCCAGCTACGGCGGTCAGCTTCTGCATGTTCCTCCAGTTCGGAAGGCTCAGCCTCAACATTCAGGGGCAGAGTCTAGGGTAGACCAAAGGGCAGAGTTGCCAGTTCTGTCTGTTCAGCCAGCAGTACCAGTTCAGCCAGAGCAGCCAAAGGGTGTTGTTCGAGCGCTAGTGGATGCGTTGAGGGGTTTCATGGTGTTGCAACATCGCCAGAGCGATGTTCTTACCCATTCTGTCCGGACGACTTTGGAGAGGGGTGGTGCTCAGGTCTACAATTCTGTGAGCAGCTTCAGAGATCTCCATCCTCCATACTTCTATGGTACAGAGGATGCTATTGCATCTGATGCGTGGCTTCAAGATACTGAGGCCATTCTGGGGGAGGTAGGAATTCTGACTAGGGAGCATGTGGCAATTGTCAGGTTGCAGCTCTTAGATTTGGCCCGCGACTGGTGGGCGGCTCATGAGGTATCAGTTGTGGCACCGATAGCTTGGGCAAATTTTAATGAGAGGTTTCAGACTCGCTACTTTGACGCAGTGTCGCGTTATGATCTGCAGCAGAGGTTCATTGGCTTGTGGCAGATGAGTAGGACCGTCGACGGTTATGCGACAGTATTTAGCAAGCTCGTCAGTTTGCCCCTTCCTTAGTGGCGACCGAGTTGGATCGGGCAAGAAGGTTCCAGCAGGGACTTCCTCTGGAGATCATACTGGCAGTTGAGTGGCATGAGTTCCAGACTTTTGATACAGTGATGACGGCAGCGAGGAGGCATAAGTACACCTCGCAGAGGATTGTTGATAGAGTCGGAGGACAGAAGAGGCCTCACATTCAGAGGGGATCTTCTTTCCAGTCGTCAGCACCAGCTCCAGCAGTTCAAGCTTTGACGATTGGATCCTCGAGGGGACCGGCTCCGACGGCTTCCTTTCAGCAGTCATCTCAGTCATGTCCTCAGTAGTAGAGGCAGTCTTCCTCAGTTGGTTGTTCCCATTGCGGGAAGGGAGGGCATGCCTTGTCATAGCGTTATAGGGCACCGGGCTTGTGCTTAGCTTGTGGAGCACCGAACCACAAGATAGGGGCATGTCCTAAGAGGTGTTCGGCTGGATCAGCATCCTTCCAGCCAACAGTTCAGCAGTTCATGGCCCCAACAACGATTCAGCAGCAGCAGGCCCAGAGGCCATTACCGATGCAGTCTCAGCAGTTCCAGCAACAGAGGCCTCAGCAGTATGCTCAGGCTCAGGCTTAGAGACATAAGGGTCCAACACCCAGAGGCCAGGGTCAGGCTTTCACGCTTTCCATCGAGGAGGCACTAGCAGCGGAGGATATGGTCGTAGGTACCATTCTCGTTTACTCTTATTCAGCTTCAGCTTTATATTATTCTGATGCTTCGCATTCGTTTATATCTGCACGATTTGCGACACGTATTGGTTTGGAGCCAAAGTCTTTACCTGTAAGGTTGAAATACTTACTAGTAACGGTCCAGTATGAGTAGACCGAGTCTATGCCTCGTGTAGAGTCATAGTGTGCGGGAGGGAGTTTTCCACTAGGCTGATAGAGTTTCCTATGGACGATTATGATGTCGTCCTAGGTATGGATTGGTTGAGTGCTTGACACACTACGATAGATTGCCATACTGGCGAGGTTATCTTTTGTATTCCGAATGAGGAGTTCTCATTCTCTAGAGGCGAGGTGCAGTCTTCATCGGTGGTCATATGGATGGATATAGATGAGGAGGTACAGTTGCCCAGAGTAGTATGTGAGTTTCCCGATGTTTTTCCCGAGGAGCTCTCGGGTATGCCACCAGTTTAAGAAATTGAGTATTATATTAATTTGGTTCCAGGAGCAGAGCCAGTGCCAGCGAGAGTCTTCGGGATGTCTCCTTCAGAGTTGTTGGTGATGTATCAGTCTATTAAGAAGCTTAGGACGAGGGGATTCATTCGTCCCAGTGGATCACCTTGGGGAGCTCCAGCCCTTCTTGTGAAGAAGAAGGATGGTTCATCGCGTATGGTCATTGACTATCGTCAGCTTAATACGGTGACCGTGAAGAACAAGTGTCCCTTGCCCAGAATAGATGACTTGTTCGACCATCTTAGTTGAGCGGCTATATTTTCGAAGATTGATTTGCAGTCTGCGTACCATCAGATCAGAGTCAGAGAGCAGAATATACCTAAGACGGCGTTTAGATCTCGATATGGCCGTTGAGAGTTCCTTGTTATGACTTTTGGAGCAACCAATGCGCCAGTGATCTTCATGGATCTCATGAATCGCATCTGTATATCCCACTTAGACTAGTTTGTGATAGTGTTTATTGATGATGTCTTGGTCTATAGTCAGACTAAGGCAGAGCACGAACAGCATCTTCGCGTGGTTCTTCAGATTCTTCGGGACCATCAACTTTATGCGAAGTTCAGCAAGTACAATTTTTGGCTCGATTGAGTCTCTTTCTTGGGCCACATTATTGCCAGAGGTGGTGTTGAGGTGGACTCCAAGAAGGTAAAAGCTATCGAGTGTTGGCCAGTACCTCGTACAGCTTCAGATGTATGCAGCTTTCTGGGATTGGCAGGCTACTACAGATGGTTTATGGAAAACTTTGCTAGGATCTCTGCACCCTTGACACGGCTGACGTGTAAGAATGTGTGCTTCAAGTGGTCAGATGCTTGTCAGGTTTCTTTTGAAAAACTTAAGCAGAGTTTGATTTCATCTCCTATTCTAACCTTACCTGTCGGACCAGGTGGGTTCATGGTGTATTGTGATGCGTCAGGCCGATGACTTGCTTGTGTCCTTATACAGCATGGTCGAGTGATAGCTTATGCGTCTCGGCAGCTTCGGGACCATGAGAAGATCTATCCGATGCACGATCTTGATTTAGCCACGGATGTGTTTGTCCTCAAGCTTTGGTGGCATTATCTTTATGGTGATTGAGTGGACATTTTCACTGATCATAAGAGCTTGAGGTATGTGTTCACCCAGAGGGATCTGAACATGCGCCAGAGGAGGTGGCTTGAGTTACTGAAGGATGATGATGTTGATCTTCAGTATCATCCCGGAAAGGCAAACGTCATTGCAGACGCTTTGAGCAGGAGACCCGGAGTCTATTTCTTGACAGAGCAACATCACATTTAGGAGGATCTTCAGGAGATAGGCATTGAGGTAGTGCTACCTGGTGAGGCAGCTATGATGGCGGGCTTGCAGGTGCAGTCTACCATTATGGAGAGGATCAGAGCAGCATAGTCAGGGGATACCAAGCTTGAGCAGCTCAGAGCAGAGTGTGTGGCTGGACGCAGATCAGAGTTGTGCATCCATGAGGATGGGACACTCCAGTTTGGCAGTCGTCTTTGTATGTCGAGTGGAGATATTCGACATGAGATTATGTCGGAGGCCCACAGTTCTTAGTACTTTGTTCATCCATGAGGGACGAAGATGTACCATGATATTCGTCAGAATTTCTGGTAGAATGGTATGAAGAGGGAGATAGCTCGGTTTGTCTCTCGGTGCTTGGTTTGCCGCAGGTCAAGGCTGAGCATCAAAGACCGGCCAGACTTCTTTAGCCTTTACCGATCCTGGAGTGGAAGTGGGATCATATTACTATGGACTTTGTGACTGGTCTTCCTAGAACCCCGACTAGTAGAGATGCCATTTGGGTTATAATAGATCGATTCTTGAAGGTTGCCTACTTTCTACCTTTCAGAGTTGGTTAGTCTACAGAGCAGTTGGCCGAGCAGTACATGACGTAAATTGTTAGATTCCGTGGGGTGCCAGTTAGCATAGTCTCAGATCGGGATTCCAGATTCACTTTTCATTTCTGGCAGAGTCTTCAGCAGAGTTTGGGTACCCGTTTAAGCTTCAGTTCCGCATACCATCCTCAGATAGATGGTCATTCGAAGCGTACGATTCAAACTTTGGAGGATATGCTTCGATCATGCACTCTTAACTTCAGTGGTTCTTGGAAGGATCACTTGTATTTGGTATAGTTCTCTTACAACAACAGCTTCCAGGCGAGCATTCAGGTGGCACCTTTCGAGGCTTTGTATAGTAGGAGATGTAGGTCATCCTAGCTTGGGATGACATTAGAGATGTTGGCCCATTGGTCATGGTCAAACATGATTTTAATACTTGATCAAACTTTGTCTCGATATACATGCAAGTCAACTATGCAAGTCAACTCAGATGTTTATCTACATCGTTTTGGACACTGCTCAACAATGAATATTTACTATGTTTAAAACCGAAGCTGTTCTGAAGCCGTTTGCCACTCCAAATGTACTTCGTATTAAGCAATGTAATTTTTTATTTTATTGAGTCTAGGAATACATTGTGCACCGAGTCGTACTGGCAAATAGGCTATCCAAAAATGTTTTTCAAAACCATCCTATTCTTTCACAAATGACCTACGTTTTTGAAAAACATTCTTTTTACAAAAAGCTTCTGAAGGATTTTTTTTAAAAAACCAAAAATTGATTTTCTCCAAAAATAAATTGGCAGAACCCCAGCAGAACTCTGCCCGAGTTCGGCCAGAGTTCGGCCATTTGGAACGTTAGTGAACGTTGGATTTTGAATTTGGTCATCCTTCAGTTGCGGTTTGTTACAAAGAGTTATGTCCGAATTCTGCCCGAATTCTGTCAGAATTCTGCCTTTCGAAAAACTATAAATAGAGATGTATTTCGATCATTTCAAATCACCAATTCACTTTCAATCTTTTCTCTTCTTAAGAATATATTCTTCCAAAGAGTTCTTAAAAGCTTTCATTTTCAAATCCCAAGCCAGTTACAATCCTCTAGTCGATTTGCCAGTGCGGTACGGTCTAGAAATTTCAGAGCGATTGTAATCAGAAGCTTGATAGAAGATTCAACTCTTCACAATTGAAGTTGGTCGAGTTCTTCGTATCAAAGCTCACGTCTGTAGAAGTTGCAAGGACTTCGTATGAAAACTTCAGGATTTTCCAATAGTAGATTCAACTGGAAACTAGAGTTCTTCCGACTGGACTAGTCCTCACAAGAAAGAAACCAGTATAAATCTTGGTGTTTGCGTTTGCCTTCTGATCACTTTTAATTTCTGTCATTTACTTTTGTGATTATTATTATATCTGTGATCTAACTGCTAACAAGTTTTTAATTAGCAATATTCTGCTGCCTACTCTATTCACCCCCTCTAGAGTATTCTGCTTTACGATTTCGTTCCTACAATTGGTATCAGAGCGGGTTATACAGGTAAAGCAAGGTAAAATTGTAGTTTTACTCAATTTTTATATAGATCACAGTATTGCACAAGGCAACTGTGAAATTCACAAGTGAAGGCCAAGCCACAAACAGACCTCCACTGTTTGACGGCACAAACTACACTTATTGGAAAACACGTATGAGTTTCTTTCTGAAATCTCTTGATTTTGACTTAGGGTCTGTAGTTATTGATGTCTATAAAAAGCCATCTCGTATTAATGTTGATGGTGTTTTAGCTGAAAAACCCCATGACAAATATACAGAGGAAGAAAAAAAAAGGCCAGTCTTGACGCACGTGCTATTAATGCTTTTATTTTATGCTTTAGACAGAACTGAATTCAACAGGGTGTCTACTTGGACAACATCAAACGAAGTGTGGAAACTTCTCGAAGTAACCCACGAAGGAACAACACAAGTCAAGGAGTCAAAGATCAGCAGACTTACTCAGGATTATGAGGCATTCAAAATGAAGCCAAGTGAATCAGTCACTCAGATGTTTACATGATTCTTGGATATTGTAAATCTTTTGTCTTCACTTGGCAAGGATTACAGTAACCATGAGAAGATTCACAAACTTCTACGATCCCTTACAAAGAACTGGATTCCAAAGGCTACAACAATCATTGAAGGGAACGACCTCTCAACAATGTCTCTAGAAACACTCATGGGTAAGCTACTCACTCACGAGTTAGAACTTCAAGACTTTGAAGATGCTACACCAAAGAAAAAGTCAGAGAAGACGATCGCTCTCAAGGCTCAACATAGAAGAACCATCGAAGATGATTCCGACGACAGCGACTCCGACTCTGAAGATCAAGCTCTTCTGGTAAGGAAATTCAAGAAGTTCATGAGATTTAACAGGAGAACAAAAGACAGCAACAACAACAACGAGGAAGATCCTACTTGCTACGGATGCAAGAAGAAAGGACACATAAAGAAAGACTGTCCAACAGCATCATCATCAAAGAAAAACAGCAAATATGACAAAGGCTACCTGAAGAAATTGACATCAAGAAAGTACGCCAACACAAGCATATGGCATGAAAGTGAAGCCAGCGACTCAGAAGATGAACAATCAGATGACGCTGCAAATGTGTGCTTGATGGCTTGCGATCAGGTAATCACTAATCCTTTATTTGACCCTTATGATGATTTCACCTTTGAGCAACTTGGAGAGGCTTTCAGTGAACTGTTAGATGATTACAGGAAACTGTATAGCAAATATGAAACCTCTAAGAAGGTACTCAAAGAGTACAAAGGTGAAGTAGAAAGACTTACCGACCTACTAGATCATGTTAGAGATAGTGACTCTTCAAATGAGTCTGGTGAGCTTTTTTCTAGTAAATTATTGTTACACGAGACTGTTAGGCTATCCGAAGATAAAAACCAAACTATTATCCAGTTAAAAATAGACCTATCTAAGAAGAGAAAGAGTCTCCAGTGTGCACAGGTCAGATTAGAATCACTCACATCTGACTATACTAGATTATATGGCACTTCCAAAAAGTTGGAAATTAGTTTAGGAAAACGGCCTGAAGTTGTTGCTTCCTATTCTAACACGTGTCAATTATCGAATCATCGGAACACGCCCAACACTGTCAGACAAAACCATACCAAGACTATGCCCAAGAAGACTAATAGACATGCATTCTTCTACACTAGAAAACCAAAACCTACCAATCATGTACCTCACACTACTTTCAACACTCAACATGCTAAATGTCATTATTGTGGCCTCATTGGTCATATATCTTCTGCATGTAGAATTAGAAAGTTAGTATATTTAAATATTTATGCATGGATACCGAAAATTAACCAGTCAGGACCCTAGAAGAAATGGGTACCAAAAGTTTCATCTGCAAATTCTTTTGTAGGTGGGATGCCCTTCACATGTTAGGAGCAAATGGATCCTCGACAGCGGTTGCTCACGGCACATGACCGGTGACGCTTCATTATTTACAACACTGTCGAAGAGGAATAAAGAAGGATACGTCTCCTTTGGTAATAATTTGAGAGGGTACATAATCGGTATCAGTGACATTGGTAAGGCTCCCTATCCAGTGATTAAAGATGTTTGTCTTGTTACCGAGTTAAAACATAATCTGCTCAGCATAAGCCATTTAGCTGATCACGATTATGGTATTAACTTCGTAAAAGGTAACTGTACTATAATTGATAGTTCAACTGGTAGCACTATATTTGAAGGTATTAGGGAAGACAATATATATGTATTCTATTTGTTGGAAGATGCTAACACAGCAGGTAGATGTTTGATGGCCAAAATCATTGAGAGTCAACTATGGCATATGAGACTCGGTCATGCAAACATGGATACAATTTTAAGATTATCTACGAAGAAGTTGGTACGCGGCTTACCGGATATCTCTTTCAAGAAGGATACGATATGTAGTGAATGTGAAAAGAACAAAGCTACCAAATTCGCATTCAAATCCAACTGTAAGTACCACTAGACTTTTACAATTGTTGCATATGGACTTATTTGGACCCAGCAGAATTGCTAGTCTAGGTGGTAAGTTATATGCATTTGTCATTATAGATGACTTATCTAGATATACATGGGTTTATTTTCATGCACGCAAGAATGATGCATTATCAGAATTCGTTACCTTTTGCAAGAAAGTACAGAATGAAAAAGATTTCATGATTACTCGTATTCGTAGTGATCATGGTGGCGAATTTAAGAATACAGAATTTAAGCAATTTTGTGACACACACAGTTATTTGCATGAATTCTCTTGCCCTAGGACTCCGCAACAAAATGGAGTTGTGGAAAATAAGAACAGAACTCTATCTGAAATGGCTAGAGTTATGTTAAACCAGTTTAGTCTACCTAGATACTTATGGGCGGAAGCTGTAAATACATCATGCTATATTCTCAATAGGGTTCTGATTCGACCTATATCGAAGAAGACTACCTATGAATTATGGTTTGATAGAACACCAAATGTTTCTTATTTCAAAATCTTTCGTTGTAAATGCTTTATTCTTAATACTAAAGATAATTTGAGTAAATTTGATAAAAAGGCCGATGAAGGTATATTTTTAGGTTATGCAGCAAAGAGCAAAGGATATAGAGTCTTCAACAAAAGAACCATGATCATTGAAGAATCTATCAATGTCAAGTTTGATGAGCTAGATCGACACATAGACGATGATGACAATGAAGACATAATCGCACCAAGTACAGCTACTGCAAAACCTTCACACAAAGATGCAGAACCATCACATCAGGCATCAGATGAACCTCCAAGCAAAGAAGTCGGAACTAGCAATCTTGAGACTACACCAAAAGAGATGAGATTCTTGGCTAGTCATCCAAAGGACTTGGTAATTGGTGAGATTACCAAGGGTGTAAGTACTCGTTCCTCTAATAAAGATATAGCTTCTTGTGTTGCTTTTGTCTCGCAGTTTGAACCCAAAAATATTGATGAAGCATGTAGTGATAATTTTTGGTTAGATGCTATCCAAGAGGAATTAAACCAATTCGAACGGAATCAAGTTTGGGAACTTGTTCCCAAGCCTATTGATCATCCGGTCATTTGCACCGGATGGATATTCCAAAATAAACTGAACGAGAATGGTTTAATGACTCGTAATAAGGCTTGACTCGTAGCTCAAGGATACAATCAGGAAGAAGGTATCGACTACGATGAGACTTATGCCCCAGTTGCGAGATTATAATCCATTCGCATGTTATGTGCATTTGCATATTTTCATAATTTTCAGTTATTTCAAATGGATGTCAAAAGCGCTTTTTTAAATGGTTTTATAAAAGAAGAGGTTTATGTAGCTCAACCACCCAGTTTTACTGATTTCAAATTTCCTGAATATGTTTTCAAGTTGAAGAAAGCTTTATACGGTTTGAAACAAGTCCCTCGTGCTTGGTACGATCGTCTAAGCACTTTTCTACTTGATAACGGTTTTTCAAAGGGAAAGGTTAACACTACTTTGTTTATAAAATCTTTGAATAATAATATTCTTTTGATTCAAGTCTATGTAGATGATATTATCATTGGATCTACTGATGAATCTCTTTGTCAAGAATTTTCAAAGTGTATGCAGAATGAGTATGAGATGAGCATGATGGGAGAGCTGAAATTCTTTCTCGGACTGCAAATCAAACAAACCAGCAATGGGACGTTCATAAATCAAGCAAAGTACACAAAGGATCTATTAAAGAAATTCAACATAGAAGCAGCAAAACCACTTAGCACTCCAATGGCGAATTCAACCAAGCTTGATATTGATGAACAAGGCAAACCCGTCCACATGCGTAAGTATCGAGGTATGATCGGTAGCTTACTGTATTTAACTGCTAGTCGACTAGACATAATGTTTAGTGTTTGCTTATGTGCACGCTTTCAAGCTAATCCTAAGGAATCACATTTGTGCGCAGTTAAGCGTATCTTTCGATACCTTAAAGGCACTTCTTCTGTCGGCTTATGGTATCCCAAAACCACGTCGTTTGACCTAAATGGTTATTCCGATGCTGATTTTGCCGGATGCAAAGTAGATAGAAAAAGCACTTGCGGCACATGTCATTTCCTAGGAAAAGCTCTAGTCTCTTGGTTTAGTAAAAAACAAAATTCTGTTGCATTATCAACAACTGAGGCTGAGTATATCGTCGCAGGACGTTCTTGTGCACAAATTTTGTGGATAAAACAACCCTTAGAAGACTATGGATTGCATTTTTCACACATATCCATTTTCTGTGACAACACTAGTTCTATTAATTTGACTAAGAATCCAGTATGTCATTTTCGTACTAAACATATCGAGATTCGACATCACTTTCTTAGAGATCATCAACAAAATAGAGATATAGACCTTGTATACATAGACACACAGAATCAATTAGCTGACATACTCACAAATCCTTTGGCGGAAGATCATTTTAATTATTTACGTCGAGAATTAGAAATTTTAGATATCAATAACATTAATTAATCTTGTTTTATTAATTAATTTATTCGATACTCATAAACTATTTTCGAAACAAGACTAAAACAGTCTGTCTGTCACCACGACTACGGTCGACACGAAGCGGTACTTAAGAGTTCCCCGATGAACCTCCGTTAGCTGGGACAGTACTCCTACAGCTAATCTGAGACAAATACTGAGTAAAGAATATTAATTTATAAAATAATATTAATTATATTATTTTGAGATTTAAAATTACTAAACTTTGAATTAAACATTTGAAACGAATTAATGAAAAAGAATGTGGCCTCATTTGGATTTTTTTATATATATAGCCAGGCAACCTTTGGCGAATTCGGCCCGAGTTCGGTCCAAATTTAGCCAGAGTTCGACTGGGTATATATATGTACCAGCACGAACCCGAGGCTTCCTTCTTCTTCATTTTTCCCCACATCCTCATAACAGCAGCCTCCGCATCTCCAAACCCTAGCTTTTCTCCATCCTTGTTCTTCCAATCCGTGTGGAGTTTCTCGTCCAAACCTTGAATTCGTACGGAGAACGTCATCCTCTACAATATATCCAATTCTTGGAAGGTATAATCCCTTCTCTCCACCACTTTTCAATACTTAGGATTTCTAGAAAATTTCAGAAAAGAATGCCTAAGTTCAATCCCTTCAAGAGGAAGAAGACCAATGCCAGTGAAGAGGTATCATCTTCATATTCGCATATGGATTGCCTCTTTTCTTCGGTCCAATCGGACGATGGTGCGTCGGATGAGTTTTACTTGAAAACTTCCGATCAAGCCTTATTGTGGTACGCCGATTTCATCATGCGTACTATTTACACCGGATCGACGATTAAATGGACTGTCTTTCCGAATCACCGCCCTTACTTTGAGGCATTAGGGTTACAACATTTTGTTACCTTACAATTCTCCATTGCCACTAATGCCATTAGATTATTCTATTGTAATTTCGTGTTAGACACTTTTACCGCGAGGACACGTGTCGGAGGAATTGATATCGAATTCACTGATGAAACGTTAGCGGAAATCCTTGGTATCCCAAACGAAGGTGCCCCGCTCGATGACATCACTGATTTTGATTTTTCCGATGGCACGACACTCGTTAGTTTCAAGAATGAGCTTTGTGCGCCCGCACGCGCTCGTCCTGGAAAGTTCAAGGCTAATAACTTGAACTTGTTTAACTACGAATTATATCGCATCATCTATTCCACCTTACTTCCAAAATTCACTTCTAAAGATGATGTCACTACACTTGAGCTCTCTGTTCTTTATCATATTCTTAAGGGGATTCCTTTTTCTGCCCCTAAGACTATCATCCAGATGATGGGTAGATGTCGCGGGAGAGAACGTAACCTATCTTATGCGATGCTTATTCCTCGCATCTTTCAGAGATTTGATATTGACCTTTCTACTTGTGCTGTCGACCCCGAGCCCAAATTTCTCAAACTCTCTCATTGCAGCATTGTCACTGTTCCTCCACCTACTCTTCCTGCACCTACTCCCACAGCACCTGTTCCTCCTCACTCTTACCCTATAACATTTGAGGGTATTCATCAGCACTTATCAGATCTGCAGTCTTTTTTTGTTGAGACCTCTAGGGAATACGAGTTCCGTGATGTGACTCGGTTCCAGCCGATTGCCAACTCATTCGTCGATCTGAGGTTTACACAGACGGGTCATTCTGCTAGCTTTCTACCTCGAGACCCTTCTGTTTCTGGCTACCGTATTGACGACGAGGCGGTCCACTCTCTGTTCCAGCTAGGGAACGCCTATGATTGGTATCATACCACTGGTGCCACTCCTCACACTTCTGGCGCTGGTACTTCTAGTGCTAGTCCTTCAGGACATACTGGAGCTGCAGCTGATGACGTTGATGATGAGGATGATGATGATTTTTGAGATGTTAGATATTGAGACTATTACTTTTGTCTTATGTTTACTTAGAAATTCTCCGACATTCCAAGATTTTATCAGTACTTTTTAGTTATTATCAGCACTTTTTTCTATTATGTGACTATTCATAGACATGGTTTTTGATTATGCCTCAGTTTTGGCATCTTAGTCTATTATTTAGCACTTTATTTGTTTCAGTTTTATTCTCGCACTTTATTAAATACTGCCTGTGAAAAATACATGCCTGTGTTGTTCTATAGTCTATCTGTTTCTCTTACTATGTTTACTGTTTATACCATGCCTATCATGATTATTTATTTTTATTGTGTTTCTTCACTGTTTGTTACTTATGTATTGATTGCGGGGAGCTTTCTCTTTTGCAATTATTTTGCTAAGTGACAACGGAAGAGAAATAAGATCTAACATTTTTGTGAATACAGGTTATGAACAATTATTTTGATTATTTTTTGACTTGATCCAAGCTTAGATGTTATATCGGCAAGGTTTGTTAATTATCAAAATAGGGGAGATTGTTGGCCCATTGGTCATGGTCAAACCTGATTTTAATACTTGATCAAACTCTGTCTCGATATAAATGTAAGTCAACTATGCAAGTCAACTCAGATGTTTACCTACATCATTTTGGACACTACTCAACAATGAATATTTACTATGTTCAAAACCGAAGCTGTTTTGAAGCCGTTTGCCACTCCAAATGTACTTCATGTTAAGCAATATAATTTTTCATTTTATTGAGTCTAGGAATACATTGTACACCGAGTCGTACTGGCAAATAGGCTATCCGAAAACATTTTTTAAAACCATCCTATTCTTTTACAAATGATCTACGTTTTTGAAAAACATTCTTTTTACAAAAAAGCTTCTGAAGGATTTTTTTCAAAAAGCCAAAAATTGATTTTCTCCAAAAATGAACTGGCAGAACCCCAGCAGAACTCGGCCCGAGTTCGGCCAGAGTTCGGCCATTTGGAACGTTAGTGAACGTTGGATTTTGAACTTGGTCATCCTTCAGTTGCGGTTTGTTATAAAGAGTTCTGTCCGAATTCTGCCCGAATTCTGTCAGAACTCTGCCTTTGAAAAAACTATAAATAGAGAAGTATTTCGATCATTTCAAATCACCAATTCACTTTCAATCTCTTCTCTTCTTAAGCTTATATTCTTCCAAAGAGTTGTTAAAAGCTTTCATTTTCAAATCCCAAGCCAGTTACAATCCTCTAGTCGATTTGCCAGTGCGGTACGTTCTAGAAGTTTTAGAGCGATTGTAATCAGAGGCTTGATAGAAGATTCAACTCTTCACAATTGAAGTTGGTCGAGTTCTTCGTATCAAAGCTCGCGTCTGTAGAAGTTGCAAGGACTTCGTATGAAAACTTGCGAAATTTTCCAATAGTGGATTCAACTGGAAGCTAGAGTTCTTCCGACTGGATTAGTCCTCACAAGAGGGAAACAAGTATAAATCTCAGTGTTTACATTTTCCTTCTGATCACTTTTAATTTATGTCATTTATTTTTGTGATTATTATTATATATGTGAGATAACTGCTAACAAGTTTTTAATTAGCAATATTCTGCTGCCTACTCTATTCACCCCCCTAGAGTATTCTGCTTTACGATTTCGTTTCTACAAGAGAGTGGCAGATGCTTGGTCAAGATATGATTGCTCAGTCAGTTGGAGTAGTCAGGCAGGTCATAGAGCATCTCAGAGTAGCTCAGGATCGACAGCTTCACTGGACAGATCAGTATCGACGTCATCTTGAGTTCTCTATCGACGATCATGTATTTCTTCGAATTTTGCCTACCCGTGGTGTCATCAGGTTTGGCATACGGGGAAAGCTTAGTCCTAGATTTATTGGACCGTTCGATATTCTCGAGCGAGTAGGAGATGTATCATATCGTCTTGCTCTTCCGCCGTTGCTACGCGAGGTTCATGATGTATTTCACGTATATCAGTTGCATCGGTATGTTTCGGATTCGAGCCATATCCTAGATCATTCTGAGCTGGTCGTTGGTACCGACCTATCGTATGAGGAGAGGCCCGTATCCATTATGGACGGGAGGGAGAAGATACTCAAGAACTAGACTATCCGATTAGTTCGTGTTTCTTGGGATCATCACTCACCAGGCGAGTTAGCTTAGGAGCGCGAGGATGATATTCGAGCTTGTTACCCGTATCTGTTTGACTCGTGAGGTATACTTATTCATATATCTATGTTCTATCTGTTGAGTGTGATTGTAGGAATACATAATGTTGTTGTTTTCGTATGTTTAAATTGCTTTTACATTTCTTGTACATTACTCTTGTTAGATTTCATGCTTTATGAGTTTCCCATCTTAATCCTGATAGCATGTTTTCTTGGATTTCTCGCTTGCTTTTGATAACTTTAGGAAATTTCTAGGATGTAATTTTTCTAAGGAGGGAAGAGTTGTGAGACTCGTCTCACAGCATCGATATTTATACATGGATATGTATTTTACAGTGTATTTCGTATTTTCTTGGTTATCGGAACACTTTAAAATTTTCTCAACTTATAGATTTTTTTCTTGACCGTCATGCCGCCAGTATACCGGTGTATATCGATGACATACCTCCCAGGCAGATATTCCACATGTTAGATATTTTTTATTTCAGATATTTTTATGAATATTGTTTCCGATATTTTCGTGAATAGTGTCTTAGATATTTTGATGAATAGTATTTAGATATTTTCGTGAATAGTGTAGATGCACCCTTTTACCTAATGGATATTTGGTTTTGTTTGAATGGCATGATTGACTTAGATTTTGACATGGATCACCATCCAATGGTTAAAATTAATTCCTCCTTCTACATATACCCTTTTACTTTCTCTCTCCTCTCTCTTTTCATTCTTTCACTCTCTCTTCATTTCTTCTTCTCTTCTATCCCCTTTGGAGCTTGCCAAGAGCTTGGCCTTGAGGCTTAGGTGAGGTGTCAAACTGTCACGACCCGCACCCTAAGTAGGGGCACGAGCACGTAGGTACGTCCAGCCTACGTCGCAGAATTGGCGGTAGAACGCTGTATAGGTCGTCTATAACATACAACATCTAGACACAATATAAAGGTACCTGTCATCTCCGTATGAAGGTATATAATGTCATAACTCAATCACAAGACATCTAAGGAAGATAGCACAAAATATGAAAGATATGATAGAAGGAAAATAACAGGAAATAGATGCAAGATCCCACACAAGTTTAGAGTTAAAAACAAAATAGAAATCCCAAATAATATATATACTACAAGTCTGAAGTACTAGCTGGATCACAGTCCAGGAAATCCTATCTAACTAGTCTAAGCAGACGAGCGTCCTCCCGGCTCCACGGGAATATCCAAGTCGTACTCGCCGTCTATGCCGTAGACATAGAAGGTCGAGTAGTCGGCCTCTAGATCATCTGTAAACATCAACGGGATTATCCTGTCAGGATATGAGCAAGCACATACACTAACAGCAGTTCCATATGAATTGACAAATTCTATAAGAGACAATTATAATAATAAACAAGATGAAATATCAAGACGGGAAATATAAACAGGATATGTAAACTGGATATCATGTCATGGTATGAAATACAGGAATGTAGAATAGAACATGGATATATGATGTATAAATGTAAACATAAAATGGTGCCATGAGATATTAGAGCATTATGTGATCGACTTGGGTTATGATCAGGCTATTCCATTTGGCTCGGCTATCACAAGAAAATCTCAAGAAGGGTCAAGCCGGCGAACATGGAAAGCGACCACAAGAAATATAAGATCTCGCTACACCCTACGTATGGTGAGGGTGATGCAAGTACAAGAATAGTGACTTGAGTGTATTGATCACATAACCTCTAATAACTCCCTATCCTCGAGTAGTATAATAAATTCGAACATGACATGTCATGACACGAGATTCAAAAGCAGGGGGCCATCCCACTCCCAAATCGGTATCTGTACAAGTACAGGAAACAAGATCGACAATGTACCAATATACAAAGAAAGTCCAGGAATAACATTTCATGACAGGATCGGACGTATGCTAGTTCGTGAACCATCGTGTCAGGAATCAAGTAAGACACTACAACTGAATCGGATATAGTAGATATCAAGACAATAAAAACTATCAGTGAATGTACTCACCTGCGGTCCTGAGTTGACAGTGAGAACAGATGCTCAGTGTGATGTCACAGACCTAAAGATGAGATATCATGAGTTAATTAGGGTTTGACAGTGAATGTCATAATATTCTAGTTACGCGGTGCAATCTAGGTCAATCTTAGTCAAGCTAAGTCAAATTAAGTCAAACTAAGTTAAACTAGGTCACACTAGGTCAAACTAGGTCAAACAAAGTCAAACTAGGTCATGGGTTGACTTACAGTTGACTCATAGTCCCATCTAGGTCAAACTATGCTGATGGTTGACTCAAAGTTGACTTTTGGTCAACTCTGGTCAAGTTCTAGTCAAATCTAGGCCAAGTGTTAACTTTTGGTTGACTTTGAGTTAAACTTGGTAATCCGAGGTCAACACTAGACTAAGTATCCTACTCCTAACATTTACCTACCAAGATATTTCATATCTTGGTTATATTGGTATCCCGATACCAATATCTTAGTTGGTAAATACCTAAACTAAGGTAAACTTTTACCTTAGCTAGGTAAACTCAAACTAAACCCTCTACCTTAGTTTCTAGGCACCCCTCTACTTAACATGGTATCCTAATACTTTACCCTTGCATCTTGATACTAAACTTTGTTATCTTGGTGCCTTAACTAGAAGGTATCACAAATACCGTACCTTACCCTTGTAGTATCTCACTACCTTGAGATACTAGCTAGTATCCTAAGATACCACTATGGTATCTCAAGATAAACTCTAGTTTCTATAGGTATCCTATATTTCAATAACCCACTCCACTCTAACTAACTACTAACAAGCTAATGCTAACCACTAACATTCTACAATACCTTACTAACATATCACTCTCTAAGGTATCCTAACATACCTTAACTACACTGACATCTAATATCTCATTAACCCTCTCTTTGAACCTCACACACACACACACACACACACACACACACACACACAAACATAGATATATAGGGAATATATAGGGGGTTATATAGGGTTTACATTGGGGGTTAAAGAAAGGGAAAATGGGGGTCATGGGGCTGCTAACAGCAGCCCCAAGCTGCTGGAATTAACAGCAGCTGCTGCTGCCTTTGGGGGACAACAGCCCTGGTTGCTGTTGTTGCTTATGTGGGCTGTTCTGCTGCTGTGAACAGCAGCCTCCCCTTTCATCTCCTCATCTATTCTCTTCAACTCTCTATTCTCCTCTACTTATCCCTCAACTCCCTCTCACTCTCTTCATATAACACAACACACACACTAATACAAACACACACACTAAAAACTAAACTCACATACCAACCCACATTCACACACACTCTCTAATATGTAACCACAAAACAAATCCTTCTCCCCCCTCCTAACACAAATACCAACCACCACACATCATTCAACACCCACTCAACACACTACAACTCACACCCACAACACCCCAACACATCCAAAACACATGTAAACATATATATCTATATTCGAAACAATCTACAATATAAAATAACACAAAATTGACATGTAGAGGCCAAAATGAGACTTGTAGGCTCAACCACTTGGATTAAACCATGGGCATACAAATGAAACTCACTCTAGCCATCCTAACTAACATTATTACACTCTCTAACATGTCTAAAACTGAATTTAGAACACATTACAACCTATTAGACATTAAATCAAACACATGTAATACCTCCTCTTGGAAACTTTCCATGGGGACACCAAAACTACCCTAACTTTCTAGAGAGGACTCATGAGAGCCTCTAAATCTATACTAATGGTGGTTTATGCATGGGGTGGTCCTAAGAATGCAAATCTATTTAAAATGGAAAGGAAATCAATTTAGAGAGATGATTATACCTATTGGAAGTTGGATCCCAATGATACTCTCAATCGGACACGTCTCCGACGCAAAAACTCCTCCAAATTGGTCACCCTTCCTTGCTTCTTGATCCTAAGCCTTGCTAGCACCTTCTTTTTGGTAGATTAGGTAGAATGAAGGGAGATTGGACTGGTTTGGGAGATCAAAACCTAGAGGGAAGCTCTCAAGTTTTGGGGAAGAACTAAATTTGGATATAAGGAGGCAACTAACAAATAAAAGAGAGAGAGACTCCAACCCTAAGTGGCCAGCCACCATATGCCTCTTTCTTTCTATTTGAAATGTCCATTATGCCCCTCTTAGGTCTTCTTTGGGTTAACTTAAGTCATGTGAGAGTTTGGGGTCAAAAGGGTCAAGTTCTAATCTCCTAATGAACCATTTAAGTCATGTGGGATTAGCCTAATTACACTAGACTAATTATTGGGATGTGTGGGCCATGTCTAATTAATATTTGGGTCCCGACTAGAGTCTAAGCTACCTGGGTCTCTAACACAAGTCGGAACGAGATAAAATTCGAACCCGACTTAACTAATCCTTAAATAACAATATTAATAAATAAATAATTCAAAAAAATCAGAAAATGAAAAATAACCATTTTACCCTTATTTGTGAAAACTGGAAGTGACAAATCTATCCCCTTAAAAAATTTCATCATCAAAATTAAAACAAACCAATCACAGAAAACACAGGCAGAAACAAAAGAACATATACCTCAAGGCTCGAAGAGATAAGGAAAATACTCCCACATGTCATCCTCCTTCTCCCACGTAGACTCACCTGGAGAGTGGTGCCTCCATACAACACGAACCAAGGGTATAACCTGGATCCAGATAACCTTCTCCCGACGATCCAGAAACTCTACGGGATGTTCTGGATAGTTGAGAGTAGGTCCTTCCTCTATCGCTGAATGATCCAATACATGGCTAGGATCTGCCATGTACCGCTTCAGCTACGACACATGGAACACGTTGTGCACTCCCTCGAGCGTAGGTGGCAAGTCTAGTCGATAAGCTACTGCGCTGATCCTTTCAAGGATAGTGAAAGGCCCGATATAATGCGAACTAAGCTTCCCACCCCTACCAAAGCGAATCGTGCCACATGTCGAAGAAATCTTCAGGAACACCATATCACCAGCCTAGACATAAAACAAAACTCAGCACACAAAACCAAACAAACAAACATAAACAAGCACAACAGGAAACTGAAACTAACCTCGAACTCTAACGGTCTCCGGTAGCTATCGGCCCAATGTCGTTGTCTATCCTGAGCCACCCGAAGTCTGTCTTTAATCAGTCTAACCATCTCGGTCGCATCCACTACCATCTCCGGCCCAAGCATTATCCTCTCGTTGACATCGCCATATGATAAAGGAGTGCGACATCTTCGTTCGTATAGAGCCTCAAATGATGATATCTCTATACTGGTTTGGTAGCTGCTGTTGTAAGCAAACTCAACCGGATGAAGATGATCCTCCCAAGAACCCCAAGGTCTAACACACGTGTGCGAAGCATATCTTTAAGAGTCTGGATGGTCCACTCTGACTGCCCGTCGGTTTGAGGGTGGTTAGAGTACTAAACTTGAGCTGGGTGCCCAAGCTAATATGTAAACTCCTCTAAAAGTAGGAAGTAAAACGACTATTTCGATCTGAGACTATGCTCACCGGAACTCCGTACAATCTGACTATCTGACGCACGTAAAGCTATGCCAGCTTCTCCATAAACAGACCGACTTTGAATGGCAAGAAGTAGGCCTATTTGGTCAATCGATCAACAATGACCCAAATCGTACCTTTTCCTCTAAGAGATCGTGGAAGCCCGGACACAAAGTCCTTGGTGATGTGCTCCCACTTCAACTCAGGAATGGGTAGTGGCTGTAGCAACCAACCTGGCCTCTGCCTCTCGGCCTTCACCTACTGACACACTAGGTAGCGAGATACAAACTGAGCTACCTCTCGCTTCATTCCATACCACCATACGTGCTCTCTCAGATCTCTGTACATCTTGTTGGCTCCAGGATGCATAGAGTACTGAGAGCGATGCGCTTCCTGAAGAATCTCCTTCCGAAGCTCTCTACTCGGAACGCACAATCTAGCACTGTGCCTCAGCGACCCATCTTTGGCTATAGAGAAATCGTCGAGCAAACCTGCCCGCACCTGCTCCCTGATGGTCCTCACGGTAACATCATAATACTGCGCTGATCTGACTCTGTCCATCAACTCAGACTGAATCTACAAGTCCCACATCTGAATCTCCATGTCCGAAATAAATACCTCGATACCCAAACTATCCAGATCGGCCAAAAGATGACATGTCGTCAAATACATAGCGACTGGATACCTGCTCAAGGCATCTGCAACAACGTTGGCCTTGCCTGGATTGTACTGCAATGTGATATCAAAGTCCTTCGTCAGCTTAAGCCACCATCCCTGCTACATGTTCAGCTCCTTCTGAGTGAACACATACTTCAAGCTCTTGTGATCCGTGAAGATCTCAACTCGCTTTCCGTACATGTAATGCTTCTACAACTTCAAGACAAAGATAACAGCGACCAACTCCATATCGTGAGTAGGGTAGTTCTTCTCATGAGGACATAACTGCCTAGATGCATAGGCAATCACCTTTCCATGCTGCTGAAGAATACAACCAAACCCTTACTAGAAGCGTCGTTGTAGATCGTAAAACCACCAATCCCAGATGGCAATGTCAAGATCGGAGCTGAGGTCAACCTCTTCTTCAGCTCATCGAAAGCAGCCTGACACTCCTCAGTCCAGACGAACTCCATGTCCTTTCTGGTGAGTCTAGTCATCGGCAATGCAATCCAAAAAAAGTCCTGGATGAACTTCCGATAGTAGCCTGCTAGACCCAGAAAGCTCCGAATCTCGGCAACTGAACTAGGTGTAGACTAAGACTCCACTGCTGAAATCTTCTTCGGGTCCACTGAGATCCTATGCTTGGTCACAACATAACCTAAGAACTCCACCTATCCCAGGAAGAACTCGTACTTCGAAAGCTTCCCGTACAACTCCTCCTTCCTCAGAGTCTCGAGCACAATACACAGATGCTCCTCGTGCTCCTCCGGCATCTTCGAGTAGACCAAAATGTTATCTATGAAGACCACCACGAACTTGTCAAGGTATTGATTGAATACCTTGTTTATCAAGTTCATGAATACTGCTAGGGCGTTGGTCAACCCAAATGGCATGACAGTGAACTCGTATTGGCCGTACCGAGTCCGTAAAGCCGTCTTCGAAACATCCTCCCACTTCACCTTCAGCTGATGGTAACCAGACGTCAAGTCTATCTTCGAAAACGCCTTCGCGTCGCTCAACTGATCGAACAAGTCGTCAATCCTCGACAACGGGTACTTGTTTTTGATAGTGAGGTTGTCGAGCACTCTGAAGTCGATACACTTATGTACTGTACCATCCTTCTTCGGTATAAACAGAACTGGTGTGCCCCAAGGTGATGAACTGGATCTGATGAAACTGTTGTCCTGCAGCTCATCAACTTGCTTCTTCAGCTCTGCCAACTCGCTGTTGTTGACCCTATAGACGTGCTGTAAAATAGGCTTAGAGCCCGGTACCAAGTCTATAGAGAACTCAACATCTCTGTCTGGCGGCATCCCAGGCAACTCCTCGAGAAAGACATCTAAGAACTCTGCTATCAATGGATGTGGCAATTCCTGCCCCGCCAACAAAGCTCCGAAAAACCCATCTACCGGATCAGCTGCTCCTCTGGCAAACTCAAACTCTGTCTCTTCCGGCGGTCTAAACAAAACTATGCCTCCTCTACAATCTACACTAGCATGGTACCTGCTCAACCAATCCATACCGAGTACTATATCGTAGCTCAAAAGTGGCATTACGAGCAGACACGCGCTCAAATCCTGGCCTTCCAGTGTAACTCTTCGCTCCTTACAAATATTATTAACCAAGATAATGCCTCCCCCGGTCATAATCTTGCAAGTCCTACCCAGATATTCAGCAATAATGTTGTGTCTAAGAGCAAAAGAAACAGACACAAAACTGTACGTAGCACCAGAGTCAAACAAAGCTAAAGTAGAAAAAGAATCGAGTAGAACAGAACTTGCCACTACATCTCCCAATAGCTCAGACTCCTCAGCTGCCAGCATGAACGCTCTATCCTGGGGTGCTCCCCTCTGATGCTGGACAAAATGGTGCTGCTGCGTCTGAAGTGGCGGACCCCTCTGCTGAACTGCAGGTCCAGCTGGAGCCCTAGCATGTGGTGCTCGGTCCTGACCTCCTCGGCCTGCACGACCAGGATAATTCTTCAACTGGTGGTCGGTCGCTCCATAATAAAGACAAGCACCCAACCTCTTCCGACAAACCTCTAGACTGTGCCCCAATTTACCGCAGATGTCGCACAGAGTGGCATCTCTCTACCCCTGATGATCTACACGTGCTGGTGCCTGATGCTGCTGAAACAGAGGCTGCTACTGAAACTTCCTCTACTAAGTGTTAGGGCGCTTGGCCGGCCCTGTACTAGAACTAGCCCCCAAAGCATCACTGCTCCTCTTGGACCTCAGAGCGTAGTCCTCATCTACAATATGAGCATCCATCAGAATCTGCTCAAATGTCGCATCACGGTGCCCAGAAGTGCGAGAGTGAACTACGTGAATCAGGCCCCACCTGAACTTGCGGGCCTTTTCTTCCTCATCCTGAACCATCCCTGGAGCGAATCGGCTCAGACGAAAGAACTCTGCCGCATACTGGTCCACTGACGAGTTCCCCTATACCAGTCCTGCAAACTGGCCCTCCAGCACGCTAAGAGCTACATCATGATAGAACTTCTCCTTGAATAGCCTTCAAAAGTTCTCCCAAGTCAACCCTTCGACTGACGTACAAGGATCCATGCGGTACCATGTCAAAGCGATATCAAAGAACTGACTCGCCCTAGCTAACAACCACAGCCTCCTTAGAAGCTCTGCTAGCTCCAAGCTCCGCTTAACGTTCTCTAGCCAGTCATCGGCATAAAGGATGCCCTCAGTCCCCTTGAACTCCTGGGGGACCATCTCTTGAAATCCAACACTGATCCAGGCCTCGGTTGCTGCTGATGCGGCTCCTGGGCCGGAGCGCCCTGAACCGGAGCTACAGCCACCTTCTCAACTGCTGTCAGTACCAACTAATGAGTGTTCTCCATGCTCTGCCTCAGAACCTCTGTCTGACGCTGCGATGTCTCTGCCTATTCTCGCTATGCCTCCATCATCTGCTGGAGGTGTGCAAACATCTGTATAGCGTTTGTCGGCAGTACATATGGAGGTAGAAGTGTCTCTGGCATGATGATACTAGGCCTCTGAATCTGCTGCAGAAGACCCCCAGGTGTTGCTGCCTTTCCCTCCTGGATGGTAGGAACAGTAGGGGCAGCCCCCAGGACTGCTACTCCCTCATCCGAAGAAATAGGTCACGACGGATCGGACCTCTCCGGTGCTGCACTTGATCCAGCTGTCTGATCTTGAATCACTGTCATCCTGAAGGCAGATTCGAGCAAAAGATTAATATGGCGCAAGATAAGATATTATCAAAGAAGGATAATTAAATTCGAATTGCAAGAAGAGTTGTCATGATAATCGAAAGATCGAAAATTTTCCTAAAATGTGATTGAGTAACTCTTGTCATAATCTAGGACCTATATCCTAACTACAAGCTCGTAATTAGTACTCTAAGTCGAGTACCATTATGAGATCATACTAGTTGTGATACGGACCTACATGGGCCACCACAAAAACTTATCACGACCCGCACCCTAAGTAGGGGAACGAGCATGTGGGTACGTCCAGCCTACGCCACAGAATCGATGGTAGAACACTGTAAAGGTCATCTATAACATATAACATCTAGATACAATATAAAGGTACATGTCATCTCCATACGGAGGTATATAATGTCACAACTCAATCACAAGACATCTAAGGAAGATAGCACGAAATATGAAAGATATGACAGAAGAAAAATAACAGAAAATAGATGCGAGATCCCACACAAGTTTAGAGTTAAAAACATAACAGAAATCCCAAATAATATATATACTACAAGTCAGAAGTACTAGCTGGATCGTAGTCCAGGCAAGTCTATCTAACTAATCTAAGCAGATGGTGCGTCCTCTAAGAGCACCGGCTCCACGGGAATATCCAAGTCGTACTCGCCATCTATGCCGTAGCCATAGAAGGTCGAGTAGTCGGCCTCTAGATCATCTGTAAACATCAACGGGGTTATCCTGTCAGGATATGAGCAAACACAAACAATAACAGCAGTTCCATATGAATTGACAAATTCTATAAGAGACAATTACAATAAAAAACAAGATAAAATATCAAGACATGAAATATAAACAAGATATGTAAACTGGATATCATGTAATGGTATGAAATACAGGAATATAGAATAGAACAGGGATATATGATGTATAAATGTAAACATAAAATAGTTCCATAAAATATTAGAGCATTATGTGATCGGCTTAGGTTATGATCAGGCTATTCCATTTGGCCCGACTATCACAGGAAAATCTCAAGAAGGGTCAAGCCAGCCAACATGGAAAGCGAGCACAAGAAATATAAGATCTTGCTATACCCTACGTGTGGTGAGGGTGACGTGATGTAAGCACAAGAATAGTGACATGAGGGTATTGATCACATAACCTTTAATAACTCCCCATCCCCGAGTAGTGTAATGGATCCGAACATGACACATCATGACACGGGATTCAAAAGCAGGGGACCAGCTTACTCCCAAATTGGTGTCTATACAAGTACATGAAACAAGATCGACAATGTACCAATATACCAAGAAAGTCCAGGAATAACAACTCATGACAGGATCCGACGTATACTAGTCCGTGAACTATCGTGTCGAGAATCAAGTAAGACACTACAACTGATCAGATATAGCAGATATAAAGACAACAAAAACTATCAGTAAATGTACTCGCCTGCTGACAGTGAGAACAGATGCTCAATGTGATGTCACAGACCAAAAGATGAGATATCATGAGTTAACTAGGGTTTGACAGTGAATAACATAATATTCTAGTTATGTTGTGCAATCTAGGTCAATCTTAGTCAAAGTAAGTCAAATTAAGTCAAACTAAGTCAAACTAGGTCAAACAAAGTCAAACAAGGCTAAAGGTTAACTTACAGTTAACTTTTGGTCAACTGGTCAACTCTGGTCAACTACTAGTCCCATCTAGGTCAAACAATGCTGATGGTTGACTCACAATTGACTTTTGGTCAACTGGTCAACTCTGGCCAAGTTCTAGTCAAATCTAGGCCAAGTGTTGAGTTTTGGTTGACTTTGAGTCAAAACAGTCAAACTCGGTCAATCAAGGTCAACACTAGACTAAGTATCATATTCCTAACATTTACCTACCAAGATATTTCATATTTTAGTTAAATTGGTATCCCGATACCAATATCTTAGTTTTGGGTAAATACCTTAACTAAGGTAAACCTTTACCTTAGCTAGGTAAACTCAAACTAAACCCTCTACCTTAGTTTCTAGGTACCCCTCTACCTTAACATGGTATCCTAATACTTTATCCTTGCATCTTGATACTAAACTTTGTTATCTTGATGCCTTAACTAGAAGGTATCACAAATACCGTACCTTACCCTTGTAGTATCTTATTACTTTGAGATACTGGCTAGTATCCTAAGATACCACTATGGTATCTTAAGATACACTCTAGTTTCTATAGGTATCCTATATTTCAATAACCCACTCCACTCTAACTAACTACTAACAAGCTAATACTAACCACTACATTCTACAATACTTACTAACATATCACTCTCTAAGGTAACCTAACATACCTTAACTATACTAACATCATCTTATTAACCCTCTCTTTGAACCTCACTTAGACACACACACACACAAAAACATAGATATATAGGGTATATATAGGGGATTATATAGGGTTTACATTGGGGGTTAAAGAAGGGGAAAATGGGGGTCATGGGGCTGCTAACAGCAGCCCCAAGCTGCTGGAATTAACAGTAGCTGCTGCTGCCTTTGGGGGACAGTAGCCCTGGCTGCTGTTATTGCTTATGTGGGCTGTTCTGCTGCTGTAAACAGCAGCCTCCCCCTTCATCTCCTCATTTATTCTCTTCAACTCTCCCTTCTCCTCTACTTATCCCTCAACTCCCTCTCACCCTCTTCATATAACACAACACACACACGAATACAAACACACACACTAAAAACTAAACTCATATACCAACCCACATTCACACACACTCTCTAATATGTAACCACAAAACAAATCCTTCTCCCCTCTCCTAACACAAACACCAACCACCACACATCATTCAACACCCACTCAACACACTACAACTCACACCCACAACACCACAACACATCCAATACACATGTAAACATATATATATATATATATATATATATATATATATATATATATATATATATATATATATATCTATATTCAAAACAGTCCACAATGTAAAATAACACAAAATTTACATATAGAGGCCAAAATGAGACTTGTAGGCTCAACCACTTGGATTCAACCATGGGCATACAAATGAAACTCACTCTAGCCATCCTAACTAACATTATTACACTCTCTAACATGTCTAAAACTGAATTTAGAACACAATAAAACCTATTAGACATTAAATCAAACACATGTAATGCCTCCTCTTGGAAACTCTCCATGGGGACACGAAAACTACCCAGCTTTCTAGAGAGGACACATGAGAGCCCCTAAATCCATAGTAATGGTGGTTTATGCATGGGGCGGTCCTAATGAATGCAAATCTTTTTAAAATGGACAGAAAATTAATTTAGAGAGATGGTTATACCTATTAGGAGTTGGATCCCAATGATACTCTCAATCGGACACGTCTCCGACACGAAAACTCCTCCAAATTGGTCACCCTTTCTTGCTCCTTGCTCCCAAGCCTTGCCAGCACCTTCTCCTTTGTAGATTATTTGGAATAAAGGGAGATTGGATTGGTTTGGGAGATCAAAACCTAGAGGGAAGCTCTCAAGTTTTGCGGAAGAACTAAATTAGGAAATAAGGAGGCAACTAACAAATGAAAGAGAGAGAGACTCCAACCCTAAGTGTCCAACCACCATATGCCTCTTTCTCTCCATTTGAAATGTCCATTATACCCCTCTTAGGTCTCCTTTGGGTCAACTTAAGTCATGTGAGAGTTTGGGGTCAAAAGGGTCAAGTTCTATCTCCTAATGAACCATTTAGGTCATGTGGGATTAGCCTAATTACACTAGACTAATTAGTGGGATATGTGTGCCATGTCTAACTAATATTTGGGTCCCGACTAGAGTCTAAGCTACACGGGTCTCTAACACAAGTCGGAACGAGATAAAATTTGAACCCGACATAACTAATCCCCAGATAACAATATTAATAAATAAATAATTCCAAAAAGTTAAAAAATGGAAAATGACTATTTTACCCTTATTTTTGAAAACTGGAAGTGACACTAACCCCCTAGGAGGAGGACTAGAAGATTACACTTGGAGTTTAACCTAGGCAAGTACATCTTGCTAAATTCATGAACAATATTGTTTTGTTGTCATTTTTATTTTTTTTGGTATTAAATGCTTAGAATGGTTCTAAATTCATTTTGTTAAGAATGTTTTTTTTGTGATTCTTGTCTATATGCATGTTTCTAAATTTAGTTATATCTAGGATTTGATTTTCTTTTAAAATCAATATTGACTTAGTAGAAAACTCGGTACCAAGAGTGATACTGGTGTTACCATCATGGATCCTGGTCGCGTATGCATATATGAGGTCCTCACCAAGCTTGTGTACATAGATTTTGAGTTTGGTGGAAATCGGAACCCGTTTCGGTTTCCCGAAAACCTATTTTTGGAGTATTTTTAGGTATTGATCTATCAAATCTGTTAATTTGTGAAAACTAATACTCCCATGTTGTAGGAAATTAAATTTCATATAATTTTGACTTTTAAAAATCCGAATTTCTTTTTAAAATAAAGTTTTTATGGCTTAAATAAGTTTTGAGTTTTTAAGAATCAACTTTCTGTGACGGTTCGGAAAATCTGTCGAAAAATTCGAACTTGCACTACTAAACTTGTTGTGACACTTCAAAAAATCCCCTGGATGATCCGGTTATGCTGTTTTTGTCTGTTTTTGCCCGTTTCTGTCCGTTTTTGTCTGTTTTTGATATTTTCTTCGATTGTAATGAATTCTTAACATGATTAGATGACCTTGTATACTTTGAGAATGATTGTACACCCTATATACACTTGACACTAGCTTATGTTCATATGTTCTCTATACTCACTATGTATTGTTATGCCCTTCCAGATTTATTGTACTTTACGGTCTATGCCATGTCCAATATTTACTTGATAGTGACCCGTCGTGGTGCACTCTTGTACATGTCTTTTCCTAGCTTGCTTGATAGTTGCCTGTCATGGTGCACTCTTGATTCTAGTACATGTCTAGCTCCTTGATAGTGGCTCGTCGTAGCGCACTCTTGTCTTGATATTGTCATGTCTTGTTGTGGTTTGTTGTAGTGCACAATCTTGCTTGTCTTGTCCAGTCTCACATGTCTCATGCCTAGGATGGATTCTACGGAATACCACACCCAGAATCCTAATGAATATGTTAGGATCTATACAACTAGCTTGATTATTTATATCACTGGGATGTGAGATTTTTCCGGTTACCTATACCCCTTGTTTCCCGGTCTTATATATATATATATATATATATATATATATATATATATATATATATATATATATATATATATATATATATATACTAGGGATTTGGAGCTATCTGTCATGATGATCCAGCACATCGTCGAGTGGGGCACTTCTTTAGGTCACATATATCTTACTGCAGTGTGTCTGTGATACTTATTTTTCTTTTGGCTTGGATCAATCAGGTAGTCTGCAGGGCAGGTAACTGGAATTAGATTTCTCAAACTTATATATGTTAGTAATTAGGATTATGACAACCCTAGTTAGCTAAGTAGCAAGTCGTACTCACTGCTTGGCCGTGATTGATAGATGGAGTCCATTTTCTGTCCAGTCTAGGCTTATCCAGTTTATCTTATTGCAGTACTTAGCTTTTTGTCATTCCTTACATGTTATTCTTTCTACTACATGTTCGGCTTCACCATTTGCTCATATGTCCAGTTTATTCTACATATTTACTTGCTATTTCCTTACATATTCTCAGTTTTCTTTCGTATACAATGTGGTACCAATTTATTATTCCAGTCTTGTTTACTGCTTTATCTTAGAGATATTATAAATTACATGCTGGTTTTAGTTCATAATTTGGCTTCCTTTATGGTACTTGCTATTGGGGTGTTGACCCTACTGGTTGTGCATTGACCAAATTTAGTTGAAAAGCCGAAGGATCTTCCGAACCTTCTACTCGATGGTGACCACCCGGAGCACCTGGGTGCTTGAGTGGGTGTTCTTTCTTTTACCCACTCTTTTCTGTACATATTCTTTTGAGGCATTTAGCCACCAAGCACGTGTTTAGCTCATGTTTTGGACTTGACATTTGGCCTACGGGCTTAGACATGATGTTATATTTCTAGACTGCAGCTATAGATGATCATGTATTACTTAGTCTTGCTAGTTCTTCATTTTGTATTACTAGCTTCATGACCATCTATATATTATAGTTTGGGATGCTTTACTGTCTTATATGCCTGATGATCATATCCTTGTACATTATCTGCTTGAATGTGATTGAGATATCTAGGATTTTTGACCTATGACTTACTGTTGGCTTGTAGTAGTAACCCCCATCTATACAACTTATACATTATTTCAGAGTATTAGTGTACTTTGGTATATATAGCTGGCCTTGTCCGCCCCTACTTGCCAGTATTCTAGTTCTGGGACGTGACAGTATATAATATGAAACATATATTAGTGATGACAATGCATAAACATAAGGCAAGAATAAGGAGCACATGCATAATGTTTATGTGCGAAGTTAAAGTTTACCCTAAATAACTAATACCGACACTACCAATTTTCAAGCACACAATATCAACTGCATAGCAAACTACATCATAATGGTTATATATACTCAAAAGCCCACAATTAAAATCAAAAAGCACATTGAAATCTGTCACGCTCATTGTTTGTCAAAAGTAAGAAATTGAAAACACCAAGATCACAAAGCATGTCCAATAGGATGTGTATTGGTAAGACCTCCTCATATTCTTTCATTTTTTATGAGCAGTTAAGAAATCCTCTCAAAACATGTAAGGGTTATTGATTTCCAATATGGATACTTACTTATCAAGTAACAACGCTTCATAGTTACAGTCCCTTTCCTACACCAAAATGTTTGGTACAAAAATTATGAAGTAAAACAGTATCATAAAACTTGTGGTCAAAAGAGGAATTATAAGGATCTAGTAAGAGAATTATCAATAAGATACTATGCTAAAAAGAATTTCCATTTGTATCCAAATTTTGTAACATTTTCAATCAAGTCCAAAATCACAATAAAACAAGGCCTAGAATAACAAAATTTTAGGCTTTACTAGGGGGTTCAGTTCAAGGTCTAGTTGGTGCATCTAATTAGGATATCCCCTGAAGGTGAGCACCTTCATTAGAGTTCAATTTCTTTTGTCCCCTTTTAAACCTTATAACATCCTCTGACACTTAAACCATAATACAATGTCAAATATCAATGGCCGCTACAAAAATTCAAGTAATATTAAATGTGCAAAGTCGGGTTCAATAAAATATTGATGTCACTCGATCTAAATTTCTAGTTAGTAAACCAACAATATTATGTGACAATATTACAAAGTTATCAAGCCTACAAATGTAAAGGACTAAATAAAAGTTATAACAAATGAAAATAATCAAGTTTGGAACAAATAGAAGCTATTTTTAAGTTTCCAAAATCTATTAAAATACATCCTGATCAAACAATATTGTTTCTCATTTTCCAGGTCAGGTATAACATGCATACCCCCCTACCCCCACCCTACCACCACTAACACATACACAATTTCCATGAAGTTTGTATAGCTTTATTTCTCAGTTTCTTTTGTTTTGGTTAATAACAACTAAAGCAAGAGAAAGGGATAGTTCGTTAAGTTTATACAGAACACCAATTCCCAACTTATGGTATATGCGTATTAATTATCCGCAGGAGAAAGGGACGGTTCACTTTCAGAAACTCGGTTGCAATGAAGAAACTCAGTTACAATGCTGAACTACTCATCAGAACATCCACACAATGTTTGTTCACTACCAACCCATAAAAACTAAATCCTACAATTACTATGAACTCTAACAAATTTATTTAAGGGGGAAAAAGATGTTATTAATAAAATAAACTTGAAAAAAAGGAACATCCATATTCAGAGATCCAAATTCTTGAGCTTGGAGATTTTAGGGGTCTCAACAAAAGTGCTACAACCAATAAAAATGGAAGAAAAGAAGAAGATATTAGATGTAAATATGTAGAAGAAAGTTGAAGATATGGGCTTACTTCTGGTACTGATCATCTGGGAACTGATGTTGTCATAATATATGCCCTCCAGAAAAGGCAAATGAAACAAGCAGCACAAGCAATTGAAAGAAACTTAACCAAACCCAACTAATTGCTTTTGATGATGGATGGACAGGGCAGACCCACAAGAAAATATCTACAACAAAAGGTAACACCAAATATCTCAATTTCAAGTCGAGTCTTGAACAAAACAACATGCAACAAAAGACGAAGAAATTTGTCCCTGAAATCTTTATTACCTACCTCGATCATGAAGTTGGCTGCTACTTTGTTAGAGTGTGCACCACTTCTTGGATGCTCCATCTTCCTCTACTATACCAAAAAGAGCAAAAGATCAGAAGAAATACATGAAAACCTAATAAATAATAAATTTTAATATATATAAGAATAAAGCACAATGACTCACATGTATACCGATCATCATTATCTTCCTTTTCTTCTTGATGTCAGAATGGTTGGCTCTGTGGGAAGTCATAGCTACTTTGTTAGGTCAGCACGGAGGGCTGTTTGATGCTTCAACTGCTACTTTGTTTACAAAAAGAAAGGGTTACAAACCTGTACCTGCACAACATATGGAAATATCCCTTAAAAATGTACCTTTTCCTCACTTTTTTTGGGCCGAGCTACAGCCCCCCAATGCCTCCATTAATTATTGAGTTCTGTGGAACTGCTATATAGGGCAATGTTACGTGCTAAGATAGAGAGTATGCATAAGAAACCAATATTGGCATAATGCATATTATTCTAGAGAACGATGAGGATATTGCTAATGCTCTACAAGAAGAATTATCATATATTGTTGTTGCAGAAGCATCAGATCGGTCATATGATAGTGAAGATCATTCCCAAACATTTGTTCTTGTGCAAGATTGGTTTTGCCCCACCGAGACAAACCTTTGGTCATGTATCAAGATAAGAAAGATCTGCTTTTCCAATTGAATAGTCTAAAAGATAAGGTAATCTGTATTTTTCTTGATCATTTGCATTTGTTTTACAGGGAGCCGGGATATCCATGGAGAGCTGGATGATGTGGAAGCCTCTAGTTCATGCCTAAGCCCTAGAGAAAAGTCAAATGAAGAGGAACTTTTTCAATTAGAAATCGTTGATGATAATGCTTCCCTCGATAGTGAAGTAGGCAAGAGATTGAATAATGTGGTCCTTGTTCCTGTATGTTCCGTCCCACCTTACAAAGTTCAACTTTTTTTCAAGTATGTATCAAGCAGTCAATAAATCAAAATATGAACCCCAAACCGTGCACATCAACACATACTGGGATATGCCATTTGTGATCCTTGTGTGCACACAGATTATCTCAACTGCTTGAGTACCAATTTGTCTATTTTAGAGGCATTTAATGTACTGTCAGTAGGAATGGCTTAGTCATTATGCAACTGAACCAGGCACAACAAATGAATAGTTGTTGATGACTACTCAATTATATTATCTTGAAGTTCCAATGCGATTTTGGATTTGATTTTGAGTTTATCTGGAGCATTTGTGTATTGTTTCCCACGCGTGTTTAATTGTATGAAAGCTAACGCAAAGTAAAGCAACTCTTTCTAATTAAGAAATTAGATGAAACGAAATCTCTCGAGTCTAGTAAAGGAATATATGCCAACTTCTCAACTGATCTAGTTTTCAGGGATAGGCTCCTCAGTATAAAAATGCTTTGCATAGGACATTTACCCATTTCTTGCACAACTTCATATATTGAACACATCAAGTTCCTTGTTATGCATTGCTCTTTTTATCTTTACTCCATGATAGAGAGTTTCTCTGGTCACACTCTCACATATCGACTATAATATATGACGATGATTCCTTTTGGAACAAGTGAGTGATCCGGTGAAGTAATTAATATTTTATTTTTTGTAATTTTATTGGGGGTTAATACATTCTGTGGCATAGCCTCATCTAAGATTGTTTGAAATGACTTATGCAGCATGTTCCTAAAAAATGTACATTTTGTTACAGCATTCTTTTCTCTTGCAGAGAATTAATACCCATATAACATCAGTTGGGACTTGGTGTTCTGTATAAATTTATTCCCCTGAAAGACATTTATTCATTCTTCAGGTTTGTTAACTTTTGGTAGAATCTAAAGGCCTCACTACAAGAAAAATGACGATTCTTGACGGTTTATAAGTTGATGGACGTGAAAAAACCGTCAAGAAAATGGCTTATCTTGACGGATTTAGCCTTACGTCAAGAAATGCCTTATTTTATGTTAATTTAGCAATCTTACAGCATAATAGTTGACGGTTTTATAGGATCCGTCAAGAAACATTCTTTTATTTAATGACGGTTCGGTAATAACTGTCAACTAATATATGCCTAAAAAAATTGGCGTAAATTTTTCAGCTGCCATTTTGGTAATTTTTTTGAAATTTGATATATGTTGACGGGTTGTCTTTCAATCCCATTTTCTTTATTTCTCGATTCTTTTCTCTCCGCTCTACTTCTCTACGAGCAGATGGAGAAGGAGAGCCCAAACCAACAAACCCTTCTTCCACCTCTTCGTCCTCTTTCTCCTCTTCTTTCTCTTCCTTCTTTCTTTCTCATATAGATCATTTCTAAATCCCAAACCCTAATCCCCAAATCCCCCTCTACTCTAAAATTCCTCTCTCTCTCTTTCAGCAATCATGTCCCCCTCTCGTAGAACTCTCTCCCCGGTGGACTATGCGTGGTCCCCTCTCTGACAAGTCCAAAACCGACAACTCTCTCCCCGGTGGCCATCGAAGCTTATTCGAACGACAAAGAGGGGGATCTCGACAAGGACGACGTCGACCTAGGTCCGATTTCTTCTCTTTATTTTATTTTTTCCTATTCTTGAGATTTTAAAAGAGGAATTTCTGAAGCAGTTCGGAGAAGACTATGGCTACCCGAATACCCCCAAGAACATCGACCAGATTAGGGCTTCCGAACTCAAAAGATTGGAAGGTCAAACTTTTTTTTTTGCAATTTATTTGATACCCAAATTTCAGAAAAATTGTGTTTGTTAGGATTTTATTTTCTTGGTTGATTTTAGGTCTAGTTTACTTGGACCACGTTGGAGCCACTCTCTACTCGGAGTCTCAGATGGAAGCAGTAGCCAAAGAATTGTCGGTAAATTTAATTTTGGTTGAATGAATGCCTTTAGGTCTGCTAGAGAATTGTCGATAAATTTACTTTTGTGCTTTATAACAAGTGAGATATTATGATTATTGATGTGGAAAGAAGCTGAGATGCCCATTTTTTTTATCTTTTACAGGTACAATGTGTTTCAATATGGCTTTGTTGCATTTACAATACGTGCTTTCCTTTACTCTGCAGCATTGTAAGTTCCATGACCACAATTTTGTTCATTCTTTGGTCCTGCTACTTTTCGGCCATTTTAATTGATTTATAGAATTGATTCGCTATGGAAAATATAATTAATGTTGGACTTGGAAGTCAAAGACAGCCATCTAAAACTTACTTTTAGTTAGATACATTAACACTCATGCAACAACAACAAGCCTACAATGCATTTGAATATGGGGATCCATATCCCACTTCAATTTGGATCAGTATCTGCACACATATTAAACAGACAAGTACACTTTGCGTATAATATAGGGATCCTTATCCCACTTCTATTTGAACCCGAAACTGGATCCAGTTGGTTAAATTCAGATCTGATTGCATTCATATAATCTATCCCTTAGGAAATGAATATGACTCCTGGGTTCTAACAACCTCTCTGGTGTCTTATCCTTTTCGATGCAATATCTTTACCAAGGTTCACAGTATCGGTATCGGTATCGGTATCGGTGATATCGGTAGTATCAGCAGTTTCGAGTCAGAGTCTCGGTATTTTTGGTATCGAAAAAAAAATAATTATTAATAAATTATTAACATTTTAAAAAAATATTATACATTTAGGCATAATTTTAAGTATTTTTAGTGTTATTTCTTAATAGTTTTGAAATTAAATGAAAGGTATTCACCCCTACCGATTGGTTTACATGCAATAGATAAATTTTCTTCTTTTACATGCTTTTACAACCTTATTATGCTTTAAACCCTTGTTGATTTGTCTTTTTCGTTCATTTTTTTGCCGAATTGACCATAAAAGAGACCCCCAATGTCGGTATCGGTCAAGTATCGGGTATCGGTCAATATTAGATTGGGACATGCCAAACCGTATCGGTATCGGCCGGTACTGTAAACTATGATCTTTACACATGGGGTAATCATTTATTCTTTGTATACTCCAAGCATGACGTTTGAAAATTGCCTTTGCAGCCTCTTTGTAGATCAGACCCTATGCTTGTTTTAGAATTCTCTATGCATGTCCTGGAAAGCCGCCCAACGGAAACCATTGAGCTCTTTCTTTCTGGAAATGTTCTAGCAGACTTGGTAAATTCGTACTTAAAACAGCATGCACCGAACTTGCAGTCTACTTACTTAGAGCTTATGCTCTCAATGAGTGAAAGTGGAATCAACACAAATCTGCAAAATGAACTGGTAAGAAGTTATTTTATATTTATCCTAATAAGTAGTTTGTTTTAAATGGTTGAGTTTTTAGATGCCTTTTTATTATGAGAATTATATTTGACAGGTGCAAATATACCTCTCAGAAGTAGTTGAGTGGTATAAAGATCTCAAAGAACAACAAAAATGGGATAAGAAAAAAACCTATTCTCCAACACGTAAGAAGTTATTATCTGCTTTCAGGTTATAATGCCGAGTCGCTGTTAAAGCACCTTCCGACAGATGCTCTTTTTGAGGAACGTTCTGTTTTACTTGGTAAAATGAACCAGCACCAACTTGCCTTATATCTGTATGTCCATAAGGTGACACATTCCTTACCAATAAATCTTTAATATGGCATAATCTTCAGAAAATGGCATGTACTACTTGCCTTTGGGCCATAAGAAGTACATGACTTTGGCTCATTAGCTGATGCATACAGGATCATGAGTTTGAACTCTTACCAACTTGGGTTCACATCTTTCAATGACTGTGCTACTTGTGTTGTCATTTTGTTTATGTTTTTATAACTAGTATTATGATGTTGAACTATGCAGCTTCATCTTCATGTTGGAATATGTATCGTGCTAGTCTATTATATCCATGTGTCATGTCTCTCTAATAAGACTCTAAATCAGAATGTCTTTTCATCTTCATGTTTTTCACTTTTGCTTTTATGATATTGAAGCATGTAGATAACTTATCGTCATTTTTGCTGGCACAAAAAATGGTTGTCTAGAAAATTTCCTTAAGAGGAATTGGAGGGAATGGTTGCTTTGTTGGCATTTGAAGATCTAAAGAACTGCCCTTTAGGAGAGCTGTTTCTTATTTCTAAAAATTTCCTTGTGCACTATTTTTTTTATTTGTACGTGTTTCTCATTCTCAGCCAACAATAATGGTACTTCTTTCATATATTGAATGGTTCTTTTCTATCTAATACATTAGTTTTTTTGTCCATCATGTACACTGACATGTGTTCTTTATGTACTGAAATGGTCCATAAACCTTTTAGACTGATATTTTCATATATTGAATTGTTCTTGTAAAAACATCAGGCAACAATAATGATACTTTTTTTTTCCAGTCTTGCCATCATTGGGAATTGGATCCCTATCTTCAAGGGAAGCTGAAGGAAGAACTAGTATCACTTCTGGAATAGAGGTTTGCATAGACATCTTTAATCCTCTATAGTATTTTTTCCTGTTATTTTCCCCTTTTTTTGTTTATCGCCAGTACCATTTCAGAATTTAGGGCATCTATTTTCCCGTATGATGCATGTCTAGCATATGCTCTATTAAGAGCTAAGTTTCAAAAGCTTGATGCTTATCTAATATTTTGGAGAAGTGCATATTATTACCACCGTTGTAACTGTCGATGATAGAACCAATGCTCCAGATATCGGTTTGGGTTGATGTCGGATATCGGAGATATATTGAATATATAATATATTATACATGCTAAATTTTATATTAAAATCAAACTTCTACATGTACTAAATATCCTTGATGTCCTAAAAGGCTAAAACTAAGTACCTAACGCAAAAACTAACACATATTGGGAGTTCTTACCTTATCTATAAAGTTAAATTTTGTCAAACATATCAGACACTTTGGAGTTGAACTGATGTACATCCTTGTTAACCATGTTTGCTCATCTATAAAGTTAATTTTGTCAAACAAATATATTAGGGACATAGAGTCGTGTACATCATTGTTAACCATGTTTGCTTATCTATGAAGTTTTTTTTTCCAAACAAATACATTTGTTGAAACAAATTGGGCACAAATATCCTTTATGTTTGGATTTGGAAAAGGTTATGCCCAGGCCAAGTTTTGACTGATCATAGCACAACCTAGTCCTGGCCAAAACACTATTTTCTCCATTGAATTCTCATCAAAAACATATGTTATAATATGATAGAATCAAAAGAAGAAAAATGATCCATGTACAAGATCTTGATTGACATCAATGTAACTCTCATCATCAGCTGGCACACCATTGAGAAAAGTCCTAAAAATTGATGCACTAGAAACTATCTGTAATTTATGTATTTTCATTCCCCTTTAATCTGTTACATGGCTTATATTGGTTCATCTCTGGCATTTGAACTGTCTGGAATTTACATGTTTATTAAATCTTTCATTTTAAAGTTTCTAATGATGGTTTTTGGGTCATGTATTTCTCTTTTTATGATATCTTTTAGTTTTAGAATATGCTGGACCATGACCTGATTCAAATATTCTCTTTTTATGACATGTTAGAAAGTTTTCCAGCTAAGCTACTGCCAGGTTAATTTGTTGCTCTGATACCATGATTTCTTTATATAGCTGCAAGACTTGACACCAAATTGCCATATTTTAGTATAACAAACCTCACATTAGCTTCATTTTGATACAACAAATTTTTTAAAAAAAATGGATGCAAAAGTCAATATCTGATTATACACCTCCCATCAAATTACACTAGTGACATCCTCCAAAAAAATTTTTAGCAGCTTAACTATCCACCTTTTGCTTTTGACACCATAATTTTTTTCTTTTGAAGCACTTTAGTACCATTTTAAAATAATAATTTGTGTTCTTGTTCTCTTAGGAACTTGCTAAAAAATGAAGGTGCATGCATGCTGTGAATAGGGGAATGCTGTGGATATGGGAGGGATGTGTTCCGGTCTGGTTTGCTACTTTTTTGGTTTCATTTTGTATGGTTAGATTATGTTTTGTGGTGACAAGTGATGGATGTTTGTGGTTTGTATGTTTAAGTGGTATAGAAACAACAGATGTAGGATATGTGTACTTTGTGGTTGGATTATGTTGTGGTTGACAAGTGAAGAATACATGTGGGATGTGTATTGGAAGTTTTTGTTGTATGAACAATACAGTTTTGTTAATATAAAATTTGGGTTTTATAGAATTTGATGTGTAGCTTCTGGATTGATATTATGTGTGTTTGATTAATATTATATAATCTTGACGAAATTTTGGCAAGCTTTTCTTGACGGTACTTTGGATAGATACTCTTGACGGTTGTCAAATGTCAATTTTAATTCAAATCATGCTGTATAATAGCCGTGAATTACTTCTTTTCATGACGGGTTTTGTCCGTCAAAACAAATGCTTTTCTTGACGGCTAAAGGCCGTCATCTAGGCCGGAGTCAAGAAAAGTTTTTGCCTATGTTGACGGTTTCTAAAAACTGCTATCTTGACGGCTAAAAACAGTCAAGAAAATTACTTCATATGACGGTCAAAAATCGTCAAGAAAATCCATGCCAGCGACCGTCAAGAAAATGGGGGGTCTTTTCTTGACTCCGGCCTAGTTGACGGATCTGCAACCGTCAAGATACCCATTTTTTGACGGGGAATCCCCGTCAAGAAAAGCCTTTATTCTTGTAGTGCCTTTCTTCATTCTTTGATGGATTGTAAACCTACTCTACAATGTTCCATCATTCCTTTTATGCATCGGTAAATATAATTCATGTGCCTGTGAGTTTATATATCATTAAATTCCTTGATTCTATCACTAATATGCATGCTTTGAGATTACTCCTTAAAACGTTGCCAAATGCCAAGTATTTGTGACATGAAATTTGCAAATCAATTATGCCATCTTAAACTAATTTTTAAGTATGATGGCTTTACATGCTGTTTTGGTTGTTTGGTCACATAATATCATATAATAGCTAACATGAACATCGAACTTTCTCAAATCCATAAACAATATGTTCCTGTTAGTAGCATACTGATATTGCATTTACAAGAACATTGTTGATCAAAATCATGGGAGTTCACCTGCTATTTATGAATCGTATTCTTGTTGCAAATAAAGTCTGATGTAATGTTGAATAGATATATTTCTAGATTAAAATAGTAAAATGAAGAGTTCAAAAAATTTTATTGTTTGGAAAAAAAAAGTATGCTAACTCTGGAGGTTTTGCATATGTCATTTTTGTTTGCTGTTGAGGTTGGCTCAGTTCTAGTAAAATGAGTTCTGCTTCTCCCTCTTCCATGTCAGTAATGTATTGAATAATGGAGCCTGCAATAGCTACTCCATTGGTACTACTTGTTGTAAGAACCTGAGAATGAAGAATATTTGTGAGTTTAGTGTATGTTAGACCAACACATGCCAATGACTGTTAGTCATTTGATGTTCAATTTGAAGTGGGATTAACTTATTGTATGTCTAGACCTTCCGATTTAGTTCTTGAATTTCGTCAATCAATTTTTGGTCCTACAAAATTGAAAAATTAATGCATTAGAAGTAATATAGATAAAAGATAACTGAGAAAGCATTGAGTGAGAATAGAGTTTAAAGACCTTGGTCTTTCGTACTGTTCATAAACTCATTTCTAGTTGGCTCTCTTGATGTTGCAGATCATTGACAGTTAGATCAGAAAGCTCTTTTCCTATCAATTGCCTGTAACCATGCATGAAATAGTGAGTGTTCACATTTCAGTCGCTCTTTTAAAATCCTATACATTGTTATTGCATTACTCTGATCCATGGACCAATTGTTTTTTCCAGCCTTTACCAATAATTGTTTGCATTTAAAGATCCTAAATTACAAATGAAGAAGGAGAAAAGGTAATGGATGCAATTACGATCTCTTGTGAAACGACTAATAAAAAAAAGATTAAAGCATTAATAAAAAATACATGAATAGAAGCATGACTAAATGGTTAAAATATAACAGTGAATGTATGTATTAAAAGTTGCATCATGGTATTGACAAAATGAAGATACAAAAAGATATTAGACACCAAAATAAAAATCAAAACTACAATTATAATTAGATTATAACTATAGAAAATTACCTATCGGGGTTCTTTTCCTTAGAGATAGAGTAAGCTCCTTCTCCTTCCTCCTTTATCCGGGCTTGGGACCGGCAATATAAATTTTTCATTGGCGGAGTTAAAAAAGGGTTTACATAGGTATATTGTCAAGATACTTAATAAAACATCCATACCATATACCATCAAAATATTTAATAAAATATCCATATCATAAAAATTACTTAAAAAGGGGTCTAAACTGTTTAAAATGTCGATAATAGTCAAATAAGAATTCTAAATATCGAAAGAGAAAAACACTTTGCTCTATGCAACTGTAGAGCCTATAGCATCCCTAACCACCTTGAGTTCATCTGTACTCTGCCACAAATAAGCTTCTTCATCCATCGCAATATCAATAGAAACCTTTCAAGCATCGAGTCCTAGAGGTTTAAAGTGAAACAAATCAGTAAGATTTGTACAAAATATTTCACCTTCAGCCACAACTTCTCCTATCCTGTACCAACTCAACAACTTGCATTTTGCTCCAACCGATGGCTCATGCATGTCATTACTACCTTCCATGATGTTGCTTGCACGATTTGACTGTACCATAATAAACCTATAAAATTAGTTCGCATGTGGACACCAATGGTCGATTGATAGACAACGAAACCAACATGATTTACCATGGGAGTATCAACTTTGGGTGAGCGTGCATTACCAAGTGAGCGATGATTTTCCTGTCATAATTACAATAAGCATAACCAATTAGTCCACAAAGTTTATGTTAATGCTGAAAACCAAACCCAAGTTCTTACCTCCAGAAACATATCTAGTCTGGCCTCCATTTTTTTCATTTTTTCTTCAAGTGAAAGCACCACCTTATTACTATGTGCTTGGGCTTTTAGCTTGGAATGTGTAACTCCAAACCCGAGTCCTTTTACTCTACCAGGTCGGTCTTCACCCAAAACATGTGAAAGAGCATCATATTTCATTGATGTTTCTTTGGACTTAGATTGCGATTCATTGAATTCTTTAAAAAATTTCTGGAAAACCAATATAAAAAAATATACAATGTTAATTGAGGAAGATAGTAAGAATATACAAATAATAATTATTTTTTCTTACCATTGATGCTTCGACGGCTGTGTTTGTTGGTTCTTGATCCTTATTCAAATGTCCTTCGATCCACAATAGGACTCTGGTTAATTCTTGATCGGGTTTTTTATTTTTCTGCAAAGTTTAATAAATTAGCATCCTTCGAACAAATATGGGTAACCAAATAACCTAATTGCAAAAATACTAGAATGTATTTTTACCAATTTAATCGCCAATCGTGCATACCCTCGTCGACTCATCGTATGTGGTTGTATATGATTTTTCCTTACTTCCTTCATCAGAACGCTTTTAGTCATGTCAAATAGTAACTTATTAAAGGGTTTGAAAAAACTAAAACAAGAAACATTAAAGTTAGTGGTATTATATTATTAATCATTAGACTTTTTAACCTACTTGAAATTTTACAGAAGTCCTTTTTTTTTTTTATGAATTCACTCCATTGGTGATCTGACAAGTTCATAGGCTTTAACTCAACAAGACTTGTTGCCTTTTCTTCGTCTTTTAGCTTAAGAGCTTCTATCACTCCATTGCCTACATGGGATCTATATTCTCTCAATGAGGTTGCCATCTTTTGCAATACGTAATCCTTTTGTGTTTCATCCAAATTGTATCTCATCTGTAATGCATATAATATATAATGTATTTAGATATAAAAATGCATTGTCAATTGGTATTTAAATCAAATATAATTAATGAGTAACTTACCAGCACAAGTGTCCAAAGGTTGTCTTTATGATCCATTGGAACTTTTCTCCAATCATGAAGGAGTATCAGAACCTTAGCGGACTAAGGAACCTATGAAAGAGGATAATGTAACAGAATTATCACAGATAGGTTGTCCCTTTTCATTGAATTCCACAGCTACAGCTGCACGATGAGTATCTTGAACCCCAAGACCTTTCAGCTGTGTTTTATCGCATTTAATCTTTTTAGATTTAGGATTTTTGTCATTATTCTGAGTTAAATTTCCTTCTGGTTTGTCTTTGTTTTTGGTTGAATTTCCTTCATATTCGTCATTATTCTGAGAACCATTTACGAAAGGTTCGACATCTGGAAAAGTTGGATCATCAAAATCCAAGTCTTGGATATTATCATCATCCTGCTGAGGATCTGCAATAGAAGGAAATACAATTTAAGTTGAAAATCAATATACAAAGTAATATTTTTTAACTGAATTCTACATTCGTGGTTTTGTGTCTAAATAATGCAATGAAGAAAGACCCCTACAATCAGATTCTCACACTCATGAGCTCTAGCATTCACATAATGCAATCTTTTTGATGATCGCTTTGGCAACCTATTTGAGTTCTGAAAACAATGTTTTTATAGAAATATTTAGACAAAGTAAAATGTAAACAAAGTAATTTTTAGATAATGGCAGTTCTTAACTTTTATTACCTCCATTTGGCATTTACAATCCGATAAATCTCAGTTACCGATTCTTCCAATTACTGAAAATAACAAAGAGGAACTAAAATATAAAATTAGATTCAAATCCTTGGTGAATTCATAAATCATAAACAATCCATCGATTCATAGTCCGACACATAACAAGAATTATATATATATATATATATATATATATATATATATATATATATATATATATCAACTAAATATATATATATATATATATATATATATATATATATATATATATTTTTAGTTGATATATATATATATATATATATATATATATATATATATATATATATATATATATATCAACTAAAAATATATATATATATATATATATATATATATATATATATATATATATATATATATAGATCAACTAAAAGAACCAATGTAGTGCATTTAGAACAAGTAAAACAACCAACACAAATAGAATCCCAAAGCAAACATAAACGATTACAACTATAGTAAATGCCTTCACAATCCCTTCTTTCAAAGCTATCATCTTCATCATCCATATCTTCATTAAGCTTCGATCGATACATCCAACGGTTGCGAGCTTATTTCAGTATTCTCGTCAAATGATTCTAATTCATGGAAACCTCTAGGTGGTCCTTTCAACACAACATACCAGTTAGATGAATCAGACTCACTTGAGTAGAAAACTTGCTTAGCTTGAGAAGCTAGAATAAAAGGATCAATTTGAAATTGATTTTAATATTGATGGAGATTAACTAACATAAAACCATCTTCAACCTTTACGCCACGATCAATACTAGCCCAATCACATTTAAACACCAGAATTTGAAGAATATTGTAGTCCAACACAATAATTTCAATTAGCACACCATAGTAAGCTTTAGAAGCTTGTATACTATTGCTGGAATTTGAATCGCTCATGTTGTTTTCTTCAATTGAAACACCACTATTTTGTGTTGCCCTTTGAACATCTTTGGCATGAAACCGATGTCCGTTGATAACATATCCAGCATAAGTAATTGCTTGCTGTATAGGCCCATATGATAGCCAATTTATTGTATCAGATATAGGATTTCCTGTGCTAATTTCCACTTGAACCTGTAAATTTGTTGGACATGAGTTGTCATAATCATGTGCTAAATGTAACTGAGTGTTTATTCCAAAGCTAAAATTGTGTATATGTGTGTATTGCAATATGTATCAATATTTTTTAAAGGTAAAATGTATCAATATGTTGGAATAACTGAGTGTTTATCCCAAGACTATATTATCATTGTGACAGTGCCTATGTATAAATTTGTTTTTTTTCTTCATTGATCTTAGTAGTGAGTTGCTTTGTTTAACTCTAATGGTGTTGTGATACATTTCTTCTACCAGCCATGCAACTTTTGTTTTGTATAAAAAAATACTTCACAAAGCACCCAAAGTATTATACTGGTATTTGCAATAACTCTAATTGTTTTAAAAACTGAATGTGAGGAAGATGTGCTTGTTTTACAAGTACAGTAGACTTGAATGCCATTGAAATAATTTATCTAACGAGATGTTACTTGATAGATTTAACCACCTGTCTAAAGGAGAAAGCCGATAATTGATACATATTATGGTAATCAATACTCAAATTTCCTTGTTCTTAGACTAAATATTCGGGCTTTAATTTACCAACTAGTTCCCAGGGAAACTTTTGCTATGATTTTTTGTTATTGCAACATTGGGATCGATAAGCTTCCTCTCTACCTATTTATTTCAAAAGATTTTTATGGGCTGTAAACATATCATCATCTTCTTATCAGGAATAATGGATGTTGATTATGAGTTGTAAATGTATGTCATGTGTAGATTCAATGGTGTGTATCAGTGGTGTGTAGCAATCAGTGACTTGTGTGTAGATTCTTTTCGTAATGACACATTAATAGTGATGTGTGTATTGCAATTTTACATTGGACTGAGCAAAAAATCATATAATCGATACCTTTTCTTGGAAGCAATCAGTATATGTAACTGAGTGTTTATTCCAAAGCTGGGTTTCATTTGTGACGAGACGACTATCTAACACTTCAGCTCATCCATATGCATTCTAGTAGGAAATAATATAGTACAAAAAATTTAAGTGTTACCTAACTAAGCTTATAAATGTAAATTATCTTCTTAGTATGTAAATACTTACTTTTCATAAGGCTTCACATCTGTAGTATTAAAAAGCACATAGCGATGTGCAACTTTTAACAATTCATCAGACATTATTACATGTTTTCCTTTACTAATTGGACGTCGTACACTATGAAATCCTTCATTTTGACTATGCCGTTCACCTATTTCAACGGCTTGTTCCATGTAACCACTACAATACCTCATACACTCCTAGTAAGATAACTCTCGACTATGGACCCTTCAGGACATGCATGATTTTTAACATACCCCTTTAGTGTTTTCATATATCTACAGATAAAAAAAAGGTTTTAGCTGTATATAAATGTATAACAGATATCTAATATGAATTCTACAATGTAACTTTTGAGGATTAAGAGGGGAAAGTGTTGCACCTTTCAAACAGATACATCCAACGATATTGTACAAGGCCACACAAACGTACTTCTCGTACTAAGTGAATGGTCAAGTGTATCATGATATCAAAAAAGGATGGAGGAAAAACCTTTCCAACATGCACAATGTCTCAACAACTTGATCCTCGAGATTTTCCAATCTCTTTCGATCTATTACCCTTTGGCATAGTTCGTTGACAAATGAAGATAACCAAAATATCGCATTCCTTAGACCCTTTGGTAAGAGTCCTCTCAAAGCTACAGATAAAAGTTGTTGCATCAGAACATGGCAGTCATGGGATTTGAGGCCTATTATGTTGTTATCCTTTGAAAAACATCTTCGAATATCAAAACTATATCAATCGGGTACCTTCAATTTCCTTAAACGATTATAAAAAATCAGTTTTTCTTCTTTCATTAATGTGTGTTGTGCTGCTGGAAGGTATGTCTTCCCACCCCTTTCTTGAGGATGCAACTCATTCCTAATTTTCATATATTGTAGTTCTTTTCGAGAATTATGACCATCATTAGATTTCCCTTTTATATCCAAAATGGTGCCAATTATACTCTCGCACACATTTTTTCAGTATGCATTACATCCAAGTTGTGACGTAACAACATTTCCTAAGAAGAGAAAATACAAAAAGTTAATATTCGCAATCAGTATCAAAACTAAATTAAGAAAAATATATCAGTACTAGATTAATTGAGATGACTTACCTTCCAATAAGGCAACTCAAAGAATATTGACTTCTTCTTCCACATCTGAATATTAGTATCATATGTATCTTTTATCTTTTCTGATTTTTTTTCTTTTTTTTTCTTTTCCCAATCATTTTCAATATTACTTATAGCTTTAAACACATCTATACCGCTTATTACGACTGGCTTATCCCTCTCTTCATTTTTACCATTAAACCAACTCTCTTTTTTTACGAAAAGGGTGATTTGGAGGAAGGAATCTCCTTGGTGCATGTATGCACGTTTACTATTGAATGGTAACCAGTCATGCAATGTATTAACACCACAAATTGGACAAGTTGTCCTCCCTTTTGTGGTACAACCAGCTAGATTATCGTAAGCAGGAAAATCATTAATAGTCCACATCAAGATAGAATTAAGCTTGAAGATTGACTTACTGAATAAATCATATACCTCCATTCCATTATTCTATAGCTCTTTTAAATCATCTATAAGTGGTTCCAAGCATACATCAATGTCATTACCTGGTTGCTTCGGACCTGGAATTAATAAAGATAACATTAGGTGTTCTTTTTTCATGCATAACCACAGAGGAAGGTTGTATGTAACAAGCATGACTGGCCAACAACTATACATGGAGCTAAGATCAGAAAAAAAAGATTAAATCCATCGGCTGCAAGTTCGAATCTTAAATTTCTAGGATCGGAAGCAAAATTAGGCTAGTTTCTGTCAATCGTCTTCCAAGCTAAAGGATCAACAGCGTGTCTTAGTTTTCCATCTGTACTTTTATTCGTGTCATGCCATCTCAGTTGTTCTGCTATTTCTTGATATCTAGACATCCTTTTAAGCCTCGGTATTATTGGAAAATATCTAAGCAGCTTCACTGGCACCCTTTTCTTATTCTCATTATTATCTTTTTGTATCTTGAAGAGCCACATTTTGGACAAACTGTGAATTCATTTCTAAACAGACAACAATCATTCTCACAAGCATGTATTTTTTTGTAATTGAGATCAAAAGACTTCAACAATTTTTTTGTTTCATAGTAGCTTTTCGGAAGCACGTTCGCATCTGGTAGCATACCACTAATTGTGGTTAGAAGTTCGTTAAAACTACTAGTTGATAATCCTTACATAGTTTTGATCTTGTATAAAGCTATTTTAGTAGCAATCTTTGTAAACTTAGTACATCCTGGATATAAAGGAGCTTCAGCATCTTCTGGAACATTTTTCTCTTGTATTTCGTTTCTATCATCTAAAATCATTTCATCATGTGCGTCTAGAAACATCCTATATATATCAGAGAATAATTCTACATCTCCACGAATAGTAGACCGTTCTCCATGCAAAAGCCAAGTAGTGTAAGTAGGATCCATGCCATTACACACTAGGTGCTCAAACACAATATTACCAAGTAGGTTAGCACAGGTGTTCCCACACTTTGTACATGGACAACTAATATTCTAAGTTGTTCATTATTTCTAAGTTTATTTTTTTGCGAGATCCGACTTTCTGAGAACTTAATTATACTTTATAGCATTTTTAACAAAATTCGATGCTCCTTCTTTATACTCGTTAGTAACTCTGCATAAAGAAAAAATATTTTAAAAAAATGATAGCACAATATTAAAAAAATCAATAATAATAAAATAAAAAATTTATGATGTTAATATCAAATTTAACCTTGGCAAGTGAACCCAAGCGTTATCCATCACAAGAAGACCTTAAGAGATCTTAGCTCAGAACATGGCTGCTTGAATATAAAGGAAAACCAAGATGAGTGTTAATTTATGACACCAAATGAAGAAACTAGAACATATAACACCAAGGTCCAGTCTTTTTCCATACTTCATAATGGACTTTGCAAGAAACATTCTAAAGCAGATGATGTAAATAAGCACATACAAAAAGTCAGAAAGATGACTTCAAGGGGGCAACAGAATTTCAGAAAGACGACAAAGAAGACTTCCCATAACCACTTGTACCACTCAAAATAACTGTTAAAATGCATATACAAACTATTATATATTTTGAACATTTTAGAACATTTCTTCGGACTGTTAAAAGGAACTACTATATATAGGAACATTTCTAAAAGTATTTAAAAGGAACATTTCTATAAACATTTCAAAACACTTGTACCACTCAAAAGAACTGTAAAAGGAACTGCCATATATTCTCTAGACATATCAGAACATTTCTACGGAAGTATAAAATGCATTCAAATGCCTATCTCATTGACTAAGTATCAAAATAAATTTCCATCTCTCTGACTAAGTTTCTTGAAGACTTTATTTCATTCTTAATCAGCAAGTAAACACAGCATATGGCCCAACTTGGTTTATACTAATCATGATCTTGGAAGCTTGAATCTTTTAAAGTGACATTTATACAACACTTAGCATGTGTTGGTGTCCCTTTATGACGTACATGGAGGCAACATCACATCATCATATATACAGAGCCGGACCAGAGGGTTGGGTTGTCCTAGCCGAAGCTAATTTTGGTTTCCCAGGAACTTTATTAAAAAAACATTTTGGTAATATTGAGTTATGATAAGCAAGACAAGTTAGCTTTGCCGGTGGAGTATCATGTAGTACAAAATGCCAAAGCTTGCACTATACAAGTGTATGGCATTAAAAAACATTTAACTATGGTATTAAACAAAAACTAACAAGATTAGCATTTTAATAGCATTAAAAAAATATTTAAGTATGGCATTAAATAGAAACTAACAAGATCAAGTATATTAGCTACTTAATCTAATTTGTTATATCAAAGTAAACAATAAAGTGAGATGTCCTGAATATTTTCCTCATCAACTTCTAAACTTTGTTGATAAAAAAACAGCCACAAATTTTAAACTCTCGTTTATTAAAAAAAACAAACAATATGGTGTATGGAAACTAATAAAATTTTGCAATGGCCTTCAATTTATTTTCTTGTTGCCAATTCTAAAGTTTAATCTTGCTTTATAAAAACTAAACAAGACCTTAACTTCCATGGAAGATAATTAAGAATCTCCAACTATTATCACACATCATAAACGATTCGACCATTCCAACTAAAAGAAACAAAAGAATTCGTATTGTAGCATATAACTCTGAATATTTCAACAACACAAACATATCAAACATATCGCCTATTATAGCATATTACCGTAAACGAGAATACGAACATATTATAGCATATCATCTATTATCACCTTTCTTTAATGAACGATTGCCCCTAGGCTGGTTGGCCCACCTCGAGAAACTTTCAAGTTCGCTGAGGGAAGATTGCTGCAACCACAGGATATGGGTTGAGAATAGAAGAATTTTAGTGTTCAATGCGACAGAAAAAAAGAAGTAGAAGTTGTGAAGGAAAACCCGTACTTCTTCTTTCAATTGATTTTTTTTGTCGGGGCGGGGGGAGAGCTTCTGTGGGTGTCGTCCGTAAAAATAAGAGGGGAGATCAGATGATCTGCTAGTTTTACCATGGAAAAATAAGGGAAAATCTGGTGATTAGGTTGTGATGGAAAAAACAGAGGGAAAATTTGGGGTCATTTTTTTTTAGGGGAAAGATGAGGTAAGGAGAAAGTATTTATGGATACTCCCAATTTCATATATAAAAATATGCAAATCCTAATCGGGTTAGGGGTCAGCGACATAAAATTTTTGGTAATATGCAAATACTAATCTGGTTACGGGTAGGTGATATGTATTTTTTGGTAATACTCAAATATGGTTCGGATTTCAATATTGATATAAATTCTCTCTTTGGACTCCGTAAATTTTTTGTATACTCAATAATTTAAATAAATAATGTCAAATCCAGTCTAGAATTTCTTTGTTAATTTTTTTTATGTACTCAATAATACTACTTAGAAATAGCTCAAAAATAAGTCGTAGTATATTATCAATTATTAATATATATAAATTAAAAAATTTAACTACCGTATACATATAACATCTCTATATTATAATACGACTTATAAACGACTCAAAAATAAGCTATAATATAGAATTAATATATATATATTACAAAATATAATTACTGTATATGTTATCTTCTCGCTTAATTGATAAAAAAATTAAAAATTAACTTGAACATATAACAAATTCTAAAAGTATATTCAATTTTTAAGTTATATTTGAGCTAACTATGTGTTATTATCTAATCAAATACATAAGATTGAAAAATATATTTATAATAAATCATAACAAAAATATATTCAAATCATATTTAAAATATTTTAATATAAATTAAATCTCTATCTATTTTTAAAAAAGTTCTAAACAAATTCATGATAATATTCAGTTGATTTACTTGTACGATCTTAATAGGGACTTAAAAACAAAATTGAGCAAACTGATAGGGCTGAAAACTTTAATCCTTGTATACACTTTATGAGGAGCAAGATATTTGCATTGTAACTTGTATGTATGCCAATACCAATCTTTAATTCTTGAATCAACATAAATATGTTAGGATTAAGATATAGGAAGAACTATAATAGAAACATAAAAATATATTTATCAATATAGTGTTTTCTTTTTTCAATCAATCAAGAGTGGATCAAGTGCTTGCCAAAGATCGAAAGACAAGTACCTTAGGCTGGTCAAGTGTGGATCATCCCTCCACCTTAGACTTGAAAGTTTTTAACTTGTAATTTACAATGTAGGCCGACATCAAGACGATACGACCGATACCATATATTTTGGCTTTTCCTAATCCGATATCATCGATATCGATACTAACCGATACTGATGTTTGGAATCACTTTCCCAGTCAAGTCATCAAAGATAATTAAACAAAAAAGGGGCCAGCCATCAAGGGTGTAAATGCATATTAAGTTGTAAAAGCAAATAAATGAAGAAAACTTATTTATCTCAATGATTAAGTTTTAGAAATTCGGATAGTTGTTAGATATTTTTAATGATTCATTAATTGAATATATGACATAATCTAAGCTAAAACAACATTTTAAAGAGTAAACTAGAGGTTTAGGAGTCATGATTTTTACACGAATGAAGATAGAATGAGCAGAAAGCTATTATGTTAGGCTTTTCTTTGGAAGCCGTGGAAGTGATGGGTTTCAACACATGACATATCCATTTAATCATGAGATGCTACCAAGTGAGGCATCGACCTAATAAGACCAACATTCTAAATAATACCATCCAATAAATATTTTAAATATAAATTTACAATATTTTCTAAACATTGTGAAATATACATCATTTATAATATTTTATAAAGTTTGTTAAATATAACCATTTTACAATGTTTCTTAAACATTGCCAAATGATAAGACATACACAACGTTTATATATAATGGTAAAATAAAATTAATTTTATAACATCAACAATTATTGTAAATTACAAAAAATTGTAACATTTTATAAACGTTGTTGAACATGACATTTTTACAATATTTTTAATACGTTGTCAAAATAAACAACTTTGGCGACTTTAAATAAATGTTTTTAAAATTAATAAATATTACAATGTTAATAAAATATTGTTGAAGAAAGTAATACACAACTTCTGTGAGTGACTATTGTAGAAGTCTTAACCTTTGAATATAAAACGTTGTTTGCACATGTATTTTACAACATTTTTACTATAAAGGATGTAGAAGACCCGCCTTTTTAATATCGTTTTTAGGAAGTGTTGTAAATGGAATGTTGTAAAAGGGGTTTTTTCTTGTAGCGTTTGGTCCAGCCTTTCTACAATAGGGTATCCTACTATGAACATTCCTAAGTTATCTAATAGAGTTTGAGTTCAATAAATCCTTACCTACACGACCTATATAGTAATCCTTAACGACCCAATAATCAATTTAATAAGTCATAGTCCTAGTCATTCTCCTAAAATCAAATTAATCCTAGTTGTAAATGAGCATGTCCTAGTCGCAGGCTAGCAGTAGTACAACTAACATAGGTACTACCATAAGTTTGCACTATTTGCAAAGACTGACCTACATGGGCCACTACAAAAATTTGTCACGACCCGCACCCATTTTTTTCCTTTCCGGATACAAGTGCGTGTCCACGCCAGCCCACGCCATAATGTCGACGGTAGAACGATGTCTAGCCACAATACTCTTAATCACATAAATAATAAACTTTATTGCTCATTCACAAAACTAACTAATTTATAAATTTTACAAGTGTCACGACCCGGTCCCAATTACTTGGATCGAATCAGATCATGCCCAGCCTGCACCGTTGATGAGACGGCGACAGTAAGCTGTATTCAGTAGTAAACATATGCAGATAAAATTCTAACGAATATAAAATCTTTTATTCAATTTGAAATTTCTGAAATACAACAACTATTAATTACAACAATTACATTGATTACTAAATAAATTATTATCCAGCTCTACTGTTCTTGGGTTCCTGGTTCTGCGGGAACAAGCATCAGATCTTCAACGACTCAATCACCTAAAAATGTTGATCTCCAGTCAGGAGGGAGCAAAATACAAATTTATGATATTTTAACAATTGAAATTAATAATGGAATTATGCACTTTTAGACAATTTTGACATCAACAATTTAAGCAGTTACAGTTTTAAAACAGTTACAGTTCTGTGATGTGAATAGGCAATAAAATATGACCGGCTTGGGTTTGTTACAGTAAAGGATATGGGATTTGTTACAGTATGGTCATACTCATTACACTATTCCTCCAGTCCCCAATAGTTACAGTAGTTACAGTCAATGCTCTCAAGAGAGTTTCGTGTTGTATCGTGATTTAAAATTGCATTAAAATAATTATTAACTAATTGTAATCTACCAGAAAATTGTACTTGCATTGATTATGACTGGATTCGATTGTTGATTCCGGGATGATGCTAGTACAGTCCTTGAAACCCTACAATTGAGAATTCCTGACTTAGCACCAATATTCAATCCATATCTAGGTGTGCTAGTTACAATCTCTAGTATTTGACCTAATCAAATTTTAGGTTATTTACAACTCTATTTTAGAACGCTTATCGAGGTGAGTTTCTAACTTAAGAAGAAAAGTCAATTTAACTTTGTATTGGGAAAAATCGTATTTTCCAATTTATTTGATAAAACTTTGTATTTCATTATATTATATTTAAAAATAATATTTTTCTTTAAATGAGGAAAAACGTAAAATTTTGTTTAAATAATAACTTGTAGTTTTTCCTAATTTATTTAATGTGAGAAAATAATATTAATTTTCTATAAAATAATTATTTTACTATTTTACATGTTTACGTCAACCACAAATCAGAAAAATAATAAAACTACACTAACTTATTACAAAGCCACAGAAAATAATAAAAGCTGGGCTTATGCCCTTTACAGACTTTTTACATGAATTTAAATAAGAAGAAAAACATTGGTTAGTCCTGAAATTTCCTATAATTTAATTATAAAATAAAATTAATAAATTAAAATATAACACGAGTCTCAGACTTTGGTCCAATCGTCAAAATAGCTAATGTCTCAACGTCCAGGCGAAGCCGGTTTTGTTTGCACTTAGCCAGGGCCCATTGACCGATACGGTCGTCGCCCTAAAATCTAAAATATTAATATTTTTCCGAAATCCATTTTAAAATTATTTTAAAAAAATATAATTAAATTTTACAGAAAAATTCGGCAGCATTTTCTCTATTTTTGGTCAACCCAAAAACTGGGAAAGTGTGCCAATATCTTCCTGCAAATCCCAAACCAGGGAAATACCCATAAATTCTATTCCACCACAATATTAATATAACTCACAAAATATATTTCCGAAGAATACTCGAAAAACCCGAAATTACTCGGAAATCCGAGAATTCACAAACCTTATGTTTAACTCCCAAAACCAACAGAACTAAATCCGAAGCAAAGCTATCAAAAATCACAGAACCTATCATTCTCCCAAATGAAACTATCCACAGAAAATCCAACAAACTTCGGAATTTCCGAATTTGAATCGTCTAACCGAACCCCGCAATGGGATCGAGGACCAAATCATCACTGACTACGGAACAGAAACGGGAAAAGCAAATATACCTGGGCTGCTCGGCTAGAGCCCTCAGATGATAATAATAGAGAAATGGAACTCACGGACGGTGAATCGGCTCGAGACAACGCCTCGTCGGGGTACGGCTGCGCTGGACAGCGGAATCCAGGACCGCGAAAAGCCACGGACAGCGGATCGGGGCACGGAAAATCAGATCGGGACTGCAAGCCGGGCACGAAAAGGTGCTGGACTGGAAACGATGCTCGAAAGGCGACCGGATCGGGGCACGGGGTGCTGCGGCTCGGAGAGGAGCGGCGACGGAGCCGCTGGAAGGGGAACCGGCGAGAGGGGTCGCGGGAAACCGCGCCGGAGGAGATCGGGGCCGGCTGGTGGCATGGCGCCGGAAACGGCGACGAGGGGGTCGCCGGACATGGGCGGCGCCTGGGCGGGCTGAGCCGCACGGATCGGAACGCGGTCGCCGGAGTTACGACGCGGTCGGAGTCGCCTGGGCGGGGCCGGCCTGGACTCGGGCGGAGGGCAGCGCTTGGGCCTGCGAGGAGAGTTCGACGGGGTGGCGCCGCACAAGGTCAGCCGGGAGGAGTACGCCGGACTCGGGAACTGCGGCAGAATCTCCGGCTAGGGCACGATTTTGGGGGTTAGGGATTTAGGGAAAGTGAGGAAAAAAAATGGTGAGTGTGTAAGGATGGTGAAGGAGAATGGGGGTTTTATAGGGAGAGGCCTGGGGGTTTCGGAATGAGAGAAGACACGGCAGTTTCGGAAGAGGAAGAGTGATGCCGGCGACTGTTACGGGGAGAGGAAGGGCCGACGGGGAAAATTGGGGTCAGATCGGTTATGAGAGGGAGTGAGTTGAGAGTTAATAAATTTTTTTTTAAAAGAAATTTTCCTTAAAGAAATCTTTTCCTTTTCCTTTATATCATTTCTTCTCAAAAACTTGGTAACACATTATAGTTAATTTATAAAAATAATCCGAAAGTGGATTCGGGTTTGGAAATGGGTTCGAATTTCGGTTGCGGGTTCGAAATGGGTTCAAGTCAGGTTAGGACCATCATTAAAATCCAGGAATATTAATCTTTCTAAAAATATACAATTTTCCTAAATTAACATTTAATAATGATTTATAATAATAATTTCACTGATCTGACATTTATAATGATAAAATAAAATGATATTAATAATAGTAATAATTAAACTAATTTGTAAACAAAAATCGAGAATCTGAATTTGCGGGTTTCACAACCTTCCCTCCTTAAAAATTTTGTCCTCGAAATTTAAGCTTTTAACCTCTGCTAGCAAATTCTAAAATTTAATGAGTCACATCACTAAAATTTTAGTTCAATCACATATCGTATCAAACCCAATCAATTTATATTTCTTGATTAACATTTCAAAGCTCATCCTCGAAATTCGAATTTGAACAATAATCCACAGATCCTATTCTCCAATTTTTTTTTTCAACTCAAATAATAAATAATAACTATTTATGCCAAATCTCAAAATCACCAATATCCTCAACTCCTCGAAATTTGGTTTTCCGCAAAATTTCAAAATTTTGAATCAAATCCAACCCTTAAACATTAAATTTAAATTCAATGCTCCAACCAAACTTTTAATTTTTAATCTTCAAATACAACCTTTAAATTTATATCTTGTAATATATTGATAATCTTCTTAAAATCAAATTCAATCATACCACATCCCTCAAAACTTGTGATTTTACAAAATTGTCAATGTGCCATATTAATTCTTCAACTCTTTTATTTAAATAAATTCTATCCTTAAATTTTAATCCTACAAAGCTTCCACTTTCCACCTTAGAAAATATCAAATTTAAAATTTTACCCATCAATTCCAATTCCAGTAAGAAATCAAATCATAAGATCAAAATCTTTATTGCTAATCCACAAAAATTTTATATCCTCACATTCAAGGTTTTTTTTTTTAAAAAAAAATTGGAATCCAAATATGCCATTTCTTGTATCCAAAAATTAACATCTTCAAACATCAATTGGTGACTCGATCATAAAATCAAATCAAATCCTCAGTAATTTTTTTTTACTAATGTTAATTCGATGAATAAGTTTTTCTCCTCATTCAAATAAAAATAATTTCCTCAAAAGTTAAAATTCAATCTTAATCACATAATGCTTGTCTCCAAGAATTTATAGAACTTCCACAGATTTGATTTCCTCTTTAACCTAAAGTTCATCCATCTCAATTTTAAAATCCAAATTCAAACATCAAAAGATTCAAACACAACCTTCTCATAGATTTAAATTTAATCATGGCTACTCTCTCTCCTTTAATAAACCGCAAGATGATCATCTCAATATAATTATCCTGCCGCGAGGATCTATAAAATAGTTTTAAAAATAACATACCATAAGTTTTTAAATAATTCGTCAAACGAATACATCAAGAAAAAACTTATTGTCATTTCACAAATCAAATTCCTACATAAAATAAATGAGAAAAATTTGTAAATAAATAAAAATCATACTTCAAAAACTTTGATAACCTTTAAATGGGATCCTTAAATCAAAATTTACTTTCAAAACTGAAATCATAACGTTTCATATATATCTCATATCTAGAGACAACTAATTTAAAACTCGAAGCCACATCACCAAAATTTATTTGTGTTAATCTACCAAATTTAAATCCTCTAATCTTTCAATTTTTACTCAACATGATATTCTTCCCTCAACTGGTAGATTTTATATTCAATCAATTACATCTTCGAAAATATTTAATCAAAACTCCTTGTGGCTTATTATTACAAAAAAATTGTTCTCCTTAAAATCAAAAGTGTCAACTCTTCAAAGTCAATATAAAATTTAATTCTAAGATGCATATGATATTATTACTCAAATAAGATCTTTTCCTTTATTAATTTTCACTAAACTCAAGTTCATATTATCGGGTGCAATCTTCTCAATTTTTTTTTATATTGGCACCCTTCTATTCATACAATTCGTCATCCTCAATTATTTACATTTTAAGTCCAATATCTTTTTTTTTTCTTCGATTATCCTTTATAGTTAATTCACCATGCACCTTCCTAGAGTGCATCTCTATGCCTAACATTGACATCCTTTAATCTTCAATGTCAAACTATTCACAAACTTTCCTCGATACTAATCACCATTGTACATTTTAACTCATATATATCCTATATATCATGCACTCTAAAAATCCAAGCTATAAAAATGTTCTAGGTTTACTTCATAAGACAAAATCAAATTCGAGGTATGATTGCTAAATATCAAGATAAAATTGTAAACATGTTTAGAATCTTCTAGATAGAGTTTAGAATATTTTGTTGTGATCAAAATCATGAGTAAACATCGAGGTATAATTTAAATAATCATAACGAGTTTAAAGTTCTAAACATGATAGAAATGTAGATGACTGTTCTTCTGAGATCAAGGAATTTATCAAAATATGTGTTTGAGATTCAAGAGACTGGAGCTAAAAATCAAGAGGAGTATCTGTTCTCCGATTTCAAAGATGAAATGATCAACCTTGATTTGAATAATTGAGTCAAACACTAGATAAGATAGAAGCATCACCGCTTTAGATTAAGTAAGAAAAACCAATGATAATAAAATCACTCAAAAATATTTTGAGAAGAAATAATTTCATAACTAAGGAAAATTGAAAATTTGAGAGAAGGTAAGTCTCATTGATTCAAGGAAATCAAATTAAAATTGTCTAGTAACACCAAGAAATTAAATAGCTTTGGGACAGCTAAAAATCTCCTTGACTAAAGGAAATAGAATGGATTCAAGAATGTGATCAATTTTCTGACCGTTCCTGTTTCATGATCATAGAAGCTTTCTAGGCCTTGATTTGATCAAGAAATTGCATAGAGAGAGTAGGGTTTTAAGATGAGTGGAGGAAGTCAACATATGAGAATATTCTCGGTCTCAGGAGATAACAATCAATATTGAAATTGAAAATAACCCCTTTAAGAGAATCATGAACTAAACTAATTCTTCTGGTAATAATTGACCTTGAGGTTTAAATGGTCCCAGAAAAATTTTGATTCAGAATTGATTCCAAGAAAGTTAATCAATTGGAAAGGAGATCAAAACAAAAGGTTGGATAATGGTTGTAGATATATATTGGGTAGATAAGAATTTATCAGGGTTGCTAAGAGAATTCAAAATTCTACATAGCGAACGAATCAAGATTTCAATTAAAGGTAGAGAAGTAATGAAGAGTTCGAAATTTAGGTTTGATAAAGAAGAAGAAGACCAAAGAATTCAATCTTATTCCAAAAAGAATGTGAATCCTAAGGTATACTAGAACCTGGAAATTATGGTAGGAAAATAATTTCGAAAGTCATGGGACACTCAAAGGTACAATCAACCTAATCTAGATAAGGTTTAGGTACAAACACAAACAAAGTATCCTACGAATTTATAAGCAGGCAAAAATAGATATTTAAGTAAATAATTTTTGGCCCTATAATGTAACATGGTGTATATCATCTAAGTATTCTAGTTATTTCTAAAGTCTGTTTTTCTAAAGTCTCAACTATCCCTAGGTCAAGTTACAGAACTGTGCGATGGTCTAGACTAAGTTGACTAGACCAATTTACAGATCTTACCTGCATGGGCCACCACTAAAAATATGTCACGACCCGGTCCCAATTACTTGGATCGAATCGGATCATGCCCAGCCTGCACCGTTGATGAGACGGCGGTAGTAAGCTGTATTCAATAGTGAAATATATGCAGATAAAATTCTAACGAATATAAAATCTTTTATTCAATTTGAAATTTCTGAAATACAACAACTATTAATTACAACAATTATATTGATTACTAAATAAATTATTATCCAGCTCTACTGTTCTTGGGTTCCTGGTTCTGCGATAACAAGCATCAGTTCTTCAACGACTCAATCACCTAAAAATGTTGATCTCCAGTCAGGAGGGAGCAAAATAAAAATTTATGATATTTTAATAATTAAAATTAATAATGGAATTATGCACTTTTAAATAATTTTAAAATTAATAATTTAAACAGTTACAGTTTTAAAACAGTTACAGTTCTGTGATGTGAATAGGCAATAAAATATGACCGGCTTGGGTTTGTTACAGTAAAGGATATGGGATTTGTTATAGTATGGTCATACTCATTACACTATTCCTCCAGTCCCTAATAGTTACAGTAGTTACAGTCAATGCTCTCAAGAGAGTTTTGTGTTGTATCGTGATTTAAAATTGCATTAAAACAATTATTAACTAATTGTAATCTACCACAAAATTGTACTTGCCTTGATTATGACTGGATTCGATTGTTGATTCCGGAATGATGCTAGTACAGTCCTTGAAACCCTACAATTGATAATTCCTGACTTAGCACCAATATTCTATCTATATCTAGGTGTCATAACCCGCACCCACTGTGAGGGTACGAGTACGTAACAGCGCCGAGCCTACGCCGCAGTGTCGGTGGTAGAACGCTGTTCTAAGTCTCTAACTAACCATCAACTCATGCAGTATATAATGTACTCATCATGATCAACTCCGAACGGAGGACAAGTATAAGATAAGGTGTATCTCAATCACAGTCTAAGTACGATAAGATAACACAGAATTGTAACTAAGAATTTGAAGACAAAAATAAATACTGAAATAATAACAACATCTGAATAATCTCAAATACATCTCAAGTCTCAATTCTATACAATAAGCTCTAAATAAAAAATAAATGCAAGTCTACTAGACTAAATCCCGATCACTCCTAAGTGTCGGGGCCAAAGGTAGCTAAGCCATCTCCTCAGTAAAATGTAGGGCAGGTGTCCTCAGGGCAATCATCTGTAAAATTTTCAACAGGTCCAGTCAGGACAGGAACGAGCACATCTCATCTAGAAAACCCAAGTAAATGACAGAGAACTATAAAGCAGTTATAGACAGTTGTATTGATAAAAATGGTAGTTTATATTCAGGTGATGGTAAGAACGACAGATAAAGTGCAAGGAAAGTAAATACTAAACAAGAGAAGAATCATAGCAATGAAGACTGTAAAAATAGAACTAGCTGAACCAGGGTAATATGATATAAGTCCAGGCAACAATGTAGACCAGTGTAACTCCTATGTAAGTCCAGTACAGGATGAATCTCATACAAGATGAATCAGCAAGGGACGATTCCAGTCATAGTGATCAATGATTCCAGGGTGAGTCCAGCCTATACTCTAGCAGTGTGTTTTAAAATACCGAGATCGACATGTAAATGGCTGTGGGTAATCCGGCACATCACACACCTGGCCGGGTGTGAGATGGCTATCATTCCAGTAGATTCCAGTAGGGGTGATTCCAGTAATGGGGTATGTCTACATGTCTTACTCTAGTATTTCCCCTCCCAGCAAGTGAATCCAAAATTCCGACACAATGATTCAAGATGAGTCCAGCCAAGTACAATGATACCAGTAAATGATTCCGGGGTGATTCCAGTAAATGATTCCAGTAATAGAAGCCAGGAATGATGATACCAGTAATAGAGGCTAGAAAATAAATGTGTGTCGTATACATGAATCCAGAAATAATAGTACGTGCAGCTAACTAGAACTGAAATACAGTAATTGACAAATAAATGAGAGAACTATCAGAGAATGTACTCGCCTGATACTCTGAAAAGAGTAGTGTAATATCAGATGTCTGCACCAGAGTCACAATGTCCTAAACAGAGCAATATGGGTCATGATATGTAAAATATAAGAGAAATGAAAGCTACAATACAAACTACATGATTTCTAAGCCAATCTAGGTCAAAGTCAACTCTAAGTCAAACCTGGTCAACTGTCTAGGTCAAACTAGGTCACACTTGGTCCCATCAAGTCTAATCTAGGTTAAGTCAACTCTTGGTCAACTCTGGGTCAACCCAAGTCAATATCTAGCTAAATTGTCAAACCTTTGTCAACTAGTCAACCTAACAGTCAAACTAGGTCAACTCTAGTCTAGTTAGGTTAAACAAGGTCAAACTAGTCCAGGTTTGTCTAACCTAGGCTGAACAAGTCAATCTAGGTCTAACCAAAATACCATACAACCCACACTAGTATACTACCATAGCCTAAACTATTCCTCACATATAACAAAACCTTACATGCATATATTATACAAATCAATATATGTCACATTCAAATTTATATATACACATAGGGCAGCTATATAGGTATTGGTACTAGATAGCATACACATATATACATGGATATAGATAAGGTATCACAATACTAAGTAATCCTAATCAAGCATTCATGTAATATACACTTTAGATATAGAGAGTGAAAGAGGAAGAGTGGAGTACATGTATACATGCATATCATAGTGTGTACACATAATGGTGTAAGGGGGGTTTGTGTGTGTAGAACAAAGTGTCATAGTGTCAAAAGTCAGTTTTGTGTGTGTGTGGTATTAGTTCTCAGGTTTGGGTAGTCAAAATAGTTAGCTAACAGTGTCCCAAACAAAACACTAGCCTCTCCTATATATATAAAACCTGAAAACCAAATCAGCAAGCAAGGGGGTGTGTGTTCATCTGTGAATTCACAGGGAAATAGCAATGAATGTGGCAGGAACCACCATGTCTCAGTGAGTATTACAAATTGAAATCAAGAAACAAATCCCATATCTGTCTAAACACAGTGCACAAGCTTAACCCCCACACAATCATAACTAAACTCAAAGTAACTATTATACAGGTATTCTAATTAATATGGCAGTGGCTTACTTGCAGTAATGGATAGATATAAATTTATGCTTGGGGATTACTCATGGACAGCCATGTGAAATTCAGGTTCTTAGGAACCTGAGACAGTGAAGGCATTCTCAGATAGCTAGCAGTTCAAAAGAAAACCCAATTGACAGTTCACATATCAACCCCTTGATACCACCCCATTCAACAATCAAAAAGAGCAATTTCGAACTTAAAAGCCCAACAAAATCAGTATACAGACTTATAGTGGACTAATACTCATGTAGGAGAATCTAAACATGGTTAATAAACTTAAAAATCAGTTTTTGGGAGCAATGAAGTTCAGAAAATGATTGTTCGAGACTGTGTATCAGTCCACATTCAACACGCAGTCCAAAATCCTATTTACTTGATAACAAACTGTCCTAACATGAAAAACCTATCCATCTGTATTTAATACACCTGTGCACATGAATATACATATGTAATTTGAATGCCAAATTTTAGTAAAAAAATGGGGGCTGAACCTTCATAATCCCGATACAGGGAATAGGTATCAGTCCATGCCATTCAAGGCCCCACATGCTCAATTCAAACAATACTCATGCTAAACATAAGACCCATTCATGGAGGTCAATCCAGGGATGGATTAGTGAACCAACATTCCATTTAATCATTCAAGACATTAACACATATGAATTTCTCAAAATAAAACTATATTCGAACTGTCAACTGGGAATGGGTATCAGTCAATATGAACAGCCCATTCCCACACCCAAAAATCCATACTTGAACATAAAACCTAAACTACTATGTAAATCCTATCTAGTAGGAACTAATACACATGTATAGGAATCAAAATGGTAAATAAAACATCAGAAAAATCAGTTTACATCGAATATAAACTCAGGATCTTGAAACAGTATAACCGTTCATTAAACAAAACAATGACTGAAACGTGAAAGCCCAAATTCGAAAATCCAAAAACCCAATGGAACCCAAAACTCGTGTGCAGAGGTTTCTATCAGCTAGGTGTCCATCCTAGGTGTGTCCACGTGTCAAAAATCTCATGCAAACAGTGTCAAAATCTCAGAAATAGCAAGTATCAGAAAATAGGATAGATATTCCTCGTGCACGCGTGTCGTGGCCTCGTGCTCTCGACACAAGGAGACACGTGCCTCGTGCTCGCCCATAGTAGGGCTAAGTGGTGAAGTGTTTGCATTGTGTCAAATCAAGACGTGTCCAAATAAATCCACGCGTATCAGACGCAACTTTCGTGTGTGAGCAGTCCAGTACAAAACCCGTGCGAACGCGATTTCTTCGCGAATACTCCACGAAATCACCCCAAATTTTGGAAGAGTGGTGACAGAGGTTGCCCCCTTGTGCTCTCCAAAAATCGTGTCACGAGGGGCCGTGTCGTGTCCTGTGTCGACCCCGAGCAGCAGGGCACTGCACGGTGTCCTCGTGCACGCGTTCGTGTCCAGTTTTGGACACGAAAACCAACTCAAATCGTGTTCAGACAAGTACAAACATAATCTACATATCAAGAGCTATCCAAATATATAATTTGTTTCGAAAAATAATAACATTCAATCCATTGAGGCATTCTATCGAATACCTACACAACACTACGACACGTGTCCGATACGGACACCAAACGGACACGAAATCCACCCAAATTTCAGGGACACCTAGGGGACTCCTAGATCTAGCCCTATATGCAAAGAAAACTGAAGTTTGAATCAATTTGGAGAGTTTTACCTATAGGTGCAAAAAGCATGAAAAAGCTCCAAATGGGGGATTCTTCCTCTTGGTGCCAAATGCTCCAAATTGTCCCAAAGCTGGGATAAAACTCAGAAATCAGAAAATAGGAGAGTGTTAGGTTCTAATGCAAGAAACTAGGATCAAAAAGGAATTAAAATGGATTTATGGGGATTTTTGCAAGAGGGACAATACCTTTCCTTCTCCAATGTTGAAATGAATGAAAGAAGGAGGCAAGCCCTAGAGAATAAGTGTTTATATAGGGTGGGGATCCCGATGGCTGGTTATTTAGGGTTTGGTTAGGGTTAGGGCTTCTAGTTATGGGCCATGGGCCAAGTCATGATCAAAATAAATCATTTAGCCATAAGTCATTTCATGAAACCATGAACCATGACTTAAATGCACTAAACCAAATCCTCTCATTCTAAAATTAGTTTCTAATGACCAAATGTAGGTTAACCTAAGTTAGACTAGGGTCACCATGGCTAGGGTTGGCTTCTAGGCTAGATCACTAGGTCTCAACAAGTCAAGTCAACCTAGAAATTCACCAATTCAACAAATCACCAAATAAATCAAATAAGTCAAAATGACCAAAATACCCCTAGGCTAAAAATAACAATTAAATCATCCTAATGACGTGGTTAGGCTCTAGGTCATGCAGTCTCTTAGGTTTCACTAGCAGCACATCAAAATCACAAGTCATGACTTAAACCAGTTTTTAAATAGTTTAAAAATAATTAAAAATCACCAAAAATCACCATATAAAATAAATATCAATAAATAATAATTATAATTACAAAATTTCAAAAATACCCTCATCTAGAAAACTGGGTGTTACAATCCTACCCACCTTATAAAAATTTCGTCCTCGAAATTAAGATGATCGAACCTCTCCTAGGTCAAACCCTCAAGCAATCAAAGTCGAAGCAATACAATCCTACTGGTCGTGATTCCACAGTCTCGAATAGGGTAGCTACACTATCTAGCAATCACAAGCAATATCCTGGCAGGTACTAAGGGAAATCACACATAGAAGTGGGGAGGAAGAACAAGAAGGTCAAACCTGCTAATCCATCACCTGCGATGTCAGTCTCCTCAGCTGCCATCGCAAAAGCTCCACCCCTCTGGTGCTGAGCTACAGGTGGCCTAGCCCCCTCAAAAGGAGGTGCAATGGGACAATCTATCTTCTGGTGGGCAGCTGACCCACAGAAATAGCAAACCCTCAACCTCTTCCTGTACTGCTCCCAGATGTGTCCCGGCTTCTTGCAGTAGGAACAACTGATCGCCTTCGGGTCCTGACCGCGATACTGGTGCTGCACCTACTGAACTCCCACTGGTGCCTGCGTCTGCTGAGTCTGCACATGAGGCCTCTTGGCCTGGCCTTCGCTGCTGCTGGTACCGTGAGCGTCCCGTCCCCTCTTGAGCCTCAGCTCAAGATCATCCTCAGCCAGTAAAGCTCCCGTCAAAATCTCCTCGAAAGTGGCATCCCTGTTGCCCTTGGTCAGGGACTTGACTTCCTTGACCAGACCCTTCCGGAACCTCTGGGCCTTCGTCGCCTTGCTTAAACCCTCTACGAATCTGCTGAGGCGACCAAACTCCCCAGCATACTCCTCCACTGACAGGCTCCCCTGTACTAGGCTCTCGAACTGCGACTCCAAGGCTCTGAGCGCTGAATCTGGAAAGAACTTCTTCTTGAAGAAGCCCCTGAACTCCTCCCAAGTCTGTCCAGCTACCCCCACTCTGGGGTCAGACTGATACCAGGTGCGAGCAAGATCTCGCATCCGGCTAGCTGCGGCCTCGATCTGAAGATCTACTGGTATCCTGGCCAAGCGGAAGATCTCCTCTATATGCTCGATCCACTCGTCGGCATATAGGATCCCCTCTATCCCCAGAAAGTCTTTGGGGCTCATCTTCTGAAACTGCTCGATCTCCGGTGTCCTCGGCTGCTGTATCACTGGTCGAGCTGCGACTGCCGTAAGGGCCAACTCCATGCCTCGGTCCTATCGGGCCCGCTGCCGGTCCATAAACTGTTGGAAGTAGGCAAACATCTGTGCCGCATCCACGTGTCCTGTAGGCGGCGGCTGCTGGAACTCCATCTCTGGGATGACTGGGTCCTGCCCCCGAGCTGATGGAGGCCCACCCCCTGCTGCTACTGCTGAAGTCTCAATATGGGCAGAGGTAGCAGGAGCTGCATCCACCTGACCCTGCTGATCTGGCTGAGAGGTGGCAGTCCCCTCTACAACGACTGCTGCACCCGAACGATGTGATCGTGTCTCCACTATCCTGAAGACAGATCGAACAAGGAAGTCAATACTGAGCAGGAATCGATATATCAAGGGAGGACAGTTAATTCAAAGAAGGCAAATCAGTACGATATGTAGATGGCATGATTCAAAACAGAATTTTTTTCCTAACTGTGATTGAGTGCCTCTCCGGTAAAGCCTATCTCTCAATCCTATCGCAGGCTCGCAGCAGTACAACTAAGTCGCCGTACTACCGCAATATCTCACTAATACGACTCTAGACCTGCATGGGCCACCACTAAAAACGTGTCACGACCCGCACCCACTATGAGGGTACGAGTACGTAACAGCGCGCAGCCTACGCCGCAGTGTCGGCGGTAGAACGCTGTTCTAAGTCTCTAACTAACCATCAACAGATGCAGTATATAATGTACTCATCATGATCAACTCTGAACGGAGGACAAGTATAAGATAAGGTGTATCTCAATCACAGTCTAAGCACGATAAGATAACACAGAATTGTAACTAAGAATTTGAAGACAAAAATAAATACTGAAATAATAACAACATCTGAATAATCTCAAATACATCTCAAGTCTCAATTCTATACAACATGCTCTAAATGAAAAATAAATGCAAGTCTACTAGACTAAATCCCGATCACTCCTGAGTGTCGGGGCCAAAGGTAGCTAAGCCATCTCCTCAGTAAAATGTAGGGCAGGTGTTCTCAGGGCAATCATCTGTAAAATTTTCAACAGGTCCAGTCAGGACAGGAACGAGCACATCTCATCTAGAAAACCCAAGTAAATGACAGAGAACTATAAAGCAGTTATAGACAGTTGTATTGATGAAAAATGGTAGTTTATATTCAGGTGATGGTAAGAACGACAGATAAAGTACAAGGAAAGTAAATACTAAACAAGAGAAGAATCATAGCAATGAAGACTGTAAAAATAGAACTAGCTGAACCAGGGTAATATGATATAAGTCCAGGCAATAATATAGACCAGTGTAACTCCTATGTAAGTCCAGTACAGGATGAATCTCATACAAGATGAATCCAGTAAGGGACGATTCCAGTCATAGTGATCAATGATTCCAGGGTGAGTCCAGCCTATACTCTAGCAGTGTGTTTTAAAATACCGAGATCGACATGTAAACGGCTGTGGGTAATCCGGCACATCACACACCTGGCCGGGTGTGAGATGGCTATCATTCCAGTAGATTCCAGTAGGGGTGATTCCAGTAATAGGGTATGTCTACATGTCTTACTCTAGTATTTCCCCTTCCAGCAAGTGAATCCAGAATTCCGACACAATGATTCAAGATGAGTCCAGCCAAGTACAATGATACCAGTAAATGATTTCGGGGTAATTCCAGTAAATGATTCCAGTAATAGAAGCTAGGAATGATGATACCAGTAATAGAGGCCAGAAAATAAATGTGTGTCGTATACATGAATCCAGAAATAACAGTACGTATTTGTAACAGAGAATCACATACAGCTAACTAGAACTGAAATACAGTAATTGACAAATAAATGAGAGAACTATCAGAGAATGTACTCGCCTGATACTCTGAAAAGAGTAGTATAATATCAGATGTCTGCACCAGAGTCACAATGTCCTAAACAGAGCAATATGGGTCATGATATGTAAAATATAAGAGAAATGAAAGCTACAATGCAAACTACATGATTTCTAAGCCAATCTAGGTCAAAGTCAACTCTAAGTCAAACCGGGTCAACTGTCTAGGTCAAACTAGGTCACACTTGGTCCCATCAAGTCTAATCTAGGTTAAGTCAACTCTTGGTCAACTCTGGGTCAACCCAAGTCAATATCTAGCTAAATTGTTAAACCTTTGTCAACTAGTCAACCTAACAGTCAAACTAGGTCAACTCTAGTCTAGTTAGGTTAAACAAGGTCAAACTAGTCCAGGTTTGTCTAACCTAGGCTGAACAAGTCAATCTAGGTCTAACCAAAATACCATACAACCCACACTAGTATACTACCATAGCCTAAACTATTCCTCACATATAACAAAACCTTACATGCATATATTATACAAATCAATATATGTCACATTCAAATTTATATATACACATAGGGCAGCTATATAGGTATTGGTACTAGATAGCATACACATATATACATGGATATAGATAAGGTATCACAATACTAAGTAATCCTAATCAAGCATTCGTGTAATATACACTTTAGATATAGAGAGTGAAAGAGGAAGAGTGGAGTACATGTATACATGCATATCATAGTGTGTACACATAATGGTGTAAGGGGGGTTTGTGTGTGTAGAACAAAGTGTCATAGTGTCAAAAGTCAGTTTTGTGTGTGTGTGGTATTAGTTCTCAGGTTTGGGTAGTCAAAATAGTTAGCTAACAGTGTCCCAAACAAAACACTAGCCTCTCCTATATATATAAAACCTGAAAACCAAATCAGCAAGCAAGGGGGTGTGTGTTCATCTGTGAATTCACAGGGAAATAGTAATGAATGTGGCAGGAACCACCATGTCTCAGTGAGTATTACAAATTGAAATCAAGAAACAAATCCCATATCTGTCTAAACACAGTGCACAAGCTTAACCCCCACACAATCATAACTAAACTCAAAGTAACTATTATACAGGTATTCTAATTAATATGGCAGTGGCTAACTTGCAGTAATGGATAGATGTAAATTTATGCTTGGGGATTACTCATGGACAGCCATGTGAAATTCAGGTTCTTAGGAACCTGAGACAGTGAAGGCATTCTCAGATAGCTAGCAGTTGAAAAGAAAACCCAATTGACAGTTCACATATCAACCCCTTGATACCACCCCATTCAACAATCAAAAAGAGCAATTTTGAACTTAAAAGCCCAACAAAATCAGTATACAGACTTATAGTGGACTAATACTCATGTAGGAGAATCTAAACATGGTTAATAAACTTAAAAATCAGTTTTTGGGAGCAATGAAGTTCAGAAAATAATTGTTCGAGACTGTGTATCAGTCTACATTCAACACGCAGTCCAAAATCCTATTTACTTGATAACAAACTGTCCTAACATGAAAAACCTATCCATCTGTATTTAATACACCTGTGCACATGAATATACATATGTAATTTGAATGTCAAATTTCAGTAAAAAATGGGGACTGAACCTTCATAATCCCGATACAGGGAATAGGTATCAGTCCATGCCATTCAAGGCCCCACATGCTCAATTCAAACAATACTCATGCTAAACATAAGACCCATTCATGGCAGGTCAATCCAGGGATGGATTAGTGAACCAACATTCCATTTAATCATTCAAGACATTAACACATATGAATTTCTCAAAATAAAACTATATTCGAACTGTCAACTGGGAATGGGTATCAGTCAATGTGAACAGCCCATTCCCACACCCAAAAATCCATACTTGAACATAAAACCTAAACTACTATGTAAATCCTATCTTGTAGGAACTAATACACATGTATAGGAATCAAAATGGTAAATAAAACATCAGAAAAATTAGTTTACATTGAATATAAACTCAGGATCTTGAAACAGTATAACAGTTCATTAAACAAAACAATGACTGAAACGTGAAAGCCCAAATTTGAAAATCCAAAAACCCAATGGAACCCAAAACTCGTGTGCAGAGGTGTCTATCAGGTAGGTGTCCATCCTAGGTGTGTCCACGTGTCAAAAATCTCATGCAAACAGTGTCGAAATCTCAGAAATAGCAAGTATCAGAAAATAGGATAGATATTCCTCGTGCACGCGTGTCGTGGCCTCGTGCTCTCGACACAAGGAGACACGTGCCTCGTGCTCGTGCACGTGGGTTCACCCATAGTAGGGCTAAGTGGTGAAGTGTTTGCATTGTGTCAAATCAAGACGTGTCCAAATAAATCTACGCGTATCAGACGCGACTTTCGTGTGTGAGCAGTCCAGTACAAAACCCGTGCGAACGCGATTTCTTCGCGAATACTCCACGAAATCACCCCAAAATTTTGGATAGTGGTGACAGAGGTTGCCCCCTTGTGCTCTCCAAAAATAGTGTCACGAGGGGCCGTGTTGTGTCCTGTGTTGACCCCGAGCAGCAGGGCACTGCACGGTGTCCTCGTGCACGCGTTCGTGTCCAGTTTTGGACACGAAAACCAACTCAAATCGTGTTCAGACAAGTACAAACATAATCTACATATCAAGAGCTATCCAAATATATAATTTGTTTTGAAAAATAATAACATTCAATCCATTGAGGCATTCTATCGAACACCTACACAACACTACGACACGTGTCCGATACGGACACCAAACGGACACGAAATCCACCCAAATTTCAGGGACACCTAGGGAACTCCTAGATCTAGCCCTATATGCAAAGAAAACTGAAGTTTGAATCAATTTGGAGAGTTTTACCTATAGGTGCAAAAAGCATGAAAAAGCTCCAAATGGGGGATTCTTCCTCTTGGTGCCAAATGCTCCAAATTATCCCAAAGATGGGATAAAACTCAGAAATCAGAAAATAGGAGAGTGTTAGGTTCTAATGCAAGAAACTAGGATCAAAAAGGAATTAAAATGGATTTATGGGGATTTTTGCAAGAGGGACAATACCTTTCCTTCTCCAATGTTGAAATGAATGAAAGAAGGAGGCAAGCCCTAGAGAATAAGTGTTTATATAGGGTGGGGATCCCTATGGCTGGTCATTTAGGGTTTGGTTAGGGTTAGGCTTCTAGTTATGGGCCATGGGCCAAGTCATGATCAAAATAAATCATTTAGCCATAAGTCATTTCATGAAACCATGAACCATGACTTAAATACACTAAACCAAATCCCCTCATTCTAAAATTAGTTTCTAATGACTAAATGTAGGTTAACCTAAGTTAGACTAGGGTCACCATGGCTAGGGTTGGCTTCTAGGCTAGCTCACTAGGTCTCAACAGGTCAAGTCAACCTAGAAATTCACCAATTCAACAAATCACCAAATAAATCAAATAAGTCAAAATGACCAAAATACCCCTAGGCTAAAAATAACAATTAAATCATCCTAATGACATGGTTAGGCTCTAGGTCATGCAGTCTCTCAGGTTTCACTAGCAGCACATCAAAATCATAAGTCATGACTTAAACCAGTTTTTAAATAGTTTAAAAATAATTAAAAATCACCAAAAATTACCATGTGAAATAAATATCAATAAATAATAATTATAATTACAAAATTTCAAAAATACTCTCATCTGGAAAACTGGATGTTACACTAGGTGTGCTAGTTACAATCTCTAGTATTTGACCTAATCAAATTTTAGGTTATTTATAACTCTATTTTAGAACGCTTATCGAGGTGAGTTTCTAACTTAAGAAGAAAAGTCAATTTAACTTTGTATTGGGAAAAATCGTATTTTCCAATTTATTTGATAAAACTTTGTATTTCATTATGTTATATTTAAAAATAATATTTTTCTTTAAATGAAGAAAAACGTAAAATTTTGTTTAAATAATAACTTGTAGTTTTTCCTAATTTATTTAATGTGAGAAAATAATATTAATTTTCTATAAAATAATTATTTTACTATTTTACGTGTTTACGTCAACCACAAATCAGAAAAATAATAAAACTATACTAACTTATTACAAAACCACAGAAAATAATAAAAGCTGGGCTTATGCCATTTACAAACTTTTTACATGAATTTAAATAAGAAGAAAAACATTGGTTAGTCCTGAAATTTCCTATAATTTAATTATAAAATAAAATTAATAAATTAAAATATAACACGAGTCTCAGACTTTGGTCCAATCGTCAAAATAGCTAATGCCTCAACGTCCAGGCGAAGCCGATTTCGTTTGCACTTAGCCAGGGCCCATTGACCAATACGGTCGTCGCCCTAAAATCCAAAATATTAATATTTTTCCGAAATCCATTTTAAAATTATTTTAAAAAAATATAATTAAATTTTACGAAAAAATTCGGCAGCATTTCCTCTATTTTTGGTCAACCCAAAAATTGGAAAAGTGTGCCAATATCTTCCTGCAAATCCCAAACCAGGGAAATACCCATAAATTCTATTCCACTTGTAACACCCTATTTTCTGAAATAGGGGATTTTGAAAATTTATTATTTTTATTATTTATTAGTGGTATTTTAGTCATGGTATGATTTTCTGGTGATTTTAGTTAAGTTAAACCATTTCTAAAGTCATGCTAAGTCATGACTTATGACTTTGTGATTTTGGTTAGTATAACTTAGTGTAAACCCTAGTTTTCTCTAACCTAGAAGTTGCCATGACCATGAGAGCTTAGCCATAGGCTTAGAATATCAAATTAGTGGTTTTTGACCAAAAGGGTATTTTGGTAATTTTCTAGACTTTATTTGTGATTATGTGATTTTAATATTATTTAATTCTTGGTAGGTCTCATGATTAGTCACTAACCTATCCTACCCTAAACTAGAAGTTAGCCACTAACCTAGAATCATTAGGGTGATGTTTTGGTCATGGGATAAAGGGTTAAATATCTAGATATTAACTTTAAGGATATTTTCCTTAAACAAATCAAAATATCTAGAACCCTTTAGGCTAAAGTCCATGCCTTAGCCATGAAGGAAGGCAAGGACACCCCCCCCCCATGCTTGGCCGGCCAAGGGCACCCCCCCTTGGCAGCCCACCCATGTTATAAACCCCATGGATTTATTCATGAACAAAATTACATGAAATTAAATCCACAAAATTCCCTTTTCCTTCAACCCTTGATAACTTGATAATTCTTGATCCAAATTGACTCTAGTCTCTTGCATTGGAACCCTACAACATCTAGGGAGCTAAGGGAAGCTAGAAATTCAGAATTTGGGAGCTTGGGCATCATCGAGTTGGAGATCACACAACCCCATTATCATTGTTTTTTCTTGGATTTGCACAATAGGTATTTTCTCACAAACCTAGTCAAATTCCTGTTTTTCTTTCATAAATGCATTCATATAGGAATAACAATACTGTGGGTAAAGTTTGGTGGGATTGTGATGTGTTTTGGTGTCCGTATCGGACACGTATCGTAGGGCTAAAATCCTTGTTTGGTGAAATGCCACAATGGATTCGATATGGTCGATTTGTGAAACAAATTATACAAACTAGAAGCCCTAGACTTGCTGATCACTAATCAAGTAGACTGAGCACATTATCGTGCTGTGTCCGTGTACAAACTGGACACGAACCGACCGTACGAGCCCATCGTGCATGCCCTGCTACCCGACCCTTCGTGCGCACAGCACAGGCCACTAGGACACGAAATATTTGACACAGACAAGGGGGCAATGTCTGTGAACATGCCCCCAAAGTCTCGTCGTGTCGTGTCGTGTTGAGTGAGAAAACTCACTCGCACTGGACACGCGCTGTCAGCGCACACGCGCGCGGCGCACAACTTTGAGTGTGTCGTGTCGCATGGACACGACACTAGAGTGTCTCGTAGTGACACGGGCATGAAGCCCTATACGTGGCGCACACGTAGACACGAGCACGTGGTGCTTCGTGTCCTGTGTCGCGTGTACGACGCGTGTAACCGCGTGCACGATACTGTTATTCGTGCGCGTGTCAGGAATTTACCCGAGTGGTTGTTTTGCATGTTTGGACATGCGAAACTGTGTCGTGGTGTCGTGTCAGTGACCTAGGACACTAGTGTATGTGTGGCGTGTCAGTTACCAACCCTTGGTTGCGAGCCTTAGCTCGTTTGGTTGCGTGTATTTCGAATTACCCCATTCGAGTGCACTGTGCACTGTCGACAGTTTTGGGGATTATTTTCCAGTTTTGGAAATCGAGTTTCAAATCGATTTTCTTCATGTTTAATACATTGGACTAGTGTATTTTAGTGTGTATATGTGTAGTACATATGTATTTGAGGGTGTGGGTCGATTTTGGGGAGAATTGGTGGTGTGTGTGTGTGTAGTTATATATATATATACATATGTGTGTATATATGTATTGTGTGTGTGTGTGTGTTTGGGGGAGCCTTTGGTTCCAGAATTCCTGGAACCCCCCCTGTCTTGACCCTATTCCAGACCTCTCTCCCTCTCTCTCACTCTCTCTCTCATTCAGTCTCTCTCTCTCTTTTCCTTTGTCTCTCTCTATATATATAGTATATGTATGAGTTATATATATATATATATATATATATATTGATATATATGTATATTGTATTAGGTCTCTTTATGTATGTATAGTGTATTATAAGTATATGGGTTGTATTATATATGTTATTCATATATTGGGTATATGGATATTGGGTGGTGGTTAGATAGTGTATATCTATATATATAGATATATATATATATATATATATATATATATATATATATATATATATATATATATATATATATATATATATGAGACTTTTAGTTATAGGTTTATATGAAAACCTAGACTATGGCCAAGGTTATTGGCCCATGGTCTTGGGACTAACCCCATTTGACCTACAGGCCCAAAACAACAACAAATTGACCCTTGTTGACTAAGGGTTGATCAAAGTCAACCTTAGGTCAAACTTGACCTAGTTGACCTAGATTGAACTTAAATTAACCTAGAATGACTAGTTTGACATTGGTTGACCTAACTTGACTAGTAGACTAGTTTGACTAGATAATTGACCATTGTTGACCAAGTCAACTATAGGTCAACCATGACCTAATTGACCTAGAAATGGTTGGATAGACTTAAGAGGACTTGTTGACTAAGTTTGACTAAACCCTAGGCTATTAACTAGTTGGTTTAGGTTTGACCTATATATAAGTATATTATTGTGACTTGGGTTTTGTGGAAGACCTATGTAGATTAAGATATGTATGGGGTTAAGTTAGATACTTAGAGTTGAGTCATGACTTGAGATTGGAATGTGGGATTAGCTTGAATATAGGATTAAGGTTGGTATTATATATATGTATATATATGTGTGGTATACTTGTATAGGTATTGGTTATACCTTAACCTTGTGGTATTGACTTAGATAGTTGACCATTGACTTAATCACCTTGCTGACTAGTCTTTGTTTAATCCAAAACCTTAGTTGGTCTAAGTTTGACCTAGACTTGATCCAGATTGATCATGTTGACTAGTATTTGACTAGTTTGATTAGAATGTTGACCAAGAGCTGACTTTAACCTAGATTTGACTAACCTTGACTTGTTTGACCTTGTTTGACTTTATTTGACTGAGTTTGATCCCCTGTGACCTAGTATGACTTCCTGTGACCCAGTTTGACTATTGAGTTGACCAAGAGTTGACTTTTGACCAGATTGACCTAGAATCATGTAGTATACATTGTATACTTTATTTTTACCATTGTGGATACATTGTGACTTGTATTACTCTGATTAGGAGCCATATACCTCTCCTCAGACAGTATATCCTCTTCAGACATTCAGTTATCAGGCGAGTACATTCTCTGACCGTTTCATACTTGTTCAGGCTTTACTTCTCACTCTAGATTACTTTACTTGATGCTGTCACGTTGGTAACACGGATTGGTACTATATGGATCTTTACATGAGATGTTATCCCCCTCGGGAGCATCGGGTACTTCATGTTATGTGTGTTTCACTATCATCATGTACTCCTATGCTTCCATTATTCATGTGCACTCATGTGATCATGTACTCTCATGTTTACTGAGCCCTCATGTATACTATCATGTGCACCCTTTCATGGGCCCCATGTGATATCATGTACAATAACGTAACTTGTATAGATCCTTGTGTATTGATTGGGGTAACGGGAGAGTAGAAGTGGACATGTGAATAATTCCAAAGTAGTGTAATCATGTGCAAACTCAGTAGTGTAATCATGTATAAATTCTAGCCATTCACATGCCTATCTTGTGCTCTACATCACTAGTCACTTATAGTTCTCTATATACAGTAGATATTTCATTACAGCTATCTCTTTTACAGCGTATATTTCCTTTCAGCAGTTCATGTATCTTACTCTATTGCCTGTATCGTATTTTCTAACCTGATATGCACTGCGTGAGATGTATTGTGCTCGTTCATGTCCTGATTGGACCTGTTGAAAATATTACAGAGGATGAGGATGAGGCCTGGTGTCTACCTATTTTGGAGCAGGACTAGATGATACTTATGTTGTGGACCCCCAGCAGGATCCACCTGCAGCTGAGGATGTTGTTCCAGTAGTCTAGACCAGTTTAGTCTAGACAGTCTTTTCTATATTTACTTTTGTCTCACTTTCTGAGTTGTATTTTGAGATGTGGAGATGTATAGACTCTTAGACTTTTTGTATTATGAGTTGACAGTTCTGGATATTATGTTGTACTAGACACTTAGACTTATTCATCTATGCTACTGTTCTCTTGAGTTACTATCTATCTATCTGTCTTTCGTTCTTCTACCCTAGATGTGATTGAGATGTATATTGTTATGTCACCTCCATTCGGAGAGTATAAACTGTACAGGTACTTGGTATTGATAGATGATTGACCTAGGACAGCATTCTACCGCCGACACTACGGCGTAGGCTGGGCGTTGTTACGTCTCGTACCCTAACAGTGGGTGCGGGTCGTAACACCACAATATTAATATAACTCACAAAATATATTTCCGAAGAATACTCAAAAAACCCGAAATTACTCGAAAATCCGAGAATTCACAAACCAACATAAAGATTAACTCCCAAAACCAACAGAACTAAATCCGAAGCAAAGCTATCAAAAATCACAGAACCTATCATTCTTCCAAATGAAACTATCCACAGAAAATCCAACGAACTTCAGAATTTCCAAATTCGAATCGTCTAACCGAACCCCGCAATGGGATCGAGGACCAAATTATCACTGACTACGGAACGGAAACGGAGAAAGCAAATATACCAGGGTTGCTCGGCCAAAGCTCTCAGAAGATAATAATAGAGAAATGGAACTCACGGACGGTGAATCGGCTCGAGACAATGCCTCGCCGGGGAACGGCTGCGCTGGACAGCGGAATCCAGGACCACGGAAAGCAACGGACAGCGGATCGGGGCACAAAAAATCAGATCGGGACAACAAGCCGGGCACGAAAAAGTACTGGACTGGAAACGACGCTCGAAAGGCGACCGGATCGGGGCACGGGGTGCTGCGGCTCGGAGAGGAGCGGCGATGGAGCCGCTGGAAGGGGAACCGACGAGAGGGGTCGCGGGGAAACCGCGCCGGAGGAGATCGGGGCCGGCTGGTGGCGTGGCGCCGGAAACGGCGGCGAGGGGGGTCGTCGGACATGGGCGGCGCCTGGGCGGGCTGAGCCGCGCGGATCGGAACGCGGTCGCCAGAGTTGCGACGCGGTCGGAGTCGCCTGGGCGGGGCCGACCTGGACTCGGGCGGAGGTCAGCGCTTGGGCCTGCGAGGAGAGTTCGACGGGGTGGCGCCACACAAGGTCGGCTGGGAGGAGTACGCCGGACTCGGGAACTGCGGCAGAATCTTCGGCTAGGGCACGATTTTGGGGGTTAGGGATTTAGGGAAAGTGAGGGAAAAAAATGGTGAGTGTGTGAGGATAGTGAAGGAGAATGGGGGTTTTATAGGGAGAGGCCTGGGGGTTTCGGAATGAGTGAAGGCATGGCGATTTCGGGAGAGGAAGAGTAATGCCGGCGACTGTTACGGAGAGAGGAAGGGCCGACAGAGAAAATTGGGGTCAGATCGGTTATGAGAGGGAGTGAGCTAAGAGTTAATAAATTTTTTTTTTTAAAAGAAATTTTCCTTAAAGAAATCTTTTCCTTTTCCTTTATATCATTTCTTCTCAAAAACTTGGTATCACATTATAGTTAATTTATAAAAATAATCCGAAAGTGGATTCGGGTTTGGAAATGGGTTCGGATTTCGGTTGCGGGTTCGAAATGGGTTCAAGTCAGGTTAGGACCATCATTAAAATCCAGAAATATTAATCTTTCAAAAAATATACAATTTTCCTAAATTAACATTTAATAATGATTTATAATAATAATTTTACTGATCTGACATTTATAATGATAATAAAATGATATTAATAATAGTAATAAGTAAACTAATTTGTAAACAAAAATCGAGAATCTGAATTTGTGGGTTTCACAACAAGCTTTACATTTAAGGAAAGTACAATGTTCTTACAAATATTGAAATTGTCTAGAACACATCTATCTAAATAATCTTCTAGATTGACCTCATCATACCTATGCCTCCCCAATGCTAATAGTTGCCGTAACTAACCTAAAAAAATATAGATTTTCAGTCAGAAATGGAACAAGTACATTCTAACATCAGTTCCTATAATTTGACAAAATCTATAAAATAGTAAATAATACTGAAGTACATGATGTGTGTTTAAACAGAAAATCATGGTATAAAATATGTGAGTAAAAGCAGGAGAGTATGACATTCAAGACAAGGAAGTAACTATAATAAATGACTGAAACAGGAACTGTAATATAGCAAGACTACATCTAACTAGTGTGTTGAAATACACTTTCGATATGTAAACGGCTAAAGGATAAATCCGGCACCCCGCACGTGAAGTGTGCGACTGCTATCAGACATGAATAGACAAATAAAATGTTTTTTGGTATATTTACATGTCTACTAACGTATTTTCCATCCCGACTAGTACTCATTGATCCAAATAGGTCACGAACACGGTAAAACATTGGTCACGAACAACATGTAAAGAATCCATAACTACCATATCGTGTACCCATCATGTCGAGAGTCAACAGAATATCAATTTAAAATACTACTAAATAGATGAATCATAGAGAGGATCAAATATGAAAACTATCAAAAATGTACTCGACTGGGTTCCTTTGCTGGTAAAACCGATAATATCAACCACTACATATGCCACAAAAGTCAAACTCGCACAATAGTCTCCGGATGCTGAAACAGATATCACCAATGCGTTTGATATAAAAGATATATCCAAAAATGCCTATCTAAAAGTCCAATTCTGGACACAGGGACAAAATCATAATTTTGGATGAAAACGATGTCCGTCGTTGGACTTACTTTGCACCAAAAAATATGCCAATACCTACGGTCTCTAAAGTCATCAAACTTTATGTCTGCGGATTCAGTTCGACGATACGAACCCAACTGTATATCCAAAGTTGGATTCTGGTGGGTCGTGCACAAATTTGCCCCTTAGATCGGGTCGCAAGCCCGCCAAAATAGCGTTCCGGTCGACCTTCTCAGAATTGAACCAAACATGGCATACAGGACCAAAAAATGACATGGTCCTGTTGGCACAAGTTTCGTCTCGAGATAGCGAATGTCCACAAAGTAATTGACTAATTTGTAAAAAGGCCGATACGGGGTATCTTGATGGATATGCTTCGATTTCGTCGCGCACACAGCGAAATCAAGTTCCGTCGAGTCCCACACATCGAAATCATCCATAAGCGTCTTTCGATTCTCATAGGTTGCAACCACATTGCATGGTTTTTCGGGACACATGCCGTATCGGTAAAAATTTTCTAAAATTTGGTTTTCGAAAAATAGATTTTTCTTGGTTTTTAAAGACGAATAACTTTTCACAAACTTGATGAAATTAGGAACTACAAAAGGGGTTTTAATGCTATTTAGGTTGACTAAAATATTGTTCAGGTGGTTTTCTAAAATATTCGATGGATCGACGAACATTCGCCTTCCAAAATAGGGTCCTTGAACTACGAAACTGTTTCATTTTCCAACAGTTATTAGCCAATGTTGGCGTTGATTCCTTGGACAATCTAGGGCACTACGATTAAATATATTTGAAGGGACTTAGAGTTGTATAGGTTGTGAATGCACCTGTCCAATTTTTTTATGAAACGATGGAGAAATAGCGAAGAAATTGCAATACGAAGGGGTCGGTCGATACTAACATTACTGCTGCTGTCGTTGTTGTTTTTGTGCACCCATGTGACTGCTATTGTCGCGCATGGCTGCACCCGGCCGGTGGCCGCCGTGAGCGTGTGCACGGGGAGGGGGTTGCCCGACGTCCAGGGTTTGGGATTAGGCTAGGGTTTTGTTACTTTTACCTTCGAGTACTACATAGAGTCGGGGAGGACCGCTCGGGTTTGGGATTGATTCAATTCTGGTTTTTGTTTTGCTTGGGATTGATTCTGTTTGTTTTCAAAGAGCTATGTGTGTATGTGTGTGTGTGTGTGTGTGTGTGTGTGTGTGTGTGTGTATATATATTTTTATTTATATATATATATATATATATATTTATATATATATATATATATATATATATATATATATATATATATATATATATATATATATATATATATATATATATACACATATATTTATATATTGTGTATCTAATGTGTATATCTAATGTATGTCTAATGTGTATAATTCCTATATATAAATATACTCACATATTTAGTTATACAGAAAAATTATTTATACACACTTTAGATAAATACAGTGAATATTAAAAAATATTCTAAAACAAAACCCTTGCTTGTACCATAAATCCTATTTCTATATCAAATAAATTATATGATAATTAAATAAATAAATGAATAAATAAATAATAATGGATAGAATGAAATGAAATATTAAAAGTTTGGAAGATAGTAATATATACCAGTATACACCTATATATTTAATGCATGGAACCATTTAATAACGAATAATTTTTTGATTATACCTACAACAACTATTTAATATCAAATAATTAGTCCATTAAAACAAATACAAAATATATGCATATACATAAAATATATTCACATTGACGTCTTTCCGTACATAGCATCTCTACATGGGCTTGGGCTTGGTTCGGGTACAGTCTGGGCTAATTTAGAGCAACCGGTTCTTCTAAAAGTCAATACTTTTAATAAAAAATAATTAAATTATTTATAGGGGTCATGTCACAACTTGGTCTAGTTTTCTTAGTTAGAACACACTTTTGGCTCGACCTTCCCTACCATGGCTAAAACAATAGTCAAAACACCTGACTACACTCTTGATGCCATAATTATTAGTCATCTTGTACTCCAAATCTTAACCATAACTAAAGCCTTCTATCGTAATGACTATTTAATTTAAAATATTTATAAAATTCCAAAAATTACTAATTAAGTCAATAAATAATAATAATATATAATTCAAAATTTTGGGAAGAGGGGTTACATGTGATCCAGGTTATTTATTTTATTTTTACCTATGACTATGTGATGTTTTTATATTCAATTTATATATCATATTTTTTTGTATCTTGTTACATCCCTCTAAGGACCTGGTGATCTCTCCAGGTAGTTGATTGTGTGGAGTTAGTTCGTTGAAAATGATGGTGTCATTATTTTCGATTCAGGTATCTTTTTTGATTTTATATTTATATCCATTACTTGTATTCTACTCATTAGCCTGGTTTTATAGACCTATATTGTTCTTCTGGTCTATTTATATCCATTACATAGTTGGCATATTTACATATCCCTATGGGTGTTTTGGGACTGGGACTTTACAGACGCTGAAGTCTACAAATATATAATGTCACCATATGTAGTCACTGAAAACATTGCTAATTTGACTTATTTTCGATGTGTAAGACTAATCGATCATTTCTATTTCCTTTGCGGATGCGGATTTCTATCTTGAATCTCGAACTTCGAACCGAATCGAAGACTTGGACTTTATCTTGGAATTATTAGATGTTATGGATCTTCGGCAATATCATTATTATCTTTTGGGACCAATTATGACTTATAGCATTTGATCTATTCCATGTCGACACATTCGTGTCGCTCACATCGACTTCAACCAGTCGAGACAAGTACTTTACACTCTTGTTATCCATTACTTTATATTTTCTATAAATGCATGTTTGGTTAGCATAATATGATTTGTGATATGCTTAGCTTACACAAGAAGTACTCTATGATCATATTTTTTTGTGATTATTTCATGTCATGACTTGGCTCGTAAGTACTAATCGGGCGAAAAAAATACCCTAGTAGACATGATCCCATGGTCATTCGTTCCTAATAGAGGTCGCACGTCACGTGTGCGACGTGCCGAATCTTACCCCCTAGTCGTCCACTTTACGAACCCGATATTTCAATCACTTAGAATAAATGTGTTTAAATTTTATTTTATCATTTCATGCTTGTCCATTCTTTTGTCATGCTTAGCTACTTACTTGTTACTTCATTATTATGCATGTCTTTACATTTCATGTCTAGCCTTGTCTTTATATTTTATATTTAGTTTTGGTTAACATTTGTGTAATTGTACTTGCTCCTATCCTGACTAGATTAGTTGACATATTAGGAGATGACAAGAATATCTGTCCTACCTTTTATGAATCGCTTGACGAGCCAATAAGTGACTATGTCCTGCGAACTACCATAGACCCAGAGGATTTCCCTGGAAGGATGTGACCAATTTCTACTTAATTTATTTTGATTTCCTATTTCTTAGTTTGCTTGTCATTACTTATTGATCGTATTTATCTCTAGAAAACTAATGTAGTGTTGTAACAATTTGTGGATCAAACTCTTTGGAATCCTATGTTACGTTTGGTGTTTGGTTTATGAATTTGATATCCCTTTCATGTTACTCTTCCATAGCTACTATGATTGAGTAGATTGTTAAGGATGTGATTATTGAAGTATAGACAGCGCACTACCGTCGATACCACGGCGTAGGTTGGACGTGCACACGAACTCGTACTCGGTTATCCTTGAGCGGGTCATGACATTTATGATTATCATCTAGTGGATTACCTATTCTGTATCGACACATTCGTGATCGATACATCAACTACAATCCTATTTCAGGCAAGTACATACAATTATTTCTTACATTTTCTTATAGTTACTAGATACATGTTTACATAGTATTGTAAGATCTCAACACGACTTTTACACGAGTGAGTTAGATTTATGGATTATACCTTGATTTGTATATTCGTGGTTTATTGTGATTTGTGTTATTCCTGATCCATGAGTGTTAGTCGGGCAGGAAAATACCTTAGTAGAAGTGTGAACCACCTAGATTTATCCCATAGTCTTTCGTACCTGATAGCAGTCGTACATTTCATATATGACGTGTCGTACTTGCCCACTAGCCATCCACACGACGAACTTGGTATTTCAATTCACGTAGTTAGTATAGTTATTCATATTTCTTAGATGTTGTCATGATTTACTGTATGTTTCCCCTCTTTACATGTTATTATACTTATTTACTTATTCTTGTCATGTATTTTTATTATTGTATCTATTTCATGTTTATGGTTTCTATATAGTCTTGTTAGATTTATGTGTATTGTACTTTGCTTCAGTCCTGACTGGACCGTTGATATTAGGTAAGAATTTTTGTTCTACATACTATGGACTCATTGATAATTTATAATATTAGTTGAGGTTATGTCCCAAATTGACTTGAGGGGCCATGAGCTATCCTTAGAGGGATTGAGTAGCTTTACTTGCTTTATATTTCCTACCTCAGTTTACTTTTATTTAGTTGCTCCCAGATTTCTCTCTGGATTACTCTCTATTTTAGACATGTATAATAATCCAGAGGTAGTGACTCTTATGCTTGGATGATTTGGACATTGTATTGTGATTGCGATATTTTTTCCTGTCATTATATTCCTGTAGCACTCTATGATTGAGTAGATTTGGTCATGTTTTATTGTTATCTTGAGGATATTGCTATGAGGTTTAGAACAACGATTTACCGTCGATACCGCGACGTAGATTGGACTTGATCACGTACTCGTACCAGAATATTTGGGAGCGGGACGAGACAATCTCCTCGAGCCAGCTATTGGGAACCCTTCCTGAGCATCCAAACTTTGTGACCCCAGATATACTACTACAACCATCATCCGCCAGCTTTCGACCGAAATCAAGTTATAGCACAAACTTGGCACAAGACAAACCCATTAAGAATGAGCGTTTAGCTAAGCTCTATTATCAAATGCACATCCCTGATGCCTACAACTGTAGCAGTCTCTTTGTTACCCATCTTCACTTATCTAAACTATTGGCCCATTGGTCAATGATCACACCTGATTTTGATAATCAACGGCAACTTTGGTCGATACGCAAAATATACAGACTGCTACAGGTTTACCGGTTCCAAACAAGAAGGACATATGCATCCTATCGCTTTAAAGTACCGACATTGCATCGTCATCAAGAACCAATCGCACTTGAAGTAAAATCAAGTTTTTTATATTTTCTTTTGTATTTTCAATTTTATTGAGTCTAGGAAATATATGTGAGCTTGATCATGATTCGTACTGGCTTAGGTTTTATCAGTCCACTTTTTTGAAAAGCCTACAAATCTATACTTCCAAGTTTACTATCCAAAAGGCCCAAAACCCCAAAACAAATCTTGTCCAACGAAACGGTTCTAACCCAGACAGAACTTTGGGCGAACTCTGCCAGAACTCGGCCCGAGTTTGCTCTAGGAATTTTAAAAATCAGTTTCCACCAAATCTTCCTATAACGTTCGTTTGCGAGATTCTTGCATCCGAACTATGCCCGAATTCGGTCAGCAAAAACACTATAAATAGAGGAGAATTCTCACCATTTGAAATCACTCATTCACTCTCTTCTCTGTCTCTTCTAAAGTGTTTTCTAAGATCAAAACTTTCAAAGAAATCCTATACCACTCTTAGCCAAAGCCAGTACAGTTCTGTTCGATCTAGATTTTTGGTACTGAGAGTTGTATCAGAGGCGTCATTCAGAAAATGTTTCAGTATTCGAAATCAACTTATGGAGTCGGTCGTGTGCTCGTCACCAAGCACGGTATTGTAAGAGACTAGAAGATATCATTTAGCTTGTGCCATAGGGGATCAACATCGAGCAATAGTACTCGAGACTGGACTAGTCCTCACAGAGGAAAACTAGTATATATCGTTGTGTCACTGAGTTTGAATTCTTGACTCTTACTTGACCGTATTTTATTTACCATTTTTTATCTGCCATAGTTTATAACTGCTTAATTTTTAATTGGTGATTATTTTTGCTGCACAGCACAAACTCTATTCGTGCTCCTATCTAGAGGTGCTTCACGATCCGAACCCGCTTTTCGGGATGCGAGTGCGTGCACAAGGTAGCTACGTATCAGGCGGACTCCAGCCCAACTCGAATACGTATATGCTGTCCAAAATAGGGTATCATGTCTAATATGGAAAGTTAAACTATATCTCATTCCACAAGAAGAATATAAAACAAGAATGAACATTATGGTTGATGGTCTGTAGCCCCCTAGCATATATGTACGATTAGACTCCAAAGAAATAACATGAGTCTATAAAACTAGGCTAACAAGTATAGTACAAATAACGGATGTAAATATATAATCACGAAAGATACCTGAGTCTGAAGTAATTAACTACCATCATGATCAGCTAACTAACTCCGTGCAACAAACTACCTAAAGAGATCATCAGGTCCTCAAGGGACTAGCAAGATACATAAAACATGTTTATCTAACAGTTTATCATGCATGAAGAAAATTAGGATGTAAACAGAAAAGGACTAAGCAATATCGATATACGAATATGTGAACAACTATGCGTAACTGAACTGCTAGAAGAAAACAAGTGAACACATGTCAAGAGATCAACGGATAACCAAACCCTCGTCCCGAGTGTGGACTCGCAGGTTTGAACAAATCACTAACCCTCGCGCCGAGTGTGGACTTACAGATTAGTTTAAAAAAGTCACCCTCGTCCTGAATGTTCTCGCAGGTGCAAACAGTCAACCCTCGCCCCGATTGTGGACTCGCAGGTTGAGAAAATCGAAACAAGGAAATAGCAGTTCAGTTACAATGCACTCATTCTACGATACGACTTAATCAAGTATATGGGAGAACAGGTCCAATATGAAGTACAAGGCTAACTGTGAGCAAGAACTATATATCAATGAAATAACCAACTAGTATACATGATATGGGCAAAATACATTTCAACAATCAACTAGAAAAATTCGATAATGGGAGGAATAAGCATGTAAATAAAGTTGTAAAGAAAGGCAAGGTATACTTGCCTGGTGTGATTATTCGAGTTGGTACGCCAAGGGTCAAAGTCTACGTCACAATTTCACGTTTCACCTAAAATAAAACTATTCATAAATTATCACCACATTATCTTTATAGGTGTATATATAAATACTTATTATTTACCAACTAACCTATTAGTGTATTAGCTTTTCTTTATTATAAAATATATTCTATTGGTTAACTAGAGAGTTATGCATGGTTGTAGTCTTAAATGGTAGTGGACCTTTTATGCAAAATATCCATATTTATATGCAAATTATTATATGAAGGTATAAGTATAACATGGAAATTAAAGATTTTATGAGGCGAAAATATGCAAAGATAGCAACCACGTTAGGAAGGAAGAACCAAATAATGCTCATCTCCTCACATGGCTTCACGTGGGTTCACGTGAATAGTATTAGAAATAGTTAATGGTTGCTACTTTTTCTTTGCTCATGAGGCTATATGGCTATATATTGTATTATAGGGTCTTATATGCAAAGTGGTGCAACACAAGTTTCAATCTAAAGTAGTCAGAATGGAAACTACACGTGAACAGTGAACAAATTATTAACTTCTTCTTCTTCCTATGTTATTTCCTAACATTGCTAATTTGCTACAGTACTAAACTTGGATGGCTTAATCATGTTGAAAAAGGACTTATTTATTTAGGTTCCTACTATTATTTAGGTTCCTTCCAAATAATATTGTTGTTTGTAGGGATTCAATATCAACATGCCTCTTTGTTGAACCAGTCACACAAAGCAATGGTGGAGGTGTTCCTAAGTGCAGCTTTCTGAATTGGAAGGTGTTCGATCCTTGGTTCAACAGGTGGGCAACCACAGAAAAGGGTCGACCGATAGAGAGCGAAGGGTGCCAGAAGCTTGTGGGTCAACGCTCGCAACCTTGACTTTGTCGGCTTGGACTACAACAGAGAGGGGGCGGGATTTCATGGCGAGTCCGGTTCACTGTTGACAGTAGCATAATTTGAAGCATTCATAGTCAGGCACACAGCGGCGATGAACTTGGCCTGTCCAACTTGGATGTGCTCAAGCGGTTGGTTCATGTTTGCACCGACCGAAGCTCGTGCGGAGGCATCACAAGGTTCAGTAGGGAGGCTTGGCACGATGGGCTTCGTTCCTGCAGGATGTCGCCAATGGTGGCTGCAGCTCTGACGGTTGCAGTCGTTCGGAGTCTTCGGGGCGGTGCGCTTTCATCGCAGAGTCACGCAAGGGACGAGACTAAACGTCAACGCGGTACCACCGACATGGCGACTAGCTGCAGGCGAGGTCTGGAACAATAGGCTAAGGTCGAGATCGGTCGATCATGCTACTTGGCACTGAGTTTTAGAAGGAGAGACATGGAGTCGGGTTAAGCGAGGCTTGTTAGGGGTTTAGCACGGCTCTGTGTTCGCGGGAGCTCGACACGTCATGGTGAGTTGGCTGATGACCGGTACAGGAGCAACTAGCTCGGATGATCGAGTACTTCGCACATGGGTGGTTGACAAAACTCAACGTTGGTCGATTGTTGTGTGATAAAGGCGGAGTCCAATAGAAATATGTGGAGGGTGCGCGATCTCAGGTCATGGGAGAGATGAACTTGATAGTTGTTTATAAATATATGAACAGAGGAAGCATGGTTATGATATAAATAGAGATGAGGGCATATGTGTTTCGTTGAGTTACATATATATTCATATAATATATAATGAGATAAAATGAAATAAATTATTTATTTGATATGATGCTTATCCATGCATCCAAAGATAAGGGTGATGCTTATCGGCATAAGGATTCCTGCGCTACTCTCCATGTCGGCTAGGATAAGATGGGAAATAGGAATTATATGATATTATGAAATGCCATTGTGCAAGATCTAAAAGAAATATACATATATCTCTATCAGAAATATGATCTATAATTAAAATATTATATTTGGATATATCTATAGTCGTATATTTGATTAGCATTGTGATTGGTAATAACATTGATTCCTTCATATGGATAGTTGGGTATTCTTAGTCGAGCAAAAATATTAAATAGTTAGATAACTCACTAGTTAACTTATGAAATTAGAGTTCCTAGAATATTTTCAAATAAAAATCTAACTAGACTAATTAATAAATGCAAAATCAAAATGTCGGGGATAGGGGCTTACAACCTACCCACCTTAAGAAATTTTGTACTCGAAATTGTTCACTTAAAAAAATAACCCCTCAAATTTATAATTAAAATCGATTTTCTAGTTTAAAAATACCAATATTCCGCTTGATCAAGACCACAAAAATTTGATCTTTCTAACTCGATTTTGTTTCTTTAAATTTCTAAAATTTGAAACTAAATATTCTCAATTTAAAAAAAATTCTTAAAAATATTTGTACTCTTCAAAATTTAATTTCAATTCTCCAGACACTTTTCCTTCAAGGTCAAAATCGTGTCCTCAAGTCATTTTTTCCCCAAACATAACGTCGCTCTTCAATTTAGACAATGCCTAATTTTTAGACTTAAGAATGATATCTCTCTAGTTACAGATACAAAAAAAATTCCTCATACATTATTACTAATGTTTCTTTCCAATTATTTTCTCCTTGATTGTTGAATAACACATTCATCTTCCTTAATCCTCAATTTTACCCCATTCTTCTATCACCGAATCCCATAAATTTTTATTGCCACTTACAAATACCATAAGATCATAAAACTTCAAATTTATAGTCTTATTTCACCAAAGGGTTCAATAACTATTGTCTACTAATTCAGCCCTATTAATATCGTTGTCATCATAATTCAAGTTTGCTAACTTCCAACAATTTATCTACCACCAAAATTCAAATTGTCTATTGAGGACATCTACCCACCTTCGATCATAGTACTCCATCAAACACTGAATTACCTTAATACTTTATACCCCCAAAGGGGGAAAATTTTATAATTTCATCTAGTAGTTGTTGTCCTTTATAAAATTTCAATACTACTATATGTCAATGGCCTATAGGATCCATCATATCCCCTTATCGACCAGGCCAGGCATTAAAAAACCATGACACCCAAATAATATATGCAATGTTCCTAAGAGATACTCATTAACCAGTCCTTTGGACAACTACTTCTAGAATAGTCTACAAGGATGAGCGTATGTCCCTCCGTACTAGCAGGAGATAAGAAACAAGGATAGTGATGTCAAAAAAGAAGCAAATACAATTGTGAAGGCCAACGGAGATAGTTGAATTCAAAGAGTTTCCAAGCGATTATGGATTGAGATTCCTAATCATGTTTTAATCCTAGTACAGGATCGCTTGGCACGGTAACGTAACCAAAACGATATGCTCTGACCTGCATGGGCCACCACAAAAATTTGTCATGATCCGCACCCGCTTTTCAGGATGCGAGCGCGTGCGCAAGCCAGCTACATATCAAGCAAACTCCATCTCAACTCGAATACATATACGCTGTCCAAAATAGGGTATCATGTCTAATATGGTAAGTTAAACTATATCTCAATCCACAGGAAGAATATAAAACAAGAATGAACATTATGGTTCATGGTCTGCAGCCCACTAGCATATATGTCCGATTAGACTCCAAAGAAATAACACGAGTCTATAAAAGTAGGTTAACAAGTAGAGTACAAATAACAGATATAAATATGTAAGAACGAAAGATACATGAGTCTAAAGTAATCAAGTACCATCATGATCAGCTAACTAACTCCGTGCAATCAACTACCTGAAGAGATCATCAGGTCCTCAGGGGACTAGCAAGATACATAAAATATGCCTATCTAAAAGTTTATCATGCATGAAGAAAATTGGAATATAAACAGAAAATGACTAAGTAATACCGATACACGAATATGTGAACAACTACGCATAACTGAACTGCTCGAAGAAAATAAGTGAACACATGTCAAGAGATCAACGGATAACCAAACCCTCGCCCCGAGTGTAGATTCGTAGGTTTAAACAAATTACTAACCCTCGCCCCGAGTGTGGACTTGCAGGTGCAAACAGTCAACCCTCGTCCTAATTGTGGACTCGCAAATTAAAAAAATCGAAACAAAAAAATGGAAGTTCAGTTACATCACACTCATTCTACGATACGACTCAATCAAGTACATGGGAGAACAGGTCCAATATGAAGTACAAGGCTAATTGTGAGCAAGGACTATATATCAATGAAATAACCAACTAGTATACATGATTTGGGCAAAACACATGTCAATAATCAACTAGAAAAACTGGATAATGAGAAAAATAAGCATGTAAATAAAGCTGTAAAGAAAGGCAAGGTATACTCGCCTGGTGTGATTATTCAAGTTGGTATGCCAAGGGTCAAATTCTACGTCATAATTTCACGTTTCACCTAAAATAAAACTATTCATAAATTATCACCACATTATCTTTATAGGTGTATATATAAATACTTATTATTTACCAACTAACCTATTAGTGTATTAGCTTTTTTTATTCTAAAATATATTCTATTGGTTAACTAGAGAGTTATACATGGTTGCAGTCATAAATGGTAGAGGACCTTTATGCAAAATATCCATATTTATATGCAAATTCTTATATGAAGGTATAAGTATAACATTATGGACATATACACAAAGAAGAATAAACGCTGTCTTTTCTTTATTGGCGCAAGACACCACAAATCAAGTACGCTTGAGAGATCCTGCGCTGAGGATCCCCGAGTACAAAAAAGAATTCTAGGGAATGGGACGATGGAGATCGAGCGGTAATTGCTCCTTTACTTCGTTGACACTCCGATTACAAAAGTGGGAGAAAACTTAAGAAAATTGCTAACTCTCGGCTCACTGGCAAGAAGTGCAGTAATTTAGCTCTTGAAAATGCTCTCCGTTCTGTGTTTTGAAGAGGGATGAGACCCCTTTTTATAGTAGTTCTTGAGCTGGAATGATGTCATGCGTCCACATGAGGAAACACATTAGTTTTAGTGTGGGCGCATGGTCCTACTTTGGGCGCATAGGATGTAGGCGCATGCAGGCTGCGTGGTCGTGGGTTGATCGTGGTGCTGACGTGGTCGCATGCTTCGGTACACGACTGCTTGTGGGGACTGACGTGGCCGTATGCTTCGGTGCACGTTTTGATCGTGGCTTTGACCGAGTCAAGGGCTGTTCTGGCTTGGGCACATAGCCTGAAACAGGGCTATGTGTCCCCCTTCTGGAGAAGCTTGTCTTGGGCACGTGGGCATATGACCTCACTGGAAGCTTTATGCGTATATGACCTCATTTGTGGCTTGGGCGCATAAGGCTCATTGGTGACTTGGGCGCATAAGACTCATTGGTGACTTGGGCGCATATGTCCAGTCTGCTGAAATTTTCATGCTTCTACAAGACCCCCTTCAAATTTTTCGATACTTGAACGAGTTCAAAATACTTTGAAAGAAGCATGGACCGTCTTCTCGTGATGTAGTGGGCGCATAGCACGGCTCTCTCTTTGGGCGTATAGAATTTGGCCAGCCTGTTAGAGAGATGGCTGTTGAGATCTTCCTCGAAAATTTGAACTAACAGATTCATCGGGGTAAAATTTGAAAAGGTCCATCCTTCGTACGTTGTCTATGTCAGCAAAAGGCAGTCACATAGTGTGTAAGAGGCTGGGTCTTCATGTGGGCGCATAAGCCATGGTGGGCGCATAGTGCACAATGGGCGTATAGGCTCATAGGAATAGTAGGCGCATAGTGAATGGCCCATGCCTATAAATAGGCTTTGAAAGAGAGAGAAAGGTCATTATTTTCATTTCTCTTAGAACTTTTTAAAAGACTCTTCATCTCCTTTCTTTACGAACCATGTCTCCCAAGGACGCCAAGAGATCTGCGAAGGGCAAGGGGGCTGCATCGAGTGGCTCTCCTCCTGCGGCAGCGTCCTCACCAGTCTAGGACCCAATTCTGGGTGGTGCTACGCCTCAAAAACAAAGTCTCGAGTATTAATTTGTGAGGCTCAGACTTTTCTTCTGCCTGGGCGCATGCGCCTAAGGCAACATGCTTCTGTGTGCATTCTTAAGCACCCACAGAAGCATGCACCAACACTGTGGTGTGCTTATGCGCCCATACGTTGCTATGTTACGTGCCTACATGCTGCAGCATGTTTATGCGCCCACATATTGTTGTACGTTATGCGCCCACATGTTTGTTTTGGGCGTATAACCCGTTAGACGCATAGCCCTTTGGGCGCATAAGATTCCTTCGGCACTTAGTTTTTCCTGTGGATTCTGAGTCTGACTTTTTTTCTGCCCTTGTAGTTAATATGTTTGTCCCGAACTTGGTGGGATCCCTTTCGACTTTGCTTGCCATGTCCTCGACACAAGCCTCATAGCCAACATGATCAGCAATGTTCAGGCAAGGATAAGTCACGACCAGCCTACGGAACGGACGATTGCCATAATTGAACAGGACAGAACCTTTTTGAAGCAGATGATTAACGGTGAGAAGCTCTTGCTCGGAGGGATACGCTATTTGAAGAAGCCGTACTTTCTGTTCGACGAAAGTGTAGGATTCGAGAATGACGAGACGATATGTTTAGAGGCTCTGGTAGTTAAGTTAAATGACCAAAGAATAGGGTTGCCATCGATGAAGCGCCAATACCCTCTGTCGGCATTTGCTGATCTGGTTGTGCAGAGGCAGATGAAATAGGACCTGACCCCTGAACTGCATGGGGTTATTTCTGGCAGGATCTAATTCAACTCTGGTGATCGAAAGAAGGGCACGTTCAAGTATGTCAAGGGTTCCACGTCCTACTCCATGAGGGGGCTGCACCCTGGTGTCATAATGAACAATGTCCCGACTGATTTTCACCCCTATACAGCTGAGACTCTTTCCAACTTGATGTCGTCAAAGAGGAAGTCGTACCCAGAAGGGAAGCTGCAGATGGAAGTTTGGAGGCATTCTGTCCCATTCTGGAGTGACCTTACTGGATGGGTGCTCTCAACTTACGAGACCACCCTAAAAGCTACCGGTTTTCTTTATGCCGTTAGAGCCACCCAATATGGCATTAAGGTTAACTTGCCGATGTTTATCTCCTTGGTAGAGTTATACAACTATCACACATATACCTTCTTCACTCCGGGTGGGAAGATGGGTTTGGCTCTTCACGAGATGCAGGCGATATCCAAACTTCCCTGGGGGACGGAGCCATATGCAGAATACATCCTCAGTGATGCAGAGATCTTAGATTTAGAGAAGAAGAACTCCGAGATGATGGAGGTGTACAAAAAGTTACTCTGTCACTTTTTTATTTGTCACTAGATTAAGAAAAAGGGTAAGACTGAGGGGTCCCTTTCGTATACGAGAGCCTGGACTAACTATATTTTTACCGGAGTAGAGGGGGACGGCCTAGTCTCATTCTCATCTCGCAAGCCCTTGACGAGCTCTGAGATAGAGCAGTTGATGGCAGATCACGGAGCTGTGGATTCCAAAGATAGTGATGATGATGAGGGAAACTCCCTGATTTATCATTTCTTCAGGCAGGCCGAGTTCAAGATGTCAGAAAATGCGGTGCTAGCCGCTTTCCTGATGATATATGGCTTCGTGACTGCGTAGTCCCTAGTGGTTCAGGGTCTATTGAGAGAATAAGCCGGGGTATGATACTTTTGGCTGTAAAGCTGGCCTTTGGATGCCAACTTGCTCTGCTTTCAGTGTTGGTCTGTGCTATCCAACGAGGCTTGCGACATTTTATTGTGAACGCGATAACACACGATGGCAGGAAGGACTTTGCTAGGACTGAGTTTCCTTTACACTATCTGATGGGATGGCTGGTGTTGTATTGTCCCAGATTGATAAACGCCTGACTGATGGCAGACTCTTTGGCGGGGGATGCCTTCCTTCGGATATTCAGAGACACGGATTGGACCGTTATAGGGGTACCTGTTTGCAGGAGGGCTTTGAGTTTTCTGCAGAACTATGAGTTCTTTAGAGTATCGCCTTTGTCTGGTAGTGGTCGTACAGGAGATATCCTAGTAGATGAGGGGGCACTCACTACTAGCCTTCCTATTGGAGAATTTCGTTGGCTCCAATCCATTAGGCCTTCCTATTTGGTGTTCAGGAATAGGAACCACACTTTCCTGGAATATTATTTGCCGAGCCGCTTTGCACGAAAATTCGACAACAACCAGCTTCTCTTGGGCAATCCCAGTCCTCATCTCCAGTCGATAGGGTGTCTGATTAATGGGGCACGTGCATGGAGCTACTACATTGCTAGGTGTACGGAGGAAGTTTTTACCTTGCCAGAAGATAAACCTGATACCTACATGCTCTTTGCTGCTGCTAAGTTCTATATTCAGGTCAATACCCTTCCTTCTTGGTATGACCGAGAGCAGAGTTTTATATCGGGGACTAAGTTTGCCCTACTCTTGCTGAGATAGGACGAGTGCGTGCCATGGGGGTAACAGAAAGGGTGGCGCCACTCCCACAGTTGAACCGGCTGCAGCACCGCAGCAGAGAGTTATTGTTGAGGAGCCTACCATTGCAGCACCTCGGAGAGAGGGTACTGAAGAACCTCTTTCCGACATTCTTCATAAGAGGAAGGCTTCCACCGAGCTGGTTCCACGGCCCAAAAGGAAGAAGGTGGTTGTTTCCCGGGAAGGAAAAAGGTCGCGGACGTGGGTGCCGGCTCGCCTCCTCCTAGAAGGTCTTCTCGGCAAACGGTATTGCAGGCCATTAACATTCGGGAGGTAGATCCCTTCCTAGACTCTATAGCTATTCTGGTCGAGCCTTTAGAAGCTTTCTCACCCTTGCGTTTGTCCTTTGCACAGGACCCTGAAGTTGTAGCTGAGGTAGGTGCCTCCTTGTCTGAGGAAGTGGACGCGACGACAGTGTCCCCTGCTCGTCCTCGACCGATGGATGAGGGTGGATCTTCTTCAGCTGTAAGGTTTGAATGACGGGATGATCATGGCGAAGGCCCAGACCATAATGGTAATCAAAAGATCAGTCCCTCCTATGATATTTCTTTGGAGGATATGTCTACAATAGGAGCTGTAATGAGGGACTTAGATGAAAATCAAGTCCAATCGGCTCATCCTCCTGCGGGTATATTATCTTTGCGCCTCTCTTCAGATGAGATTTTTCGACTTTGATTTTGCGTGCTCCTCGTGAGGCTGACCATGACTGTATGTTCCCTTGTAGACAAGGAGAATGAACCCCTCGTGAAGATAGCCCCAGGCATTAGGAAAGGAACAAAAGTTGCTCCTGGCTCCTCCAAATTTGCTGGTGTCGAGGGAGCTGTTAGTGAGCCGGTATCGGCTACAGAAGGAGAGGTTGAAAAGCCTGCTGAGGGGGCTATTGCTGAATCTGCTCCCATTTTAGCTGAAATTGCAGAAGATACCAGGCCTGATGCCGTTCGGGGCCTTGATATTGTTCTTCTTTAACAGTCTGGGCCTGCTCTCGGTTTCCCAGAAGCCGAGACTGATGGCGTAGCCCAGGCTTGCGCTGAGCATGCCGAAGGTATGAAATTATAACTCTTTCATATTTTTCCCCCTTTTTGGTTACTGATATATATATTATTTTCTTGTCAGATTCGGCTTCTTGTCAGGTATCCCTTCCTGGAGCGGAAGAAACTCTCCAAGCCTCCTCCCCGACGACCTCCACTGAAGACAACGAGATGGCCCAAGAAGTCGTCAAAGCTTTCTACTCTGTGCTGAAAGTAAAGCTTTCTGGAGTCCTGAATCCGAATGCTGCCTTTGGCTCTACGAAGGCTGTTGCCGAATGCCAAGTGGCGGCCTTCGAGAGCATTGCTGGCTATGAAGAGCGGGCTAATACTCTGAGGAAAGTTCTGAATGACCTGGAGGGTCAGGTGGCCAGATTCTGGGATGCCAAGCAACGAAGCCCGACATCGCTATTCCGTGCAGAAGATGAGGCTTTGATCACGGCTCTTGCGGAGGAGAAGGCTACTTTCCAGGTAAGGAAGGATGTCCTCGTTCAAGAGATCGGTGAATTGGCTGACCAGCATGGACAGTTCAACATTACAAGTGAGGTACGTGCTGCCTCGAAGAATAAATTGGCTGTACAGATTACCGAAAAATATAACCACATCGTACAGATCCAAAACGAGATCGCTCAGCTGGAAGCCAACTTGAGAACAGCAACGTCTGAACAGGAGGACTACTTGGCTTAAGCTGCCATGACTGCCACCACTTCCGCCCATTTAAAAGAACAACTGGTGAAGTTGGAGGGAGAGAACATGAGTCTGATCCTTTTTAAGGATGAAGCTGCTCGCCAAGAAGAGGCACGCCGTCGAGCTACCGCGAAGTCTGAAGTCGAAATTGCGGCTCTAAGGGACAATATCAATCGCCTATGTATCCCATAGCTTTTTTGTTTGTAACTATTTTTTTCCAGCCGTCACGGCTCTTGTACCCTTTTTTTCCCGTCTTTTGATAGACGTTCAAGTAAAGAATAAAAAATCTTTTCAAAATGAAAGTGGTTTTGTGAAATATCGGAACTAGCGGTAATATGGACGTAGTAAGGATATTTCTGGTGGGTATTCCGCTGGAGAATTTGATGTGGACCTATTATCCATTTTATATTCAAGTTTTTTTTCTTTTTTTTGAATATAGACAATAGGTTGAACGAATCTGCTAATGGAGGTAATATGGACGTAATAGCAGAGGATGTTCTATATCTGATCAGAGGTAATATGGACATGGAAAGATATATAACATTAAGTGGGAGTGGATAATTCAGAGGTAATATGGACGTGATTATCCTTGATGAATGCTTTGCTCAGAGGTTATATGGACATGGCAAAACATTTCTTAATCATTCCACTGGAGAAATAATTATCGAAAAATAATTCAGAGGTAATAGGGACGTGACTTGTTTTCGTCAAACCGAGTTTGGACAGAGTCAAAAATGGGAATAATTTTGCTGGAGAAATATTTTAGAGGACCTATTATCCAAGGCGTATTAAAGACTCTTGAAATACGGATAATAGTTAGATAATTTTTTTGAATCACATAAACATCGCACTGTACATTTACATGTCTGAACATATATGAAAAAGGTTACACATAGTATTTCTTCAGGAATTTGTCGTTGATAGGAATCATGAGCAAGTCACCATCAGGCTTGGTTAGTCGGTACGCACCGTTAGAATATACTGATTCTATAATGAAAGGACCTTCCCATTCAGGCTAAAATTTCCCTTTTGTTTTTTGCGTCATGACCATTGGTCTTCTCACTGCTAAGACTAGATCACCGACTTAGAAGATTCTTTCCTTCACCTTTTTATTGAAGGCTCTGGAAAGGTGTGCTTGGTATAGCTCAATGCGCTGCTGAGCTAACATGCATTTTTCGTCCAGCGCTTCGAGCTCCTGTAGTCGCAGACGATAGTTTTCTTCGGTAGTCAACTCGCTGGCTAAGGCTACTCGAAGAGAAAGAATCTGGATTTCTTGGAGAAGAACTGCTTCGCTCCCACAAACTAGAGAGAATGGCGTACTGCCTGTTGGAGTCCGGACCGTTGTACGATAGGCCCATAGACATTCGTCGAGCTTCTTATTCCAATCGCGCATGTTTGAAGACACGAACTTCTAAGAAGTTTAATGATGGTTTTATTGAAGGCTTCTGCTAGCCGGTTAGTCGCTAGATTGTAGACAGTAGAGGCTACATTCTGGATTCGATTCCTATCACAGAACCGATAGAATGCATGGCTTGCGAATTATGGACCATTATTATGGATAATCCTACGAGGTAGGTCGAAGCGGTAGATAACGTGATGTTTGATGAAACTGATCACGTTTGACGCCTTCACTTCGATGAGCGGTATAGCTTTCACCCATTTGGAGAAGTAATCGGTTATGGCTATGATGAACCGATGTCCTCTGGAAGATGGCGGGCTGATTGGGCCTATGACGTCCATACCCCGGGCTTCAAAAGGCCAAGATACTTTCGTAGGGTATAGAAACTCCGAAGGTTGATAAATAAAATTGGTGTGGAACTGACAAGCTCTACACTTTTTTGCATATTCAACAGCATCTGCTATCATCGTGGGCCAATAATAACCCATTCGTTTGAGGCGATCTTGTAATTTGGGACCTGGTTGATGTGCACCATAAACTCCGTCGTGAGCCTCCCGGAGTGCATGTTTGGCTTTTGTATCTGATAAACATCGTAATAGTAGCCCGTCGTAAGAGCGTCGGTACAGCATCTTGGTAGCTGTGTCGTAGTAAAATCTGAGGGATCGCCTTTGGATAGACACTGCTTCCTTCAGGTCCTCGGGGAGGATTCCATAGACGACGTAGTCTATGAAAGAAAATCTCCAGTCTTTAACATCGATGTTTGTTTCTGTTGTGTAACTGTGATAAATATGCATGGCATCTTTTAAACAGAATAGTTCTCGACCAGACACTGTGATCGACTGCTGAGTATTGGTAGAGCATCTGCTTTTATATTCTGTAGTCGAGGCACGTGCTCGATAAAGAATCCAGCGAAAGTAGACGCCAACTCGATTGTTGCTTTGTGATAGAGGATGAGATCTTCATGACGAACTTCATAATCCCCTCGGACCTGACTAACTTTTAGCTTGGAATCGCCATAAGCTTCTAGATAGTCAACTCCCAGTTGTTTTGCCAGTTGTAGGCCGATCAATAGGGCATTATATTTGGCCACGTTGTCGGTGCAGGGTTCCGCGAGAGAATATGCATGATGTATAACCAGATAGTCGGGTGACACGAGCACGACGCCTACTCCGGCCACGATATTTCCTTTAGGTCCTGTTCTTGATGCACCGTCAAAGAACATTCGCCAAATGGGGATTTCTTTAGTTGCGGTGTTTGTCACGACCCGCACCCACTGTGAGGTTACGAACGTAACGACGCCCAGTCTACGCCGCAGTGTCGGCGGTAGAGCGCTGTCCTAGGTTACTATCTAACCAGCAACTCACGCAATTATAATGTACTCATCATGATCAACTCCGAACGGAGGACAAGTATAAGATATTGAACTCAATCACAGTTTAAGCACAATAAGATAAACACAGAAGAATTAAACTAAGAATAGAAGGACAACTACTAAATAATAACAACTCTCAACAAATCTCAAATACTACACAAGTCTCAAATCTTCTACAACAAGTTCAACATGGAAACAGATGCTAGTCTACTAAACTAAATCCTGATCACTCCTGAGTGTCGGGGCCAAAGGTAGTCATCCCGTCTCCGGGTCCATAATATGTAGCACATGTGTCCTCAGGGCAATCATCTGTAAAATTTCAACAGGTCCACTCAGGACAGGAACGAGTACAACTCATCAAAAAATCCCAATTAAATGACAGAGAACTATAAAGCAGTTATAAGCAGTTATATTGATGAAATATGGCAGTTTGTATACATGTGATGGTATAGAGAAACAGTTAAGATACAAGGAAAGTAAGATAAGTAAAAACAAGAGAAGAATCATAGCAATAAAGACTGTAAATAGAAACTAGCTGAACTAGAGCAACATGATATAAGTCCAGAATGTAAATGTAAACAAGTGCAAAACCCAAGTAAATCCAGACAACATGAATCTGATACCAGGTAGTTCCAGAATAAGATGAGTCTGGTATAAGGTGAGTCCAGTTGGTGATCAAAGGTTCCAGGGTGAGTCCTGCCTATACTCTAACAGTGTGTTTTAAAATATCGGGATCGACATATGAACGGCTGTAGGTAATACGGCACATCATACACCTGGCCGAGTGTGAGATGGCTATCATTCCAGTATAATTCCAAGGGAGTGGTTCCAGTATTTGGGTATGTTCACATGCCTATTCTAATATTTCTCCGCCCAGCAAGTACAAGTGAATCCATAATCCGACACAAAATAGTATAAGTCCAACCAGTATACGGATGGTTCCAGTAAATGATTCTAGGGTGGTTCCAGTAGGTGGTTCCAGTAAATGGTTCCAGTAGGTGGTTCCAGTAAATAGAGGCTAGACTTAAATAAGTGAGTGTCGCATGAATTGGATCCAGTAATATCAAATCGTGTTTGTAATACAGAATCAATAGAACTAGCTACAACTGAAGTATAGTAAACGACAAGTAAATGGAAGAACTATCAGAGAATGTACTCGCCTAATACTCTGAAAAGAGTAGTGTAATATCAGATGTCTGCACCAGAGTCACAATGTCCTAAACAGAGTAATATGGGTTATAATATATTTAAAATAAGGTAAATGAAGTCTACGATGCAATCTACATGATTTCTAAGTCAATCTAGGTCAAGTCAACTCTTGGTCAACTCTGGTCAAACCAAGAAGTCAAACTAGGTCAACCAAGTCAAACCTAAGCCAAACAAGTCTAAACTAGTCTAACAAGGTCTACAAGGCTACCAAAGTATAATCTAAACTCTAACCTGACGCACAAACATATCCATAGGCTATAGGCTATCATGCATATGAACCACACCATAACACATGACTATATGACAAAATTTATATCTAAAATAATACACATAAAGATATATTATAATCTAACTTAGAATATTCATAGCTTATAGGCTACTATATACATATCACACATACATTTTATATATTCATATTAATATATGATATGGTAACACACATTAGCATATAGGTACCTATAGTATATCCCACCTATATAGGATACCTAAAAATGGAATCTCACATACTCATAAGCATAATAAATTAGGAAAAGAATGTGTTTGTGTGTGTGTGAAACATGAGAGTGTGTGGTGTACATGAGACAATTGTGTGTGTGTGTGTGTGCGGGAAAGAGTGTGACAAAGAACTGTGGCATGGCAAATCAGTGTGAGGTCTGGAACATAATAGTGAGGTGTTAACATTGTGTGAGGTATGAGGGTTCAATGTGTGTAGTGTCAAAGGAAATCAGGGATTACATGTGTGTGTACAGAATTTAGGGTGTGAGTGATACATGTGTGTGTCTCAGTATCAAGAAAAAAGGGCCTGTGTTCAGTGAGGTGTCAAGTGAGTGTGAGACATGAGTGAAAACAGTAGCAAATAAAACAGGGAATGAAACCAAATAGAATCTGGAAAATAGAAAATCTCAGGTATTGGCAATCCATTTACAGTTGACAAGTTATAGGCTATTCATAAAAAAACTGGAATCAGTTTTAAATTAGGGAGAACCCATGTATCAGTTATAGGCAACAGTTCATTAGGAAATGGTTGTAATCTCAGGAAAATAGGAAGGGAATGTCTCAGTTTTAGCTAAGAAAATAACTCTCAGATTAATACAAATAGGAAAGGACCAATTCAAATCCGTTTAATCCAATCCTGTTGACAGTGAATGAATCAACATTTCAGTTAGAAAAAGGGGAGGGAAACCAATTTAGGATATCAAGGATTTGAATTAAAATATGCATCTCAGTTAACAGGGAACAAACAGTGAATGTTAAAGGAAAACCAGTAGCATTAACAATGTAAAACTGGAATACATTCAATACAATTCAAAGAGAGCAAAATCTCAGTTTAGGAACTAATCTCAGTTAACAGGAAATTAAAGAAACAATGAATCAGTTAACTCAAGTTCCAACACCCATTTCCAACATCCATTTGAATTCTAATACCCACACCAAACAGCAATCAACACTATAGTAGTCTAATGCACTTGTGTAAGTGAATGAATCATGAATTTTAAACAGGAAAGAATTAGTTTAAAGAGGAATTTATGAAAGAAATAGAACTTCAGTTTGGTATCAGCCAACATATTAATCATACCATCCACATTCGAAAATTCCAAACGATGACCAATCGAAACCCCATCTCACATGAATCCACCTAACTGTAAACTAATACACATGTGTAAGATCCAAACATGGCAAATTAAACAGGAAACAATCAGTTTAAAAATCAGAATTAACTTCTCAGATAACACAACTGATATGCGTATCAGTGATTTGAGAAAAACCAATTTCGAAATCAAAATCATGATAAATTGATAAATTTTAAGGTTAGTAACACATCATACACATGTCCACGTGTCCCAGGAACTTTTTGTGTCACCCTAGAGCCGGACACGGTGTGTCCTAGTCTCAAAACATGCACAGACACTCTGTGCACAGGGTGCGTCGTGCACGTGTGCACGCGTGTCCCACGCGTAACACAGGGCACGACACGACTCGTGCTCGTGACCATGTGTTCGCCCCACATAGGGCTGCAATCGTGTCACCCTGTACCGCATCCCCGTGTCCGAAATAAAAGTGCGTGTCAGTACAAAAAAATGAGCGCACACAGTAGCTCGCGCGCGGCCCGTACGACCAGTGCGAGAAGGATTTCTCCTCGCACACTGCACCATATGGCCCCAAATTTTGGAAGAGCCATGTCAGTCAGTGCCCTGACATTCTCCCAAAATTTGGCGTGTCTCGTGTCTTGTGCAAGAAGAAAACCCGCCCGTGATGCAGGACACAACATGTGTTTCAGTCCCCGCGTGTTCGTGTCCCCGCGTGGACACGACACGACACCAAAATACAAAACATCCTTCACAAAATTTAATGTACATACTAAGATCTACCAATCCATGTAATTACATTTTCAAAAATTGAAAATAAATTCCTAAGGGGTATTCTATCGAACACCTATATGTATTCTATGACACGTGTCCGATACGGACACGAAACTGACACGAATTGTGCCAAATTTCCAGGGACAGTTAGGTGACTCCTAGATCTAGCCCTAAATGCAAAAAAAATAGAATTTTAATACACTTAGAGGTGTTTTACCTATGGATGCAAATAGCAAGAAAAAGCTCCAAATGGGGGGTTCCTCCTTGCTAGCAAAATGCTCCCAAATTCTCCCAAAGCTGGGATTAAACTCCAAAATCATAAAATAGGAGAGTGTTAGGTTCTAATGCAAGAAACTAGGATTAAAAAGGAATTAAAATGAATTTTCTATGAATTTCTAAAGTTGGGGATTACCTCTTTCTAAACTTGAGATCTATTTCTAAGGGAGGCTAACCCTAAATGATGGAGGCATTAAATAGGGTGGGATTCCCTAGGTGGCTTGTCACAAGCTCAAAAATTAGGGTTAGGGTTCACTAAATGGCCCATGGGCTTAAGTCATGATCAATTAAATAATTAAGCCATAAGTCATTTCATGAAACCATAAGCCATGACTTAAATTCACTAAACCAAATCTCCTCATTCTAAAACTAATCTCTAATGACTAAAATGGGTTAACTCAAGTTAGACTAGGGTCACCATGGCTAGAGTTAGGTTCTAGGCTTGTCCACTAGGTCTCAACTAGTCAAGGTCAACTAGAATTCACCAATTCAACAAATTACCAAATAATTCAAATAAGTCAAAATGCCAAATTACCCCTAGGCTAAAAATGATAATTAAATCATCCTACTGACATGGTTAGGCTCTAGGTCAGGCAGTCTCTCAGGTTTCACCGGCAGCATATCAAAATCACAAGTCATGACTTAAGGCAGTTTTTAAATAGTTTAAAAATTATTAAAAATCACCAAAAATTATAATGTGAAATAAATATCAATAATAATTATTATAATTATAAAATTTCAAAAATACCCTCATCTGGAAAACTGGGTGTTACAATCCTACCCCCCTTAGAAAAATTTCGTCCTCAAAATTAAAATGGTCGCACCCTTTCTAGGTCAAACCCAAACAATCAAGGTCAAAAGATAATCATGCAAACAAAATCTTACTGGTCGTGATTCCACAGTCTCGAACAGGGTAGCTACACTATCTAGCAATCACAAACAATATCCTGGCAGGTACAAAGGGAATCACACAGAAAGTGGGAAGGAAGAATGAGAAGGACAAACCTGCTAACCCATCACCTGCAGCGTCGGTCTCCTCGACCGCCATCGCAAAAGCTCTACCCCTCTGGTGCTGAGCTACAGGTGGCCTAGCTCCCTCATAAGGAGGTGCAGCGGGATAATCTATCATCTTGTGAGCACCAGACCCACAGAATAGACAAACCTTCAGCCTCCTCCTACAAGACTCCCAAACATGCCCTGCCTTCCTGCAGTAGGCACAAGTCGGCACCCGCGATCCTGTCCTCTATGCTGATGCTGTGCCTGCTGCACTCTCACTGGTGCCTGTGCTTGCTGAGCCTGCACATGGGGCCTTTTGGCCTGACCTCCGCTGCTGCTACCACCCTGGAAGTCCCGACCCCTCTTCAACTTCAACCCCAGGTCGTCCTCCGCTGCCATAGCCCCGGAAAATATCTCCGCGTAGGTAGCGTTCCGGTCGCTCTTAGTCAGCGACCGAACCTCGCTAATCAAGCCTCGACGGAACTTCCTCGCCTTCGTCTTCTCAGTCAAGTCATCTATGAACCGGGCCAACCTGCAAAACTCCCCGGCGTACTCAGCTACTGACTGGTTCCCCTGAACCAGGCTCTCAAACTGTGCCTTGATACCTTCCAAGGCCACATCAGAAAAGAACTGCTCCTTAAACAGCTCCTTGAACTGGGCCCAAGTCTGGCCATCAACTCCCACCATGGGATCTATCTGGTACCACGCACGGGCTAAGTCCTGCATCTGACTGCCCGCCGCCTCGATATGGAGTCGAGCTGGTATCTCCGGTCTGAATATCTTCTCGATATGCTCGATCCAATCGTCCACATAATGGATGCCCTCAGTACCCAGGAACTCTCTAGGATGCATCTTCTGAAAATCCTGTATATCCTTCTCCTTACGGCAAGGCTGCTGCTGCTCCCCCCGAGCAGTCACCATCTCTACTATAGTACGAACCAGCTGGTAGGCCTCGTCAATCCCCTGACGATAATCGGCAGTCTATCGCTGCTGCTGCTGCTGGTGAGACGCCAGAATCCTCTCCACAAAAGAAAATAGATGAGCAGCATCTACCATCCCCGCAGGTGGAGGCTGCTGCGGTGGAAGGATCTCGGGAAGCACCGGACTCTGCCTCCTAGCTGGTGGAGGTGCTCCTCCGAAAGCTGCTGAGACACCCACCCCAGCTGGCATGACAGGGGCTGCGGTACCGGGAGCTGGCTGCTGAAGGTGAGAGGTGGCAGACCGCTCTACAGCGGCTACTGTACCAGAGCGATGTGATCGTGTCTCCACTATCCTGAAGACAGATCGAAAAGGAAGTCAATACTGAACAGGAATCGATAAATCAAAGAAGGATAGTTTATCTCAAAGAAGACAAATCAGTAAGATATGTAGATGGCATGAATTGAAGCAGAATTTTTTTAACTGTGATTGAGTACCTCTCCGTTAAAGCCTATCTCTCAATCCTATTGCAGGCTCGCAGCAGTACAACTAATTCACCATACTACCACGATATCGCATTAATGCGACTCTCGACCTGCGTAGGCCACCACTAAAAATGTGTTACGACTCGTACCCACTGTGAGGGTACGAATACGTAACGACGCCCAGCCTACGTCGCAGTGTCGGCGGTAGAGCGCTGTCCTAGGTTACTATCTAACCAGCAACTCACGCAATTATAATGTACTCATCATGATCAACTCCGAACGGAGGACAAGTATAAGATATTGAACTCAATCACAGTCTAAGCACGATAAGATAAACACAGAAGAATTAAACTAAGAATAGAAGGACAACTACTAAATAATAACAACTTTCAACAAATCTCAAATACTACACAAGTCTCAAATCTTCTACAACAAGTTCAATATGGAAACAGATGCTAGTCTACTAAACTAAATCCTGATCACTCCTGAGTGTCGGGGCCAAAGGTAGTCATCCTGTCTCCGGGTCCATAATATGTAGGGCATCTGTCCTCAGGGCAATCATCTGTAAATTTCAACAGGTCCAGTCAGGACAGGAACGAGTACAACTCATCAAGAAATCCTAATTAAATGACAGAGAACTATAAAGCAGTTATAAGCAGTTATATTGATGAAATATGGCAGTTTGTATACAGGTGATGGTATAGAGAAACAGTTAAGATACTAGGAAAGTAAGGTAAGTAAAAATAAGAGAAGAATCATAGCAATAAAGACTGTAAATAGAAACTAGCTGAACTAGAACAACATGATATAAGTCCAGAATATAAATATAAACAAGTGCAAAACCCAAGTAAATCCAGACAACATGAATCTGATACCAGGTGGTTCCAGTACAAGATGAGTCTGGTATAAGGTGAGTCCAGTTGGCGATCAAAGGTTCCAGGGTGAGTCCAGCCTATACTCTAACTGTGTGTTTTAAAATATCGGGATCGACATGTGAACGGCTGTAGATAATACGACACATCACACACCTGGCCGGGTGTGAGATGGCTATCATTCCAGTATAATTCCAAGGGAGTGGTTCCAGTATTTGGGTACGTTCACATGCCTATTCCAATATTTCCCCGCCCAGCAAGTACAAGTGAATCCATAATCCGACACAAAATAGTATAAGTCCAACCAGTACACGGATGGTTCCAGTAAATGATTCCAGGGTGGTTCCAGTAGGTGGTTCCAGTAAATGGTTCCAGTAGGTGGTTCCAGTAAATAGAGGCCAAACTTAAATAAGTGAGTGTCGCATGAAATAGATCCAGTAATATCAAATCATGTTTGTAATACAGAATCAATAGAACTACCTACAACTGAAGTATAGTAAACAACAAGTAAATGGAAGAACTATCAGAGAATGTACTCGCCTATTACTCTGAAAAGAGTAGTGTAATATCAGATGTCTGCACCGGAGTCACATTGTCCTAAACAGAGTAATATGGGTTATAATATGTTTAAAATAAGGTAAATGAAGTCTACGATGCAATCTACATAATTTCTAAGTCAATCTAGGTCAAGTCAACTCTTGGTCAACTCTGGTCAAACCAAGAAGTCAAACTAGGTCAACCAAGTCAAACCTAAGCCAAACAAGTCTAAACTAGTCTAACAAGGTCTACAAGGCTACCCAAGTCTAATCTAAACTCTAACCTAACACACAGACATATCTATAGGCTATAGGCTATCATGCCTATGAACCACACCATAACACATGACTATATGACAAAATTTATATCTAAAATAATACACATAAAGATATATTATAATCTAACTTAGAATATTCATAGCTTATAGGCTACTATATAGATATCACACATACATTTTATATATCCATATTAATATATGATATGGTAACACACATTAGCATATAGGTTCCTATAATATATCCCACCTATATAGGATACCTAAAAATGGAATCTCACATACTCATAAGCATAATGAATTAGGAAAAGAATGTGTTTGTGTGTGTGTGAAACATGAGAGTGTGTGGTGTACATGAGACAATTGTGTGTGTGTGTGGGAAAGAGTGTGGCAAAGAACTGTGGCATGGCAAATCAGTGTGAGGTCTGGAACATAACAGTGAGGGGTTAACATTGTGTGAGGCATGAGGGTTCAATGTGTGTAGTGTCAAAGGAAATCAGGGATTACATGTGTGTGTACAGAATTTAGGGTGTGAGTGATACATGTGTGTGTCAGTGTCAAGAAAACAGGGCCTGTGTTCAGTGAGGTGTCAAGTGAGTGTGAGATATGAGTGAAAACAGTAGCAAATAAAACAGGGAAGGAAACCAAATGGAATCTGGAAAATAGAAAATCTCAGGTATTGGCAATCCATTTACAGTTGACAAGTTATAGGCTATTCATAAAGAAACTGGAATCAGCTTTAAATTAGGGAGAACCTGTCACGACCCACACCCACTGTTTGGATACGAGAACGTAACAACGCCCAGCCTATGCCGCAGTGTCGGCGGTAGAACGCTGTCCTAGGTCACATCATCTAACAATATAATGCTAAGCAGTTTATACTCCCCGAATGGGGTAACATAGCAGATACAGTCTCAATCACATCTAAGGTAGAGCATGATAAAGATAGATAAAACATGAAATCCAAAAGAGATACGGAGATAGAAGTCTAAGTGTCTAAGATACATAAACCCAGAAATACATCTCAAAACTCAAATACAGTAATCCACAAAGTAAATACAACTCCAGACAAAATGAAATAACTATCTAAACAACCTCTACTGTGTCTCCTCTAGGCTAGCAGGCAATCCCAGGCTATCTGTAAAATTTATCAACAGGTCCAGTCAGGACAGGAGCGAGCACAATACATCTCAACAGTTCATAGCAGGTTAGAAAATATAATCATACAATAAAGTAAGATACAAGTACTGAAAGAAGTGCAGTATTTAAACAGAGAGAGAAAACTGTAATAGAAATATCTACTATAAATAGAGAACTAACATGTGGCTAGTGAGTCAGAGTACAACATGGACATGTAAATGGCATGGGATGATTCTGATAAGACACTACGGAATGATTCTGATAAGATACTACTGGTATATTATTCACATGTCCACTTCTACTCCCCCGTACCCCCAATCAATACACAAGGATCCAACCAGGTTATGTTATGATTCTATATACAGCCCCCGAAGGGTGATAAGCCCCCGAAGGGTGGTACATAGTAGACCCATAAATGGGATAAGGATTCCAGGAAGACTCTGTGATCATAAGAGTATATGTCACAAGTGATCGAAGAACCAATGAAGCATAGTGATACGTCAAGTAAGTGAAACGCACAGAACATGTAGTACCCGATGCTCCCTAAGGATAACATCTCAAGAAGGGATCCACATAGTACCAATCTGTGTGACCAACGTGACAGTACAAGTAAAGTAATCTAATGCAGGAAATAATTCTAAGCAGGATATGAAATGATCATAGAATGTCCTCGCCTGATAACCTGAACAACTGATAAGTATAGGGGGGGTCCAACTGAAGCCACAGAGTCCTATTTAAAGCAACACAGGTTATAAGGTGTTCAAGTTGTAATAAATGAATCCACAAACAATCTATTTTATCCTAGGTTCTTCTAAGTCAAATTAACTCTAGGTCGACTTCGGTCAATAATTTAGTCAAACTAGGTCAAGTGTTGACTTACAGTTGACTGTTGGTCAACTGGTCAACTCTGGCCAAACAGGGTCAATTCTAGTCCAATTATTAAAGACATAAAGTGTACTTCGTTATTCGTACGTCGAAACTTACGACACGCAAATCGAGATAAAATGAACAACGGTAAAGTTGATAATCTTATTATGGTGATCCACGTGTCCATCTTGTCAATTTCAGCGATGTGAGATCACTGGAATTGACTGAGGTCAGTTTCGTTGTACTAATCCCGAAATAGGAACATTATAAGAATTAATTATTATTTATTTATAAAAAGGCTAAACTCAGAGAAATTATCAACAAATATTGTCGGACGATGAAATAAACATCGCCAATGTGTCCAGAATGGTCAAATTAGCTCGGATAGCCTCCCCATCGGTCCAATTTGGACACAAGGGCAAAAAGATAATTTCGGGTCAAAACGGTGTCCGTGTCGGAGCCGTTTTGCACCAAAAAATGTGCAAAAAAACAAGTCTATAAAATATAACAAATTATATGTCCACAAAACCATAATGACGATATGAACCCAACGGTATCTCCAGAATTGGATTCCGTTGACCCGATCTCAATTTGGCCCGTTGACCAGAACTTGGAATTCCGGTTTGCACGGAAATACGTGCCGGAGCCAAAGTTCTCAAAATTCAGCAAACTACATGTCAACGAGTCCAGAATGGCGATACAAACTCAACGGTATATCCGGAATTGGATTCCGATGAGCCGATCTCAAAATGACCCGTTGACCCGAATATTGGTATCCGACTTGCACCGAAATGCGTGCCGGATCCAATGTCCACCAAAACCTAGCAAATTATATATCAACGAGTCCAGAATGACGATACGAACTCAACGGTATATCCAGAATTGGATTCCGATAAGCCGACATCAAAAAGTCCCGTTGACCCAAAATGTGGGACCCACTTTGCACTAAAAAACGTGCCAGGGCCCACGTTCTCCAAATCTAACAAATTTTATATGAAAACATGCCAGAACGACGCCACGAGTCTAATGGTGGTGTCAGAAATGAAATCTGGAGTCCCGTGTTCAAAAATAGAATTTTATAAGTTGGAAATTACGAATTCGGACGGCCAAATTTGGCGTCGAATTCAACCAATCAAACAAGCTCACAATGAAACGAAACTGGAGGGGTAGTAAGAGGGTTATACCAGCTTCGCACAGGAACTGGTAGCACGCCAAAAGGAGCTGCGGTGGAGGAGATACAAGCTGACGAAGTTGGCCCCGCAAAACTGTCCAAATTTAATACAATTTAAACGGTCAACTTGGTGACCGGTTTTGATGCATCAAATGATAAAATTAACGGACGAAAATTGACAGGGGTGAAGGTGGATATACCGAGATTGAGACGGAGCAAAGAAATCGCCGATCCAACGGTCGGATTTCCGAAAAAACGTACGCGAAGTCGCTGCGACGAAACGCGATTCCAGCCCCGTTTTCGAGCTCGTCACGACGGGACGTCGTGCAAAACGCACGAATCGTCTCGATGGCGTATCCCGGAGGACGGTGGCCGTCAAGGGGCTGCTCGTCGGAGTGGGGCGCCTGTCCAGGGTAGCCACGGCGGCCGTGCGGCGGCACGGCGGCGCACGACAGCGGCCCGCGCGCGCGCACATGTGCGCCTGTGCGCGGTGCAACAACTGCTGCTGGCCGCTGTGCGGCGCGGCGAGGCTGCGCCCTAGCCCGGCGAGGCAGGGCGGCTAAGGTGGAGGTGGTGGCGAGCTAAGGTGGCGCGGTGGAGGTAGATGGCTGGAATGGTGAAGTGGTGGCGGCGGTTTCATGGTGGTGGAGGAGATGGAGGAGGAGAGGGAAGAAGGAGGAGCTCGGTTGTGGAGTGGTCGGCGGTGAAGCCACGGCGAGGCTGGGACGACCGGGGGGGGGGGTGAGGTGGTCGGGTTTGCCATGGGAGGAGAGGTCGGGTCATGGTGAGGAGTTGGTTGCTGGTGTTGTGTTGAAGTGTTGTAGGAATTTAATAGAAGGAGAGAGAGAAATAGATAAGTTATAATAATTAATGAATGAGAGGGAGAGAGAGAGAGAAAATGTCACGCCCCAGAACCAGAATACTGGAGAGCGAGGGCAGACATAGCCAGCTACGTATAACGGAATGGAATCCACACCGCTATACGGTCACGGCTGTCTAGATATGTGAGGGTTTCACTACAATCCATCAGTCTCTTAAGGTCATAAAATAGCCTATTGTCTCAATCTCAACCAACTAATAATAATCACAAGATATCAGATCACCAAATATACAATTGTAAGGCATCCCAAACATTACATATCCAGATGATCATGAAGCTAGTAGTACACAATATAAGGACTAGCAAGAGTTTAAGTCATACAAGATCAACCTCGAGTTGCCAATCATGCTTACAGCCCGTAGGCAGACAGTAAATAAAGTTGCAAACGAGCTAACACTTGCTCGGCGGCTAAACGCCTCAAAAGAATAATTTTACAATAGAGTGGGAGAGCAAAAATAAACCCACTCGTTGCCCTGGTTACGCCTGGTGACCACCATCGGGCTGAAATGCAGGAAGATCCTTTGGTGCTGCTCCGGTATCTGGCCATACAAAACCAGCTGGGTCAGACCCCAGAAAGAGCAAGTGCCACAAAGGAGGGTTCACTTAAGAACTAAAACCAGCAATTAGCACAAGAGTATAATTACATAATAAAAGGCAGACAGTTTAAGAAAAGTATGATGGGTAATTATAAAGACAATCTTGCATAGAATTACTAAAAGACAGGACATATGGAAAGAAAGCATGACAGGATGATATACGATGAGATAACCATGGGACTATTCAGATAGCCAGGTTACAACCCGTAAACCAAACAAGGACCGGGGTTGTAACCCTTCGTCTGAACGGAACTTGGTTTCTCTCACCATTTATCGGCAAGATAAATATAAGAAATCAGGTCAAGTAACATTATGGAGTGACAATCATTATAGTGACAATCTGGAGTGATAATCATTATAGTGACAATCTGGAGTAACAATCATTATAGTGACAATCTGGAGTGACAATCATTCAATCATTCTGGTACAATCTTACAATCAATCAATTCTAGACAATACTATACTGGACTAGACTCCATCCAAGCAATCACGGCCAATCATTGCCTACGGCTTTCTACGTTAACTAACTAGGGTTATCATAATCCTAGTTACTAGCAAGATACAATAAGATGCTCCAAGTAGTCACAGGCCCTGCAGCTATCCAGGTTATCCAGGCAATTATTATAGTGACAATTAAGAGAGTACCATGCATTAGAGTGACAATAGAGTTCAATCATTTAAAGTGACAATCAAGAGTGCCCCACATGACAGTGGGCTGGAAATGTGCCCTACTCGTCGGCAGGCTACAAGTCCAAACATTTGCGACCGGGATAACGGGATCGCCTGTAACTGGGGAACATCTCTTCATGTCTAATAAATTATACTAGTCATTAAGCTTAGTCCATTTCAGTAGGTACTCCTGACCGTGGTACTCAGGAGTCCCCTCCTAGACATGATGCAAGACAGGACTGGATTATTTGTACAAGCACAATCGCCTACGGTGTCTGGATTAATTATACAGGTCATGTCATGTCAGGTAGCCGTCGCAACAGCTTATCAAGATATATCATGTCAGGTTATCATGCCAAGTGTACTTGTCAGGAGTGCGCCACGGCGGGCCACTATCAGGTCATGTCAGGTTATTATGTCAGGAGTGCACCACTACGGGTCACTATCACTTCATGCTCAATTATCAATTACAAACATATCAAATGAATTCATGATTATCAAGTTCATGACAAAAGGCGTAAGGATATAAAATGGGCGTAAAATATCTAATAAAGGGGTTACGAAATATGGGCAAATAATGATAAATAATAGTACACAGGACCATGAGAAAGTCATGCGGTTCAGTCATATGCGGCCAGAAAAGGAGGGGGCGCATGCGGCTGGAAGTACAAGGGCGCCAACGGCTGGAAATTAATTAGGATCATGCGGCCCGGACTCAGAAGTCCATGCGTCCAGGGTCTAGGGTTCTCATGCGGCTCGGGGATCAGGGCCTATGAGGCTGGCAAGTGCTTGAGTTTATACGGTTCAGGGAAGTGAGCGCATATGCGGCTCGAATTAGAGAGGGGGTCTTCATGCGGCTGATGGCGAACTCAAGTCCATGCGGCCATATAGCAAAACCCATACGGCCCGGAAGAAGTGAGGGCGCATGAGGCTGGGTCAATTCGATGGCTTATGCGGCTGGGGGAAACAGTTGTATATGCGGCTCGAGAAGAGTTCGTTCCCAGCCCTGCGACTAAGTCCATGTAGACTCATGCAGCTGATGGGAAATGAGCCCATGCGGCTGAGTATGAGACTCAGCCTCATGCGGCTGGGACTAAGTTTCATGCGGTTTAGAAGTACAAGGGTCTCATGCGGCTGATGGCGACTTGCCGTATGAATACTCATGCGGTCAAGTACAGCCATGCGCCAGGGAACTGTTCTTCTTCTCCAAAAATTCTGAGGAGAAGAACACTAGGAACCCATACCTTCCAAGCTTCATAAAACTTTCATCCGGAGCCCAAATCCGAACTTCCATAGATCAAAATGGGGTAGAACAAAATTTTTTACAACATGGAACCATCAAAACATAGAAATAACAAGATTAAGTAGATCAAAACCCAAGAAATCCGAAAATAAAATAAATATAGATCTACAAGAATCTAGCCATGGAAAGTGAAAATGCCAAGTACTAAAGTTCTTTAGAATGTAGTAAGGAAGAGAATGAAGTAATAAAATTGGAGTTCCTCCATGAAGCAAGTTGCACTTGCCTAGAACTCTCTCTCCTCTCTCTGGTAGGTAAGAAGTAAATGAGGAAGAAGAAGAGTAATATAGAGAGAGAATGAAGAGGGCTAATAAATACAAATGGTGGTGGTAGGTAGGGGGTTCACCTTGGGTTCATCATGAACCCAATCAAAACCAAGCCAAGCCGAACCAACCAACCCAAATCAGGAATAAACCAAGTCAAGAAGGAAAACATGCAATGCAAGAATGAAATGCGTACACGTATTCCAAGAATACGAAATACGAACACAGGCATTACAACTCTACCCACCTTAAAAGAATTCCGTCCTCGGAATTTAATCAAGAGGCTAGAGGAGCAATGACAAGCTACATTAATCACATGCAAGCTATAACTAGGCAGACAATCACTTATTCAAGCAAGGAATCGAAGGTATGAGGCATAAGAAGACATTATACCTCACGAGTCAAACAAGTCGGGATAACGTGATCGGATATCATCCTCACACTCCCACGTTTGACTCTCCCAAGGAGCGATGAACTCAAGCAACATGAACTAAACTAATAGTCTTGCGCTTGAGGTCTCTCCCCTTGGTCAAACAGGGACACGGGCCTTTCCTCATACGAAAAGGTTGGTACCAATAACCGTTTCGAATGACCTAGGATACGGCTCGGGTCCGGGATGTACCGTTGTAATTAGGATACATGAAATACGTCATGCACCTCGCATAATGACGGTAGAAAAGCAAGATGAGAGGACACATATACCTCTCGGTCGATTCTGAACCTGAGCCTGGGCTAGGGCAAACTGCCGCGGGTTCTGTTGCTGGAAAGTCTGGGCCTGAGTCGGCAATGGCCTCGGGAACGGGAACTGCTGTTGCTGGTGAACTGGAGCTGGCACTGGTACTGGTGCTGGTGCTGGTGCTCTAACCGAGGGACTAGATATTGTCGATGCTGAATCAACTCTGAAAGGGCAGGACCCCACCCTATGATCCGGTGCTCCACACAATAAACACAATCCCAACGCCTTGCGACACTCCGCTACCACGTGTCCAGGCTTTCCATAATAAGAACAGTCTATGGCGGAAGACTGTGCTTGCTTCTGTTTCTGCTGAGGGTACGTCGGGGTTGAGTGCTGAACCGACGTAACTGAGGTTGCTTGCCTTGGAGTTCCAATAGTCAAAGCCCTAGCTGCCGGGGCTGGTGCGAAAGACTGATTCATCTGACTATGGGACCGCTTCCGACCTCCGGTTCTATCCACTATTCTCTGGGAGGTATACTCGTGCCTCCTTGCTGCTCGCAACACCGCATCATAGGTCTGATGCTCGAACTGTTCTACTGCCAATATAATCTCTAGGTGAAGTCCTTGCTGGAACCTCTGCGCTCTGTCAAACTCGGTTGCCACCAAAGTGGGAGCAAACCGACTGAGTCTGGAAAACTTGGCCGCATATCCGTCGACCGTCCTCCCCATCTGCTTAAGATTACTGAACCTGGTCTGCAAGTCATATCGAGCCACTGCATCATAATACTTGGTCTGGAACTTTTCGCTGAACACTGCCCAGGGGACAGGTGTGGCCAATCCTACTGCTTATGCGGCCCACCAACTGCGGGCTAGATCCAATAACTGTAGGCGCACCACAGCCACCTTCTCGTCTTCTGGAGTCTTCGCGGCTTCGAGAATCACCTCTATATCCTGTAGCCAAGCATCGGCAGCAATGGCATCCTCGCTGCCATCGAAGAATGGAGGGTTCAGGCGCTTAAAACTGTTGACCGTACTGTTCCCTCGGGGTCCACTTCTATTCAGAGCATCTTCCACTGCCTGGTGCAAGGCATCGCCTCTACGATCTTGGGAAGCTAACAATGATCTGATGAGACCCACCAAAGTGCCATCATCAGGATCTGCAGGCTGGACTGGCTGAACTGGCGGCTCTCCTCCAGTAGGTACGACTCGGAAGGCTGCTCCTGAGTGCTGGGCCTGATCTTCTGGTTGCTGCTGGTCCGCGGGAGGTGTTCCGTCTTGCTGATCAGCAGATCCAGGTTCAATGCCGCTGAAGAAGATGACATGGGAACAATAAGGAAGGACCAGGACAGATCAACGATTACAAGCATGTGATCAGGACAAGAATTTTAGGAATCAAGAGGATACGAGCAGAGTTCAAGGGCGAATATTGATTGAGACATCTATTCGGTAAACCCTCACACATCTTAATTTAACAAGACCTGCATGGGCCACCACTTAAACCATGTCACGCCCCAGAACCAGAATACTGGAGAGCGGGGGCAGACATAGCCAGCTACGTATAACGGAATGGAATCCACACCGCTATACGGTCACGGCTGTCTAGATATGTGAGGGTTTCACTATAATCTATCAGTCTCTTAAGGTCATAAAATAGCCTATTGTCTCAATCTCAACCAACTAATAATAATCACAAGATATCAGATCACCAAATATACAATTGTAAGGCATCCCAAACATTACATATCCAGATGATCATGAAGCTAGTCGTACACAAAGTAAGGACTAGCACGAGTTTAAGTCATACATGATCAACCTCGAGTTGCCAATCATGCTTACAGCCCGTAGGCAGACAGTAAATAAAGTTGCAAACGAGCTAACACTTGCTCGGCGGCTAAACGCCTCAAAAGAATAATTTTACAATAGAGTGGGAGAGCAAAAATAAACCCACTCGTTGCCCTGGTTACGCCTGGTGACCACCATCGGGCTGAAATGCAGGGAGATCCTTTGGTGCTGCTCCGGTATCTGGCCATACAAAACCAGCTGGATCAGACCCCAGAAAGAGCGAGTGCCACAAAGGAGGCTTCACTCAAGAACTAAAACCAGCAATTAGCACAAGAGTATAATTACATAATAAAAGGCAGACAGTTTAAGAAAAGTATGATGGGTAATTATAAAGACAATCTTGCATAGAATTACTAAAAGACAGGACATATGGAAAGAAAGCATGATAGGATGATATACGATGAGATAACCATGGGACTATTCAGATAGCCAGGTTACAACCCGTAAACCAAACAAGGACCGGGGTTGTAACCCTTCGTCTGAACGGAACTTGGTTTCTCTCACCATTTATCGGCAAGATAAATATAAGAAATCAGGTCAAGTAACATTCTGGAGTGACAATCATTATAGTGACAATCTGGAGTGACAATCATTATAGTGACAATCTGGAGTGACAATCATTATAATGACAATCTGGAGTGACAATCATTCAATCATTCTGGTACAATCTTACAATCAATCAATTCTAGACAATACTATACTGGGCTAGACTCCATTCAAGCAATCACGGCCAATCATTGCCTACGGCTTTCTACGTAAACTAACTAGGGTTATCATAATCCTAGTTACTAGCAAGATGCAATGAGATGCTCCAAGTAGTCACAGGCCCTGCAGCTATCCAGGTTATCCAGGCAATCATTATAGTGACAATTAAGAGAGTACCATGCATTAGAGTGACAATAGAGTTCAATCATTTAAAGTGACAATCAAGAGTGCCCCATATGACAGTGGGCTGGAAATGTGCCCTACTCGTCGGCAGGCTACAAGTCCAAACATTTGCGGCCGGGATAACGGGATCGCCTGTAACTGGGGAACATCTCTTCATGTCTAATAAATTATACTAGTCATTAACCTTAGTCCATTTCAGTAGGTACTCCTGACCGTGGTACTCAGGAGTCCCCTCCTAGACATGATGCAAGACAGGGACTGGATTATTTGTACAAGCACAATCGCCTACGGTGTCTGGATTAATTATACAGGTCATATCATGTCAGGTAGCCGTCGCAACAGCTTATCAAGATATATCATGTCAGGTTATCATGCCAAGTGTACTTGTCAGGAGTGCGCCACGGCGGGCCACTATCAGGTCATGTCAGGTTATTATGTCAGGAGTGCACCACTACGGGTCACTATCACTTTATGCTCAATTATCAATTACAAACATATCAAATGAATTCATGATTATCAAGTTCATGACAAAAGGCGTAAGGATATAAAATGGGCGTAAAATATCTAATAAAGGGGTTACGAAATATGGGCAAATAATGATAAATAATAGTACACAGGACCATGAGAAAGTCATGCGGTTCAGTCATATGCGGCCAGGAAAGGAGGGGGCACATGCGGCTGGAAGTACAAGGGCGCCAACGGCTGGAAATTAATTGGGATCATGCGGCCCGGACTCAGAAGTCCATGCGGCCAGGGTCTAGGGTTCTCATGCGGCTCGGGTATCAGGGCCTATGCGGCTGGCAAGTGCTTGAGTTTATGCGGTTCAGGGAGGTGAGCGCATATGCGGCTCGAATTAGAGAGGGGGTCTTCATGCGGCTGATGGCGAACTCAAGTCCATGCGGCCACATAGCAAAACCCATGTGGCCCGGAAGAAGTGAGGGCGCATGAGGCTGGGTCAATGCGATGGCTTATGCGGCTGGGGGGAACAATTGCATATGCGGCTCGAGAAGAGTTCGTTCCCAGCCCTGCGACTAAGTCCATGTAGACTCATGCAGCTGATGGAAAATGAGCCCATGCGGCTGAGTATGAGACTCAGCCTCATGCGGCTGGGACTAAGTTTCATGCGGTTTAGAAGTACAAGGGTCTCATGCGGCTGATGGGGACTTGCCGCATGAATACTCATGCGGTCAAGTACAGCCATGCGCCAGGGAACTGTTCTTCTTCTCCAAAAATTCCGAGAAGAAGAACACTAGGAACCCATGCCTTCCAAGCTTCATAAAACTTTCATCCGGAGCCCAAATCCGAACTTCTATAGGTCAAAATGGGGTAGAACAAAATTCTCTACAACATGGAACCATCAAAACATAGAAATAACAAGATTAAGTAGATCAAAACCCAAAAAATCCAAAAATAAAATAAACATAGATCTACAAGAATCTAGCCATGGAAAGTGAAAATGCCAAGTACTAAAGTGCTTTAGAATGTAGTAAGGAAGAGAATGAAGTAATAAAATTGGAGTTCCTCCATGAAGCAAGTTGCACTTGCCTAGAACTCTTTCTCCTCTCTCTGGTAGGTAAGAAGTAAATGAGAAAGAAGAAGAGTAATGAAGAGAGAGAATGAAGAGGGCTAATAAATACAAATGGTGGTAGTAGGTAGGGGGTTCACCTTGGGTTCATCATGAACCCAATCAAAACCAAGCCAAGCCGAACCAACCAACCCAAATCAGGAATAAACCAAGTCAAGAAGAAAATCATGCAATGTAAGAATGAAATACGTACACGTATTGCAAGAATACGAAATACAAACACAGGTATTACAGAAATTTTTTTTGGGAGTTAGGGTCGGCCATACTTGCTGTGAGTGAAAGTGAGGGAATAGAGGGTTAGGATTAATTGAGGAAATCAATGGCTAGGAATTAAATGGGGAAAAATTGTTCATTCCTATAGAGATTTAATTCAACGGAAAAATTCTAATAAATATAGAAAAATAGGTAGAAGAGTACTTGATATTTTTGGACAAGAAAATATGAGGGTGTTATTATGGAGAGTAACATGGAGCTGGGCTGGACTCGGTGGAGCCGGATTGGGTCAAAATTAGACATCGTGCAAAAATCGAATTAAAATTAGACGTCGATGATCCAGGATAAATAAGTAGCACATGGGGATTCCAATAAATAGGACACAAGTATCGGACGGATAGTAGGCTCAATGTGGGCCATGCCCATAATTGGGGCTGACAGGTTTTGGTCGACAGGGGACCCACAAATCAAGTTGGAAAATAAATGTGACACCGTGGGGTAAAATAAAATCGAGTCACGTGTCGGGAAAGTTGTGCGAAGCAAATGGAGCACAAGATGGCGTGTCTGAGTGGGACACGAAGGTCATGGGTGACGAGCGTCTCGAGTAGATCATCAATGAGAAGTTGGTTTCAAGAAACTGACTGGTCTTGCGCTCCCAATTTAAAAGTCACGGTAACGTACTAATAATGATCAAGGAAAAGAGTGGGAAAATTAAGTAATAATCAAATGGTCTAAATCGACCCGAAGTTCAGCGAAGCAAAAAGAGCACAAGGGAACAAGTTTGAGTGGGACACTATATACCATCATGAACGTAATCCTGTCCACCCTAAAACTCGTGAAGAAGGTTTCCAGAGTTGAACATCCCTGACACTCCAAATATCAAAGGCACGAAAAAGTATACTTAAGGAAAAAAATAACAGAATAAATTATTTATCGATACCAAATCAATCAGAAAATTAAAATAAAATAAAAAAAATCAACCCGAAATTCAGGGTGCTCACATCCTACCCACCTTATAAAAATTTTGTCCACGAAATTAAAATTGTTCATACTCCTAGGTCAAACCCCCACAATCAAGTCCCAGAACTTAAATAAATCATACCATCAAAAGGACAACGTACAGGGTCATGGCATACGGTGGTCGTGAAAGTCCCATCTAGGTATACTAGTCGTGCTAATACCAAAACGGTCATAGGATATCAAAACACACAAGCAATCGAGGGTGCTAAAATAGAAAGGTTACAAAAATAACAAATCATCAAAACTGTAAGGCGGTCTACCATCCTATATAAAAACTGGTACTTATTAAAAAATTAAAGAAAGGTAACTACCAATCATCTAAAAGGCTACAGAAAAATCAAATTCAAAAGTTAAAGAATTGAAAGTCACTTGCATTGAAATCCAATCACAATATATATATATATATATATATATATATATATATATATATATATATATATATATATATATATATATATATATATATATATAGAGAGAGAGAGAGAGAGAGAGAGAGAGAGAGAGCGTTAGAGAGGAAAAGCTAGCATTATGTGTATGGGGACATGTTCATATGGTTAGATAGTAGGCGTGGGTGTACGTGAATATACATGAAAGTGTAGATGAGGATTTGGATTTCAAAACAACGGCTATCAAGTTACACTAATCATGGCATATTGGTTAAACAATCTACAATACACAATTCATTTACTCCTAACATGCATGGCTTAACCATATACATACATATATATAAAGAGGTAGAGATTAAGTTATGTATCTATATACATTATAACATGTATGCCTAAGCTCTATATATATATATATATATATATATATATATATATATATATATATATATATATATATATATATATATATATATATATATATATATGAACCTAACATAGAGGGGAAAGGGTTAGGTTACATGGCAGTGTATAATATGTTAGGGGTGTGTGTGTGTCCTTGTACAGGGTTATAACTTAGTATTGAATGATTAAATCCAGTTTTAGTTCAGCATTTACATGCAAAGTCTGAAATGAGCTAAAATTTAAAGCAGTGAAATATTAACATGATGCAGTCTCAGATTTTAGGGTTTTGAAATATTACAACCAATCTCAACGCTCCCAATACATCCTAACACGATAGAAATGAAACCCTAACATACTATCCACACATTTATCTACGCATACAGTTCAATATTACATGTTAAATCCGAAATTGAACTAAACATTGGAAATTAATGTGAAAATGTTAACATGTAACTATTCAGGATTTTGGAAAAATTTGAACATCAAAACCAACTCAATGTTTATCACAACCTAATATGTAAGAATATGAAACCTAAATTTATATCCCAGCTTACAACAATGTACACAGCTCTAAATATTACATAAAAAAATTAAAACAACAAATTGAAATAACATTTGGAATCCGTATTAAGGGTTAATATGCACACAGTCTCAGATTTTACAAATTTAACATAACTTAACCAATTTCTCTAAAAATCGAAACCTTGTACATACATACATGTGCAGTGATATAAACAAAACTATTATCATAAAATTTTATATTTAAATTACGAGTTAAGCTAGGAAAAGCAGAGAATCAGAAATATTGGGGTTTTGAAAATTTCACAACAACAACATATTAATAGGTATTCAGATAGGTGGAAATCAAAGGGTAGCATGCATACGTGTCAGGCAAGTGTCCACTATATATATATATATACTCATATATTCTCATGTCCCAAAAAAATTAATTCTACGTTAAGACTAACATTTAGATTCCTACCAAAATTGTAAAGTAGGTGATTGACGAAATCAAGACAGTTTTATTATCATTATTTAATACTAGAATAATATCAAGAAAGAAATAACGATAAAATCTGTTTGCTTATTTGTCTAAAAGAAGGAATCATTTTGAAACCCAGAGCTAAATTATCAAATCCAAGATAAGGTCTAGCAAAGTCATCGATTCATGGTATTAAGAAAAACTCATAGCAAGAAGTTACACAAGGTTTATAAAAACAGCTAAACCTGCTCCTAAGTTAAATAATGAGAAGCAAAATAAATCAAAACAAATAATAATTCTTTTCTTTTTGAAGGACTGCAACAAAAGTAGAGAAAACATGTTTGAAAACATTAATGGTACAATCTGATAATCATATGCGTCTATCCAAAATCATGGTATTCTAAATCCTCATCATACTAGTAAGCAAGGCTACGATAATCACAGAGTCCTTGACTTATGCACATACCTCTAGAATCATGGTATTTAACATTTTTGCGGTGCCGCTAGCTTGGCTGCGAAAACCTTAAATTCCCACACCCGAGAAATATATCCAAAGTCAGACTATATGTCCTCACCATGCTGGCTAATGTGACTATAGAAGACTAGATTCCAAAACTCAGATGACCTAGCCCATATAATTTCATCTTGTCAAAAATTAAATTAAATCAACAATAAATACCCAAAAAAACAAATCAATTTATCAACAAACATCAAAATTCAAAAATGAATAAAATCTATCAAAATACAAACTCGGATGCAACATCTATCATCAAGATTCAAAATTCAACAATCTTTATCAAAATTAATAAATACAAACTCAAATTCAATAATAATACATCAGAATCAAATTCAACAACAGAAAGTAAAGATAAATCAAATTAAGGAAAAAGAGTTTTCAAATCGGAGTTAAACAAGATTCTCAAGGGTCGTCCCAGGAATCTCTCAAGGGTTCCTAACTGTGATTGAGTACCTTCAAAAATATATCCTATTCCTAGTGCAGGCTGTAGTGGTACTCTAGTTCGAATACCACTACACAAACTCGACCTGTATGGGCCACCACTAAAAACGTGTCACGACTCGCACCCACTGTTTGGATACAAGAACGTAACAACGCCCAGCCTACGTCGCAGTGTCGGCAGTCACTACTAAAATATGCTTAAATAGCGACGTATATTAGCGACGGCGGAAATACGCGTCGCTGATAATTGCATATAGCGACGTCGTGTGCTACACGTCGCTGTACGTCGCTGAGTAGCGACGTTCAGCGACGTAGTATAATTTATGTCGCTGGCTTGCGACGTTTAGCGACGTATCATGTAGGCGTCGCTGTTTTATTTTATATAGGGTTCCTGGCCCGATCGAAATCCCAAAATTTTCACCCAAAAATTTTTTCCCGCTCTCCCCTCTCCTCCTGGCGAACCCTCCCCCTCCGGCGACCACTCCCTCCGGCGAGACCCTCCCCCTTCTCCCCCCGGAGACCCCGTTCGCCCGTTGACCCCTCCCTCTGGCGACCAGCCTCCCTCCTCCGACGAAGGATCCTTCCTCGCCGCTTCCTCCTCCGACGAAGCCACCCTCCTCGCCGCCTCCATCCTCCGACGAAGCCACCCTCCTCAGGTAAACCCTAACCCTAGCCCTAGCTATCTAGACACAGACACGGACACGAGAACTCTAACCCTAGCTGCTGGGGTGGTCTTTCTGTCGAGGGGGGAGAGAGGGGTGGGGTTGGGTACAGGGGGTGGGGGGGCTTACTGTCGAAGGGTGGAGGGAGGGGTGGGGGTACCTGGGGGGTGCAGGGGTAGGGGGAGGGGGGCATGGTTGGGGTGGGTGCAGGGGGAGGAGGGCAGGGGAGGGAAGGCAGGGGAGGGTTGGGGTGGGTGCAGGGGTATGGGGAGGGGGAGCAGGGGAGGGGGGAGGGGGGGCAGGGGAGGGTTGGGGTGGGTGCAGGGGTAGGGGGAGGGGGGCAGGGGTGAAGTGTATATTTTGGTTGGGGTGGGTGCAGGGGTATGGGGAGGGGGGGCAGGGGAGGGGGGAGGGGGGGAGGGGGGAGGGAAGGCAGGAGAGGGTTAGGGTGGGTACAGTCTGCCACTTTTCTTTATCGAGTACGATTTTGTTGCTTCTCTCGCTCTTCCTCTTGGTCTCCATTGAATGCTGGTCTACTGCCATTAATATTGGTCGATAGATTTCTCTGTCACATATTGCAAGTGGTACTAAGAAAAAAGAAAAAAAAAAGAAAGGAGAGAATAGATGTGACTCAAATGGACCGAAGTAGGTGTAGTAGTAGCAGTAAGAGCGGGACATGAACCGGGCTCATGACATTTTGAACTTTGGAAGACAATGCCATGTTAACTACTTCCTTTCCTTGCTTATGTTTGTGATTTATTATGATATATAATGGTGATGTTAATTCTTTCCAAATGTTAGGATCGTTACAAATCTTGTTGGCTCGAAAATAAATTTTCTTCGTGCATGCCTACTTCACATTATAGGATTTTATTTTTTGTTCAAGGGATTCGCAAAATGTAGGGATATATACCATTTGAAATTCATTTGAAATTCATTTGAAATCCATTTGAAATTCATTTTAAGAATCTGAAATGTTGACGATATATACCCAAGGTTCACAATATCGGTATCGGAATCGGTATCGGACTATTCCTATGAGTATTGGTATCGGCGATACCGGTAGTATCGGCGGTATCGTATCGGAGTATCGAACTTTGGTATCGGAAAACAAATAATTATTAATAAATTATTTACATTTAAAAACATATATTTTATACATTTAGGCATAATTTTAAGTATTTCAGCGTTATTTCTTAGTAGTTTTGAAATTATATGAAATAGTAGTCACCCTTACCGATTGGTTTTGCGGAATTGACCGGAACAAAGACCCCCAATGTCGGTATCGGTCAATATTTGGTATCGGTCTGTATCGGATCGAAACATGCCAAACCGTATCGGTATCGGCCTGTTGGATAATATCATTGTTATTAGTAACTGTCCAATGTCGGTATAGTATCGGAACATGCCAATGTCGGTATCGGTCTGTATAGTATCGGTATCGGAACATGCCAATGTCGGTATCGGTCAATATTTGGTATCGGTATCGGTCTGTATAGTATCGGAACATGCCAATGTCGGTATCGGTCAATATTTGGTATCGGTCTGTATCGGATCGAAACATGCCAAACCGTATCGGTATCGGTCAATATCATTGTTATTAGTAACTGTCCGCTACTAATGTGTGTCCCATAATAAGACATTATATACGAATTTGTGCCTGTTGGATAATGTGTGTCCATCTTTGCAGAATTATTTTCAAATGGATATGAATTACTACTTGCGGAATCGTTCATGGATGTACAATCGTCGTCCTGATGATATGTGTGGTGTGCGGGATGAATATATAGCGGGAGTAGAGCAGTTCCTACAGTTTGCTAAGGCGTTCCCTCAGTACATGGACGGCACCAAAATTAAGTGTCCGTGTGTGAAATGTCATAACGTGAAATATTATCCAGAAGTGGAAGTGACATATCATTTGTACTCGAGGGGTTTCACGCCTAATTACTATCAGTGGACCGCACACGGAGAACTTGTGTCTTTAGCATCAGAGCCGGAGCCTTATGTTGAGCCGTATATGCATGCGGGACCTAATTTTGTTTCAGATAATCATGCATACGACGACGGGTGCATGAACATGGTTTTCGACGCTGCGGGGCCTAGTTTCGTTCATGATGCACCTGAGGAGGCACCGAACGCCGATGCTGCACATTTCATGGAGTTGCTGGAGAATGCAAGGACTCCATTGTATCCTGGTTGTGAGGATCATTCACCGTTGGAGGTGGTTACAAGACTGTTGAGCATTAAGTCAGATTTTAACATGTCGCAAGAATGCTACAACCGAGTGTTGGAGTTGATTATAGAGATCTTGCCGGCGGGTGCTAAGTTGCCTAAAGACTTCTACCGGTCTAAGAGGATGGTGAGATCGCTCTGGATGGGATACAAAAAAATCGATTCCTGTCGCAATGGGTGCATACTGTACTACAAAGACGACAAGGACGCAGATGTGTACAGATTTTGTGGTACTGATCGCTATAAGACAACTAGTACAGGAAGGTCTACCGGTGCAAGAAGACCGATCGATTCAATGCACTACTTGCCTTTAACACCGCGGTTGCAAAGATTATTTATGGTGAAAGAGACGGCCGAAAATATGAGTTGGCACATGCGAGAACAGATTGAAGGAGTGTTGGATCACCCATCCGATGGAGAAGCGTGGAAGCACTTTGATCGAGTGTATCCAGATTTTGCTTCAGATCCGCGAAATGTCAGGTTGGGACTATCTTCTGACGGTTTTACTCCTTTTGGTCTTTCGGGATCCCAGTATTCGTGCTGGCCTGTGATTGTTACTCCGTATAACCTACCGCCTTAGATGTGCATGAAGACTCAGTACATGTTTCTAACCGTTATAATTCCTGGTCCGAACAATCCCAAGAGGAACATTGACGTGTACTTACAGCCTTTGATAGATGAGTTGAATCAGTTATGGGAAGTAGGCGCTAACACGTACGATGTTTCCAGGAAGCAAAATTTTCAGATGAAGGCAACCCTTATGTGGACCATCAACGACTTTCCGGCCTTGTGAATGTTATCTGGATGGAGCACTCATGGCCGTCTCTCATGTCCGTATTGCATGGACCGTAGTAAGGCTTTCCGCTTGAAACACGGCGGAAAGCCGTGCTTCTTTGATTGTCATCGGCAATTTCTGCTAAAAGATCATCCGTTCAGAAGTAACAGGAATGCTTTTCGTGTCGACGTTGTAGAGAAGGGTAATCCACCGCCAAGGTGGTACGGAGACACGATATGGGAGAAGGTTAAAGATTTTCCAAGTGCTATCGAAGATCCTACAACTGGGTACAAGTGCGATGGATTTGGTAGAGTTCATAACTGGACAAAGAGGAGCATATTCTAGGATCTGCCATACTGGAGTACCAATCTGATCAGACATAATCTTGATGTCATACATATTGAGAAGAATATGTTTGATAACATAATTAATACTGTGATGGACGTAAAGGGAAAAACGAAAGACAATCCCAAGGCCAGGTTGGACTTAAAAGAAATATGCAAACGCCCTGCGTTGCATTTGATACAGCAGAATGGAAAACAGTTCCTTCCGAAGTCAATTTTTTCGCTGGACAAGGAGGATAAAGTGAGACTTTGTCGGTGAATCCAGGGCCTAAAATTTCCAGACGGATATGTGTCAAATCTGAGAAGATGTGTCGATCCGAAGGAAAACAAATTGACGGGTATGAAGAGCCACGATTGTCACGTATTCATGGAGAGGTTAATTCCGATTGCATTTCGGGAATTCTTACCGCAGGCAGTTTGGGATCCATTGACGGAGCTTAGCATATTCTTCAGGGATCTTTGTTCTAAGAAATTGCTCGTTAATCGTCTAGAAAAGCAAGAGAAGGACATTGCGGTAACACTATGCAAGCTAGAGAGGGTGTTTCCTCCTGGATTCTTCGACTCTATGGAGCATTTGCCGATTCATCTATCCTATGAGGCACGTGTTGGTGGACCCGTCGAATATCGATGGATGTACCCGTTCGAGCGACATTTGAATCACCTAAAAAGAAAGGTGAAAAATAAGGCACGGGTCGAGGGTTCTATTTGTGAAGCCTATGTTCTCGAGGAGATTACAACCTTTTGTTCGATGTATTTCAAGCCTCATGTTACAACTAATAGAACGAGAGCTTCCAGAAACGACAAGGGAGATCATGAAAGTAATGATACAATACTGAAGGTATTCAATGCTCCAGGAAAGCCATCGGGTAAGATGAAAAAGAGATATCTGAACGATGATGAGCTAAGGGCTGCTCAGGTGTATGTATTACTCAACTGCGACGAGGAGGAAGTAGAGAAACTGGAGGGATAAGTAATTAATACGTCTATATTATTTTAATAGTATTAATTATTATACTATTACATTAATTGAATGATGTTATTTTTAGCATATTTAATGATGATGTGAGGTCGGATAGGCCACACATAACAGAAGAAGAACTAGAACAAGAAATGAGGCGTTATTTTCCATCATGGTTGAGTGCATATGTAAGACTTGAGAACTCTGTAATTACCTTTTTGTATATGCACTTGATTGAGAATGAGCTTAATTGCTTCTTTCGTGGTATTTAGGTCGATTGTCCATACGCAAGACTTGAGAATGAGTCTATTAGAACGCTAGCCAAGGGACCAATTTATGCTGCAAAAATATGGCCAAGCTACTGTGTTAATGGGTTTAGGTTCAAGTCAACAACTTGCCCGATCAGAGACAACTTTGTGGATCTCGATTCCACCAAAAACAGCTGTTTGTGTATCAGATCTTCGAACTACAAAGATGTTGATGCGGGCAACGATTTCTATGGCGTGTTACGGGAGATTGTGGAGCTGACATATAGTTATGGAATAGAGCCTGCTAAAATTGTGTTATTCAGGTGTGATTGGTTCGATCCGATTGAAGGTCAAGGTTGGAAAGTAGACAAGCACGGTCTTGTTGATATAAACTATCGGCGTCGATATCAAGCCTATGAACCATTTGTCCTATCAAGTCAGGCTCAGCTCGTGTACTTCACAAGTTATCCTAAACGGGGAACAACAAGGTCGGACTGGTGGGCAGTATGCAAGACCAAAGCTAGAAATACCTTTGAGGTTGACGATATAGCTTATCAACAGGATGAACTACCTCTTGTAACAAATATTATAGAAGTGGACACGACGGAAGTTTCCTATTACACATCTAATTGTGTAGAAGAAGTAGAATTATCTGAAGAGGAAGATGCAGATGAAAGTGAAGATGTAGAGGAGGAAGAAGAAGAAGAAGAAGAAGAAGAAGAAGAAGAAGAAGAAGAAGAAGAAGAAGAAGTAGATGAGCTAAACGAACTAGATGAATTTTCAGAAGAGGATTAAATCTGTACGTTTGTTTTATAATCATATTTGACACTTTAGTGACACTTCTATCATATAAATCTGTGACACTTCAGTGACACTTTATTGACACTTTTATTGACACTTCAGTAACACTTTTTGACTATGATATTTTTCAAAAATCTGTGATGTCTATCATATAAATATGTTTTTTTGTTTTATTGTCATATGTTTTATTGTCAGGTATGACTAGACCATCTGGACGACGCAGAGGATTATATATTAGGCAGCCCCGTCAGCCTCGGGCTGGGGATGGAGAGGGCAGTTCCGTACCCTCATCCTCATCTCCGAGTACGCCAGTGTACCGTTCTGTTTCCGGTCTATTACCGTGACAGGGCAGTTCTAGCAGGTTGGCGACTCCTCCCTCGTCGTCCAGCCTTCCTGTTCCCGGTCCATTACCGGGACAGGGCAGTTCTAGCAGGTTGGCGACTCCTCTCTCGTCGTCCAGCCTTACTGATCCCGCGTCCAGCATCCCTGATCCCCCGTCCAGCATTCCTACTGTCGACGGCTCTATGGAGGGAGCCCACGCCGATCATATGGAGGACGACGATCAGACTGATCCTGCCCAGGCAGAAGGTGAGAGCGACCCTCCATGCGCTCCCCCGGGCGAGACGCGTATGGAGATTTGGACGGACGGGCCTATGAAGTAAGTTAATTAATTATTATATATTTCTCAAATGATTATATGTACATATATATTCATGAAAAATTATTATTGTATAGATATCGGCCTTCTGCAGTACAGAGACAGCTGGGGACATTTGTGAGGCAGAACTATGGTGGGCCTTGGCTCAACTACTCAGATGCTCCCGCAGATAGGAAGGCCTTTTGGTTCGCCCACTTCAAGGTAAAAAATTTGTTTATTTTTAAATTTTAATAATCATTTGTGTATATTATACAACTTTTGTATTTTACTTCTTGTAGAGGACCTATTTCTATCCACCACACCGGGCGGCGAGGATCGAGGGCCAATTTCCTGCCGTCATAGCCAAGCTCATCCGTGATGCGATCGACGACCAGAAGCGTCGTGATCGCGCAGGACGTCCGATCCAGGGTTGGATTACGCCAGAGCAGTGGACTGCGATGAAGGCTAGATTCAGCGAGCGCCAGTACCAGGAGCGGTCTGAGAAGGCCAAGGTGGCGCGGTCGAGCGCCGGTAAGTGGTGTGGCGGCTCCATTCCGATGACGGAGCATTTTCGTCGTCTGGTACGTTTCCTATGACGGACATTAATTTATATATAGTTCGATATAATATTTAATACTAATAATAGATAATATATTTTAACAGGTAAAGAAGGGTGAGGACCCGAACATGGTGACCGTCTTCCTGGTCACCCATCGGAGGGCTGGGGACTTCATTGACGAGAGGGCGACGCAGGCATATGTAAGTTCTATTCAACTAATATTAACTGACTATAATTTAGAAAACAGGAAAATAGATATCAATATAGACTTTAGTAAACACTTACACGTTAGCAAACATGTTCTAGGCCGAGTTTGTTCGGCTACAGAAGGAGGCGGCTGATGCTGCTGCTGCTGCTAGTGCGCAAGCAGAGGGAGGGGCTGGTACTTCCTTCCAGCCGCCTACAGAGCCATCGCCGGACGAGCTCTGGATGACCGCCGTTGGCGGTCTTCAGAAGGGTACGTACTACGGTACGGGATCCTACGGCACGTATTTGGCTTCAGAGTCATCCCGGGCCCCCTCTGTCAGTGCGCAGTCTCCGGCTACGCAGGCGTCGTCACGAGCTGAGGATGTTCGTCGTCAGATTGAGGAGCTGCGTCGCGAGTTGCAGCAGCAGATTTCTGATGCGGTCGAGCGACGATCCGACCCTCCGATCGTCACCGGACGATTTGATACGGTCGAGCGCAGTATACAGGAGCTGATGAGTCTGCATCAGGCTGCAGCTGCCAACTTGTAGACGCTCACCGAGTCTACGCAGCGCACGGAGCGTAGACAGGTCGAGCTGGACGGATCGCAGAGGAGCCTTTCTCTCTCAGTCGCTCAGTATACTGAGAAGGTGGTGAGTGCCTTTGCTGCGCATGGTGAGCGACTGCGAGAGCTGGAGCAGGTACGTCCTCCGGGTCCATCGACGGTGTCGACTCCAGATACTGTACTGCCTCCGGCGCCGACTCCAGACATTGTACTGCCTCCTACTGCCCCTACGGTACAGCTCACCCAGGAGCAGTATGACTACATTCTATCCCAGTTGCGCGGCAGGGGTCCGCAGTGATTTTATTAGTTTTTTATGACTTGTATGTATTGGCCCTATGGGCAAATTGTTTATTCATATACTGTTGTTTATACACTTGGTGGGAGACTTTTTATCATCTTCCATTTTTATTTGACTCTATTGGATGTTTGTGAGGATGTGTGTCTTTGATATTTACTTTGCACTGCCTCCTATTTTTATTGTGATATTTACTGTGATATCTGCGACGGGATGACAAATATACCTACGCTGGGTTATAAGCGATGATCTGATATACAAAGGAGATGCTGCCGAAATTTTAAAAAAATATATTGTGTATTTTTTTTATGATGTGTGTCTGTGTTTACAGTGAATGTGAAATATAGTGTTCGGAACCATCGACAGTTTCGATTACTGTTGTATGTTTTATCTTGGATAGAAATAGCAACAGTTCAGGGTGCACTTCTGAGAGCTTCATTTTCACGTCCTTCACTTTCTCGGACGTCGTAAAGGTTCCCGAGAAGGTGAAGGACGTGAAGAGGAAGCTCTGAGAAGTGCACCCTGAACTGTTGCTCTTTCTATCAAATATAAAACATACAACAGTAAGCGAAACTGTCGATGGTTCGAACACTGCACTTCACACACACTGTAAACACAGACACACAGCATAACAAAAATATTAATTATATTAAAATTTTTTTTTATATTAGCGACGTATAGCGACGTTCTGCGACGTACTGCGACGTCACACAGACGTCGTTATACGTCGCTAACTAGCGACGTTACGTCGCTCGACGTCGCTAATATACGTCGCTACTTTGCCCACGTGGCCACGTGGATGCCATGCCTCGTCATCATTTATAAACTTTTGAAGCGTCGCTAGTTGTCGCTTTACGTTGCAATGTTGGCGACGTACTTATACGTCGCTATCTGTCGCTCATTTTGCGACGTCTAGCGACGATTAACTATGCGTCGCAAATAGCGACGTTTTGCGACTAAATTGCCATCTGCGACTTGCCTATAAGCGACGTAGGTTTTTCGTCGCTAATTACGTCGCAAATCATTGTTAGCGACGTATTTCCTGTATTTAGCGACGTCTCCTGACGTCGCTAATCTGGGTTATTTTAGTAGTGAGTAGAACGCTGTCCTAGGTCACATCATCTAATAATATAATGCTAAGCAGTTTATACTCTCCGAATGGTGGTGACATAGCAGATACAGTCTCAATCACATCTAAGGTAGAGCATGATAAAGATAGATAAAACATGAAATCCAAAAGAGATACGGAGATAGAAGTCTAAGTGTCTAAGATACATAAACCCAGAAATACATATCAAAACTCAAATACAGTAATCCACAAAGTAAATACAACTCCAGACAAAATGAAATAACTATCTAAACAACCTCTATTGTGTCTCCTCTAGGCTAGCAGTCAATCCCAGGCCATCTGTAAAATTATGAACAGGTCCAGTCCGGACAGGAGCGAGCACAATACATTTCAACAGTTCATAGCAGGTTAGAAAATATAATCATACAGTAAAGTAAGATACAAGTACTGAAAGAGGTGCAGTATGTAAACAGAGAGAGAAAACTATAATAGAAATATCTACTATAAATAGAGAACTAACATGTGGCTAGTGAGTCAGAGTACAATATGGACATGTAAATGGCATGGGATGATTCTGATAAGACACTACGGAATGATTCTGATAAGATACTACTGGTGTATTATTCACATGTCCACTTCTACTCCCCCGTACCCCTAATCAATACACAAGGATCCAACCAGGTTATGTTATGATTCTATGTACAGCCCCCGAAGGGTGGTAAGCCCCCGAAGGGTGATAAGCCCCCGAAGGGTGGTACATAGTAGACCCATAAATGGGATAAGGATTCCAGGAAGACTCTGTGATCATAAGAGTATATGTCACAAGTGATCGAAGAACCAATGAAGCATAGTGATACGCCATGCAAGTAAAACGTACAGAACATGTAGTACCCGATGCTCCCTAAGGATAACATCTCAAGAAGGGATCCAAATAGTACCAATCCGTGTGACCAACGTGATAGTACAAGTAAATAATCTAATGCAGGAAATAATTCTAAGCAGGATATGAAATGATCAGAGAATGTACTCGCTTGATAACCTGAACAGCTGATAAGCATAGGGGGGTCCAACTGAAGCCACAGAGTCCTATTTAAAGTAACACAGGTTACAAGGTGTTCAAGTTGTAATAAATAAATCCACAAACAATCTATTTTATCCTAGGTTCTTCTAAGTCAAATTAACTCTAGGTCGACTCCGGTCAATAATTTAGTCAAACTAGGTCAAGTGTTGACTTACAGTTGACTGTTGGTCAACTGGTCAACTCTGGCCAAACAGGGTCAATTGTAGTCCAATTATTAAAGACATAAAGTGTACTTCGATAATCGTACGTCGAAACTTACGACACGCAAATCGAGATGAAATGATCAACGATAAAGTTGATAATCTTATTATGGTGATCCACGTGTCCATCTTGTCAATTTCAGCGATGTGAGATCACTGGAATTGACTGAGCTCAATTTTGTTGTACTAATCCCAAAATACGAACATTATAAGAATTAATTATTATTTATTTATAAAAAGGCTAAACTCAGAGAAATTATCAACAAACATTGTCGGACGATGAAATAAACATCGCCAACGTGTCCAGAATGGTCAAATTAGCTAGGATAGTCTCCCCATCGGTCCAATTTGGACACAAGGGCAAAAAGGTAATTTTGGGTCAAAACGATGTCCGTGTCGGAGCCATTTTGTACCGAAAAACGTACAAAAAAACAAGTCTATAAAATATAACAAATTATATGTCCACGACATCAGAATGACGATTCGAACCCAACGGTATCTCCAGAATTGGATTCTGTTGACCCGATCTCAATTTGGCCCGTTGACCAGAACTTGGAATTCTGGTTTGCACGGAAATGCGTGCCGGAGCCAAAGTTCTCAAAATTCAGCAAACTACATGTCAACGAGTCCAGAATGGCGATACGAACTCAACGGTATATCCGGAATTGGATTCCGATGAGCCGATCTCAAAATGACCCATTGACCCGGATATTGGTATCCAACTTGCACCGAAATGCGTGCCGGATCCAATGTCCACCAAAACCTAGCAAATTATATGTCAACGAGTCCAGAATGATGATACAAACTCAACGGTATATCCAGAATTGGATTCCGATGAGCCGACATCAAAAAGTCCCGTTGACCTAGAATGTGGGACCCACTTTGCACCAAAAAATGTGCCAGGGCCCACGTTCTCCAAATCTAACAAATTTTATATGAAAATATGCCAGAACGACGCCACGAGTCTAATGGTGGTGTCAGAAATGAAATATGGAGTCCCGTGTTCAAAAATGGAATTTTACAAGTTAAAAATTACGAATTCGGACGGCCAACTTTGGTGTCGAATTCAACCAATCAAATAAGCTCACAATGAAACGAAACTGGAGGGATAGTAAGAGGGTTATACCAGCTTCGCACAGGAACTGGTAGCACGCCAAAAGGAGCTGCGGTGGAGGAGATACAAGCTGACGAAGTTGGCCCCGCGAAACTGTCCAAATTTAATACAATTTAAACGGTCAACTTGGTGGCCGATTTTGATGTATCAAACGATAAAATTAACGGACGAAAATTGACAGGGGTGAAGGTGGATATACCGAGATTGAGAAGGAGTGAAGAAATCGATGATCCAACGGTCAAATTTTTGGAAAAACGTGCACGAAGTCACTGCGACGAAACGCGATTCCAGCCTCGTTTCCGAGCTCGTCACGACGGGACGTCGTGCAAAACGCACGAATCGTCTCGACGATGCATCCCGGAGGACGGTGGTCGTCAGGGGGCTGCTCGCCGGAGTGGGGCGCCTGTCCAGGATGGCCACGGCGGCCGTGCGGCGGCGCGATGGCTAACGACGACGGCCCGCGCGCGCGCACATGCGTGCCTGTTCGCGGTGCAGCAGCTGCTGCTGGCCGCTGTACGGCGCGGGAAGGCTGCACCCTAGCCCGGCGAGGCAAGGCGGCTAAGGTGGAGGTGGTGGTGAGCTAAGGTGGCACGGTAGAGGTGGATGACTGGAATGGTAAAGTGGTGGCGGCAGTTTCATGGTGGTGGAGGAGATGGAGGAGGAGAGGGAAGAAGGAGGAGCTCGGTTGTGGAGTGGTCGGCGGTGAAGCCACGACGAGGCTGGGCCGACCAGGGGGGATGAGGTGGTCGGGTTTGCCATAGGAGGAGAGGTCGGGGCATGGTGAGGAGTTGGTTGCTGGTGTTGTGTTGAAGTGTTGTAGGAATTTAATAGAAGGAGAGAGAGAAATAGATAAGTTATAATAATTAATGAATGAGAGGGAGAGAGAGAGAAAAGAATTTTGGGAGTTAGGGCCGGCCACACTTGCTGTGAGTGAAAGTGAGGGAATAGAGGGTTAGGATTAATTGAGGAAATCAATGGCTAGGAATTAAATAGGGAAAAATTGTTCATTCCTATAGAGATTTAATTCAACGAAAAAATTCCAATAAATATAGAAAAATAGGTAGAAGAGTACTTGATATTTTTGGACAAGAAAATATGAGGGTGTTATTATGGAGAGTAACATGGAGCTGGGCTGGACTCGGTGGAGCCGGATTAGGTCAAAATCAGACATTATGCAAAAATCGAATTAAAATTAGACGTCGATGATCATGGATAAATAAATAGCACATGGGGATTCCAATAAATGGGACACAAGTGTCGGACGGGTAGTAGGCTCAATGTGGGCCATGTCCACAATTGGGGCTGACAGGTTTTGGTCGACAGGGGACCCACAAATCAAGTTGGAAAATAAATGTGACACCGTGGGGTAAAATAAAATCGGGTCACGTGTCGGAAAAGTTGTGCGAAGCAAATGGAGCACAAGATGGCGTGTCTAAGTGGGACACGAAGGTCATGGGTGACGAGCGTCTCGAGTAGATCATCAATGAGAAGTTGGTTTCAAGAAACTGACTGGTCTTGCACTCCCAATTTAAAAGTCACGGTAACGTGCTAATAATGATCAAGAAAAAGAGTGGGTAAATTAAGTAATAATCAAATGGTCTAAATCGACCCGAAGTTCAGCGAAGCAAAAAGAGCACAAGGGAACAAGTTTGAGTGGGACACTATATACCATCATGAAGGTACTCCTGTCCACCCCAAAACTCGTGAAGAAGGTTTCCAGAGTTGAACATCCCTGACACTCCAAATATCAAAAGCACGAAAAAGTATACTTAAGGAAAAAAATAACAGAATAAATTATTTATCGAAACCAAGTCAATCAAAAAATTAAAATAAAATAAAAAAATCAACCCGAAATTCAGGGTGCTCACAGAACCCATGTATCAGTTATAGGCAACAGTTCATTAGGAAATGGTTGTAATCTCAAGAAAATAAGAAGGGAATGTCTCAGTTTTAGCTAAGGAAATAACTCTCAGATTAATACAAATAGGAAAGGACCAATTCAAATCCATTTAATCCAATCCTGTTGACAGTGAATGAATCAACATTTCAGTTAGAAAAAGGGGAGGGAAACCAATTTAGGATATTAAGGATTTGAATTAAAACATGCATCTCAGTTAACAGGGAACAAACAGTAAATGTTAAAAGAAAACCAGTAGCATTAACAATGTGAAACTGGAATACATTCAATACAATTAAAGGAGAGCAAAATCTCAGTTTAGGAACTAATCTCAGTTAACAGGAAATTGAAGAAACAATGAATCAGTTAACTCAAGTCCCAACACCTATTTCCAACATCCATTTGAATTCTAATACCCACACCAAACAGCAATCAACACTATAGTAGTCTAATGTACTTGTGTAAGTGAATGAATCATGAATTTTAAACAGGGAAGAATCAGTTTAAAGAGGAATTTAAGAAAGAAACAGAACTTCAGTTTGGTATCAGCCAACATATTAATCATACCATCCACATTCGAAAATTCCAAATGATGACCAATCGAAACCCCATCTCACTGAATCCACCTAACTATAAACTAAAACACATGTGTAAGATCCAAACATGGCAAATTAAACAGGAAACAATCAGTTTAAAAATCAGAATTAACTTCTCAGAGAACACAACTGATATGCGTATCAGTGATTTGAGAAAAACCAATTTCGAAATCAAAATCATGATAAATTGATAAATTTTAAGGTTGGTAACACATCATACACATGTGCACGTGTCCTAGAAACTTTTTGTGTCACCCTAGAGCCGGACACGGCGTGTCCTAGCCTCAAAATATGCACAGACACTCTGTTCACAAGCTGCGTCGTGCACGTGTGCACGCGTGTCCCACGCGCGACACAGGGCACGACACGACTCGTGCTCGTGCCCATGTGTTCGCCCCACATAGGGATGCAATTGTGTCACCCTGTACCGCATCCTCGTGTCCGAAATAAAAGTGTGTGTCAGTACGGAAAAATGAGCGCGCACAACAGCTCGCGCGCAGCCCGTACGACCAGTGCGAGGAGGATTTCTCCTCGCACACTGCACCATATGGCCCCAAATTTTAGGAGAGCCATGTCAGTCAGTGCCCTGACATTCTCCCAAAATTTGGCGTGTCCTCGTGTCTTGTGCAAGAAGAAAACCCGCCCATGATGCAGGACAGAGCATGTGTTTCAGTCCCCGCGTGTTCGTGTCCCCGTGTGGACACGACACGACACCAAAATACAAAACATCCTTCATAAAATTTAATGTACATACTATGATCTACCAATCCATGTAATTACATTTTCAAAAATCGAAAATAAATTTCTAAGGGGCATTCTATCGAACACCTATATGTATTCTATGACACGTGTCCGATACGGACACGAAACTGATACGAATTGTGCCAAATTTCTAGGGAAAGTTAGGTGACTCCTATATCTAGCCCTAAATGCAAGGAAAATAGAATTTTAATACACTTAGAGGTGTTTTACCTATGGATGCAAATAGCAAGAAAAAGCTCCAAATGGGGGGTTCCTCCTTGCTAGCAAAATGCTCCCAAATTCTTCCAAAGCTGGGATTAAACTCCAAAATCATAAAATAAGAGATTGTTAGGTTCTAATGCAAGAAACTAGGATTAAAAGGAATTTAAATGAATTTTTTATGAATTTCTAAAGTTGGGGATTACCTCTTTCTAAACTTGAGATCTATTTCCAAGGGAGGCTAACCCTAAATGGTGGAGGCATTAAATAGGGTGGGATTCCATAGGTGGCTGGTCACAAGCTCAAAAATCAGGGTTAGGGTTCACTAAATGGCCCATGGGCTTAAGTCATGATCAATTAAATAATTAAGCCATAAGTCATTTCATGAAACCATAAGCCATGACTTAAATTCACTAAACCAAATCCCCTCATTCTAAAACTAATCTCTAATGACTAAAATGGGTTAACTCAAGTTAGAATAGGGTCACCATGGCTAGGATTAGGTTCTAGGCTTGTCCACTAGGTCTCAACTAGTCAAGGTCAACTAGAATTCACCAATTCAACAAATCACCAAATAATTCAAATAAGTCAAAATGCCAAATTACCCCTAGGCTAAAAATAATAATTAAATCATCCTACTGACATGGTTAGGCTTTGGGTCAGGCAGTCTCTCAGGTTTCACTGGCAGCACATCAAAATCACAAGTCATAACTTAAGGCAGTTTTTAAATAGTTTAAAAATTATTAAAAATCACCAAAAATCATAATATAAAATAAATATCAATAATAATTATTATAATTATAAAATTTCAAAAATACCCTTATCTGGAAAACTGGGTGTTATAGTGTTAGACTCCACTACTTCATCAGGGATTTTGTCGTAGAGTTTGGAAGATTCTGGCACCGGATGATCTGCTAGAAAATTAGCTAACGCTTGGCCTTTTACTGCCTTCTGAGGAACGAACATCATTTCGTATGGAGTCAACAACATTGCCCATGTACCTAATCGGGAATTGAGAGAACCCGATTTAGTCATGAGTATTCTGAAAGGATTGACTTTAGATATGATGTGGATAGTCTGTCCAGACACATAGTGGCATGTCTTCTGGATGGTAAATACCAGTACAAGACATTCCTTTTCCGCAGGTGTGTATCTGTGCTCGGCACCCACCATTGTGCTGCTGAGGTAGTAGATTGCCTGTTCATGGACGCCATCATTCTTCTGAGCTAATAGGATACCAAAAGAATGGTCCATAGCACGGACATATAGTAAGAAGGGCTTCCCCATTATTGGAGCTACCAATACTAGGGGCTTATGAGATACTTCTTGATGTCGTCGAATGCGCGTTAACATTGTTCAGTCCAGATGAAAGATACATCTTTCTTCATTAGCTGAGTGAACGGTTGACATCTTTTAGAAAGGTTCGAAATAAATTGTCTGATGTAGGCTAGCCTTCCTTGTAGTCCACGTAGCTCTTTGATATTTCTTGGAGGATGTATATCGAGGATAGCCTTTACTTTCTTCGGGTCAAGATGTATACCCTTTGAAGTGATGACGAAACCAAGGAACTTGCCGCTGGAGACTCCCAGAAAAGACTTGGTTGGATTCATCTTGAGTTGGTGTGCACGCATTAGTTCGAACACCGTTCTCAAGTCTTGGAGGTGGTTGCCCTTGAGATGACTTTTAACTGTGATATCGTCTATGTAGCACTCCACTGTTTTGCACAAATGATCGTAAAAAATTGTGTTTATGGATCGCTGGTAAGTAGACCCTACATTTTTTAATCCGAAGGGCATCACCGTATAACAGTATACTCCCAACTGTGTTCGAAAAGATATGTGCTTTTGATCGTCAGGAAATATCTTGACTGGTTGTAGCCTGAGAACCCATCCATGAAGGACATCCGCTCGAAGCCGTAAGTATTGTCGATCATTACGTCGGTGATCGGTAGAGGGAACTCGTCTTTCGAGCATGCAGAGTTCAAATCACGGTAATCGATACAGACTCGAACTTTACCGTTCTTTTTCATGACTAGAACAATGTTAGCAATCCAGTCATGGTGTTGTTCTTTGCGAATGAATCCACTGGCAATGAGCTTCTTGACTTCATTCTCGATGGCTTCCATGACATCTGGTCGGAATCGTCGTTGCTGCTGCTTCACTGGCTTAGCTTTAGACGAAATATTTAGTAGATGTATGGCGACTTTAGGGTCCAGGCCTGGCATGTCTTCATAGCTCCATGCAAAGACGTCGATGTATTCTCTTATAAGCTGTATAAGAGATTGTTTTTCATTGCCAGATAGACTTTTACTGATGAAGATTGGTTTAAAAGACGATTCATCTCCTAAATTGACTTGGACGACTTCGTCTTCGGTAGGTGGTTCATATTGTTTGAAATACAGCTCCCACCTAGTATCCATCTTTTGAGCCCATTGTTTATGCTTGATCGATTGGACATCATCTGTAATTTGGTCATTTGAAACCATGTTGACGGACAGAGTTGCTTTGAACATGTCGCCAATGCTGGAGTCTGAGTCCCAGAGGCAGGAATCAGAAGAATGAGAACAACGATCTGCTTCATCATCTGATCTTTTAGGAGTTTTTGGAGGAGTGACATAACCCAAAATAATACCGTTTTATTGATAATAGTTCTCGGGTTTGCCGGGAGGAGCAAAGTGACGTATTGGCAACCGTCGTCCCCGGCCGTAGTTTAGCCCCTGGTCGCTTTTTATGTCATATCCCATGTTCTGGATGATATTCTTGACCTGCCAATTATATCAAAAAAGTTGCATTTTCCTGGAGTCATAGTTAGCTTTCATGTTGTGATTGGGAGAAGTAGAGTCCGGAACGAATTTTCTTTCGCCAATTATTCGGCAGAAGATGATTAGCTCTTCACCCTTCTTTCTGGCTGGAACGATGAAGTAGTGGATATCTTCTGGATAAACTTTTTCATGCAGATGATGTGTCGTGACCGGCATGCAGAGGTATTGTCCTATGCCGTGCTCTAGAGCGTAAATCGTATCTATGTAGTGGTTTACAGATTGATAGACATCGAAGTAATTCAAAGATAAACCTTTACTAAGGAAATATGCAATTTCTTCTTCAGGGATAACATCATCCCCAGAAGGTATGTTATTATGAGTATTGATATACTCATTGAGGGGATCATTATCTGGAAGATGAGCCACAGTCTTGGCCAAGTTTACTACGTAGGGTAATTCTTCAGGATTGGGAGGACGAACTTCAGCAGGTTCCACCCGAGGTGTCTTGCGGAGAATGATAGTCAATGGTTTGACCTTATCATGGTTCTTTTTTTTTCACCCAGATTATGAGAGGTTTCGGAGTACTTTTTGTAGTAGTTCGTCCTTTGACTCAGATAATCAAGGGACCATCATTGGAGGATGAACTTGCTTCAGCTTCATCATCAGCTTCGTTGCCGTCATCCTTGGGGGGCTGAGATTGTTAAAGTACCGAATCTCCATAGTAGGCTTCGATACCCTTAAAAGGATCGACATCGGCAAACTTCGTCTTTACGACGCCATCGCTGTTGACATACTTGAAGCACTGGTGAAGTGTCGAAGGAACGATCATGTTCTCTTGTATCTACGGACGTCCTTACAAGACATTGTAGGATACATTGGCATCGATCACATAGCAAGAAACCTCCGTTCGAAGATCACCGATCTGGCACTTAAGACGGATCTTGCCCAGCGGGTGGCTTCTTCCAGCATTGAAAGCCATAATACTTGTATTGGTTGTAGATAGCTTGTACATATGGATTCCTAGAATTTGCAGCAAAGTTCTAGGAATGATACTGAAGGAGGAACCTGGATCGATGTGCATCCGATCCACCTTAATTACCCCGATATACCCTGTATAGTACAGAGGTCTATCATGACGATTATGTTTGAGTAACATGTCCTCCTGTGAAAGGGTGAAGTTGGGCACCACTTTCATAGTACTGTGGCAGTGGGGACAGGAGACAGGATCTTCAACGGGGGCTTTGACTTCAGCGAGATAAGAGTCGGCATGTAGTAATGCCTCACTTAAGGCCTTCCGCATTTCTTTGGAGATTCGTAATAGATCGAACAGAGACAACCTGTCAGGTGTATTGGCCAGCTGTGCCAGTATGTCAAAGTTGTAGGGCCGATCCATGCCTTCGGGAGCTGGCACCTTCAGAGACTTGTCAAATCGCGTCACCTTCTGCTTGGCTTTGTCGGTAGTTGAAGGCTTAGACGGGCTGACTTCTGAGCTTGTGGGGACAGTAGGAGCTTGAGAAGGTACCGGTTCTTCTTGTGCAGGGTCGTAAGTCCGTAGATAAGCCTTCCCCGATCGCGTCTCGCCAGATAGAACTTCGTAGATGGGAGAAGACACAATATGGCATGACTTGTATTTCTTGTCCATTTTTGCTTTGGGAGATATCACCCCTGCGTCATTTCTTACACTAGGTCCGTATGGACCCACATGATCTCACTACGTTCAGTCGTAAGTGGTACCAGGGTTGAGTTGTAAGCTGGCGGCAGGTTGACGACTTCCATTATTGCCTTGGGGATCGGGACCACGCCGTCTGGGACTTATGTAGAGGAAATTCATCAAACTGAAGAGAGATCATGTTAGAAGATACGGCCTTGTCTTCAGCTTTGAGGTTGGTCACTTGGCTGTCGATAAGCTGTTGTATTTTCTTCTTTAGGACGATGCAATCCTTGGTAGAGTGATGCACGTACTGATGATAAAGACAGTACTTGGGATCGTTGAGTTGGTTCGTTTCTGCAGGACGTCGAGGTGGAGGCAATGTTAGTTTATTACCCTTCGTCAATGTGTGAAAAATGGTAATGATATCATCTTCGTCAAAGGAGAAGGTCTCCTTAGTTTTGTCAGAGGCGCCCTGAGAATTAGAAGCTCTCTTAGAAGTGTCGACCTTCAGGACTTCTTTCCCTTTACCCCCACGGACAGGGATAGTTTGAGGATGCTTACCTTTGTCTTCAGATTTGGGTGTTTTCAACCCCAGTAATTCCAGATTAGGAACGTCATTTTTAGTAGCATCAGCGGCCCCAATAAAAGCGGGCCATGTATCATACTTATGTATACTCAGACATAACTTCACTGTAGGAAGGAAGTTATGTCGACAAGTATCCATAAGTTCTGAGTCTGGTATACCGAAGGGCATCTCCAACGCTAGCCGCCTGAAGCGTTCGATGAAAGCAATGACAGACTCACTCCTCCTTTGCTTGGTCTGGATGAGGGTGGACATACTAACATGTATGCCACTCTCGTAAAACATGTTGAGGAACAACCTCTCCAAGTCTTTAAAAGAATTGATACAACCTTCAGGTAGACTGTAGAACCATTCAAAAGCTACCCCCTGCTAGGTGCTAATAAACAGCTTTGACAAGAACAGATCATCCCTGGGTAAGTGTAGAGTCTGCGTGTTGAAGTATGTCATGTGTTGATGAGGAGAAGTCAACCCGTCAAATGAATTTAGCATCAGCGGCTTGTAGTTAGGAGGGCAAGTAGCATTCTTCCATTTAGGAGGAAAAGACTGAGCTATCCCCCATCTTTTAAAGCTCATCTTTGTGTGAGATGGGGTCGAGACGGGCACCCAGAGAATAAATTGTATCCTGTTGATTGAGCAGGTGTTAGGAAATGGCTCCTGTGTGGTTGTCAGGCGTCGTTGGCGAAGGACCACCCCCAGCATTTGCAAGATTTAGAGAAGGCACAACGGAATGATACTCCTTTTATAGTGAAGGAGGGTTGTTGCTATGAGCCAGACTAGCGTGAGCCGAGACGTTTTATTGAGGTAGAGGAACAGCCCCAGCAGCTTGGACAGCTATGATACTGGTAACCATATCAGTGATCTTGGCAAATGCAGTTTCAAGACCCTCTAGCTATTTGTTAGTCTGATCGCTGGCTTCTTCAGGTCTTTCTCCGTCCGCCATGTATGTAGATAACATGTGAGGGCTGTCCCGACCGGACCCACTTTTCGGATGCAAGTACATGCGCAAGCCAGCTACGTACCAAGCAGACTCTAGTCCGACTCAAATATGTAAACTCTGTCAAGAGCATGGTAAACTGCCAAATCATGGCAAAACAAATCTATATCTCAAATGCAAAATAAATATACAAAACTTGAATGAACACTATGGGTCGTGGTCTACAGCCCACTAGCATATATGTTCGATAAGACTCCAAAGATTATAACAAGAGTCTTTAAAGTGAATCAGTAAGCAGGATATCTCATGATAAGGAATGTAAAGCACGAAAGGATAACAATGTAATATCACTGACGAATTCTTGAATTATGTATAACAATCATCAACAATCCTGTTCTGCTAACTAACTCCATGCAATCGCTAACCTGAAGAGATCATCAGGTCCTCAAGGGACATAGCAAGATACATAAAAATATACCAATCTAGCAGTTTAATCATGCATAAATTATAAACAGAATGTAAGCAAGAAATGAGACATACACATGGCAAGAGACTATGACCAAAACTGCTAACAAGTGACTATCGACAAGTGGCTACTGACAGGTGACTATGAACTAGAATACAAGAACAACTACACGTAACTGAACTGCTGGATGAACAAGTGAACACGAGATCAATAGAATACCAAACCCTCACCCCGAATGGACTCACCGGTTAGAACTAATCACTAACCCTCGCCCCGAGTGTGGACTCACTGGTTAGTTCAAGGCAAGGCACCCTCGTCCCGAGTGTGGACTCTCTGGTGCAAGTATAACATCCTCGTCCCGAGTGTGGACTCATGGATGTAAACAGATCAAGACAAACACCCTCATCCCGAGTGTGGACTCACTGGTGCAAATAACAACATCCTCGTCCCGAGTGTGAACTCATGGATGTAAACAAATCAAGACAAACACCCTCGTCCCGAGTGTGGACTCACTGGTACAAATAACAACATCCTCGTTCCGAGTGTGGACTCACGGATGTAAACAGATCAAGACAAATACCCTCTTCCCGAGTGTGGACTCTCTGTTGCCAAGGAACAAATACCCTCATCCCGTGTGTGGACTCTCTGGTGCAACTGATCAACCCTCATCCCGAGTGTGGACTCTCTGGTTGAGGAAATGATAACAAGGATTTAGCAGTTCAACTACACGTACTCGTTCTATGACACGACTCAAGCAAGGTACTGGTGAGACAAGGTACAAGTCAGTCAAAACACAGATAAGGACCACTCTAGTATGAACTATGATGTGAACCTGTCCAGTATAACTACACTATCATGTCATGAAAGGTGATATACAAGCAAGCCAATCAACTGGTGTAAATGGTATAAGAAACATATAAATCAAATCGACTAAAGAACTAAAATAATAACATGATAAAATAGATCTATAAACATGCAATAAACTGTAGAGGGAGGCAAGGTATCTTGTCTGGTGGTAGCACGAAGAACCAATAATACACCGTTAACTGGTAAGCCATAAAGTCCAAATCTCACAACTGTCTTCGAAAGCTGAAACAAATATTGTCAACATTATCAGATTAGTCAAATTAGCTAGGATTGCTTATCCTTAAGTCAAATTCTGGACACAGGGGCAAAACGGTCATTTCAGACCAAAATGATGTCCACCGTTGGACCCGTTTTGTACCGAAAAGTGTGCCAGAGTCAATAGCCTCTAAAGTCGTTAAACTACATGTCTACGGATTCATTTTGATGATACGAACCCAACCGTATGTCCAAAGTTAGATTTTGGCAGGCCGTGCACAAAATTGCCTGTTGAATCGGATCGTAGGGCCTGCGAAATGGTGATCCGATCAACTATCTCAGAATTATACCAAACTTGGCACATAGGACCAAAAAAATAATACAGTCCTATTGGCGCTAGTTTCATCTCGATCTAACAAACGTGCACAAAGTAATTGGGAAATTTGCACAGAGACCGATACGGTAAATTTCGATGGATACGCTTCAAATTCGTCGCACACACGAGACCAATTTGAATTCCGTCAAAGTCCACACGTCTATGAAGTCGATACGCACCTTTGGATGCTTTCGGTTCGCGACCACATCACCTGGATTGGTGGGACGTACGTTGTATCGAAAGTTTTTCAAGATTTATACTGTTTTGCAAAACTGTTTTTGCCAATAATTGGGATCCGATTTTTCGGTGCATAGTCGATGAAATCGACTAACGTAAAATGGGTTGTGGAGTCCTATATGTTGTCTAGGTCTGTCATTACTTAGTTTCCTAAGTGTCTCGTCGGATTGACCAAGTTTGGCCTTCCAAGTGGAGTGTTTGGGTTAGTGTTCATCCTGTTTTCGAATAAGTTTTTCGGGTAAGTTTGTATCGATCTTTTGGGAAATATATAGCATATAAATTTGAATTCAACGAAGGTGTTGGAAGATGTATAGGTTGTGCTCATACCCGAATTCGTAGATCGACGAACGATCAATCACACACTGTAAAAACTTCTCACGAAGTGGCCTCATTGGCTGCTGTTACTGTCGTTCGATGTGCTCATGCGCGCGGCCTTCGGCCAGCGACGGCTGCCCCCGGTGGCGAGCAGGGCTAGGGTGGGTCGCCCAGCCTCGAGCAACGCTCTGGGGGTGGTGGCGCGGCTTATGGTTAGGGTTTTCGAGAGATTTGTCTCTCCCTTCCGATCTACATATATATCGTGTATATATATAACCTGGAGATCGGTCTGTGCTCTGGTTTTGGCTTGGGCTGGAATTGGGTCGCTGGGGGAAAGCTTGGGCTGGGTTCATTGCTGTGGTTTTATTCAAGAGGGCTCGGGTTATGGGGTTTTGGTTCTGCTGGTTTGAACAGAACACATGTTCTGATTTTATTTCATATCATTTAATATTGTTATTATTCCTATTTTCTTCTTTATGAATATTTATGAATCTAGGTATATCTACATATATGTATACATTTGGATATAGCTATTTTAGCTACACATATGGGGTGCATGTAGGTATACTTATAATATTATCAAACCTAATAGAAAATAAATTTAACATTATTTACTAAAATTACAATTTTAAACATAAAATTCCTATTCATTTAATTATATAAATTTATAGATAAACCTATTATATATAGTAGTAGCATACCTTCTATACTCGCAAGCACTCCTAGAAATATTAAAAATCTAAGAAGGGATTCTTGGCAACTATTAACACATTTCCAAAATAAGATGACAATTTTTTAACATAAAGAAACATTTATTTTTATATGTATATATACATCAAATATCTGGAAAATGTTTGCTTAACCCACTAGTACAAAACATATATGTATACCATAATGTACACCTACATAGATATTCCTGGACTCACTACATGCCTACATGGGCTATGGTTGGGTTCAGGTCAAGTCCGGCTAAATCGGACTAACCGGGCCTCCTCGAAGTCATAATATAATCAATAAATAATTAAAATGTCTTTAGAGGTTAAGTCACAACTTGGCCTAGTTTTTCTAGTTAGGACACACTTATGGCTGGGTCTTCCTTGGCATGACTATTATACTAGTCAAGGCACGCCACTGCACTATCCGTGTCATGATTCCTAGTGGTCTGGTACTTCAAAACTCAACCATTGCTAAAGTCATCGACCGTAATAATTAACTAAATAATTATTTATAAAATTCTATAAATCACCATTTAAATCAAATAAAAAATAATAATAAAATATTTCAAAAAATTTTGAGAAGGGGAGCTACAAATCTACCCACCTTAAAAATAATTTCGTCCTCGAAATTCTAATTCATAACTATTCCTTAAAATTCAAAAAGAGAGTCTACCTTAAACTTAATCTCCTTAAATTCCTCAAAATAGTTTATATCCTCCTCCTAGCCATTTTGTAACTACATAACCTCTAGGACTTCTACCCACCCTTGGTCATACTACTCCCTCAAAGGTATGTCACTAAAACCTTGTAACGTCCAACTAGTTGCTAACACCACTATCCGTAGATATTTATAGCATATGGTATCTCTAATACCCTCGTATCTATCAAGCAACCAAAAAATCAATAATTAAGCAATATTACACTGTACCTTAAGAATGTCTGATAAATTCTAGTCAGCACGATCATTCGTCACCTTGAAATAGGAAGGGATGAGAATCAACGGTATGGAAAAGCAAGAAAGAATAATCGAGGGAAAATATGGAGTTTCAAGAACAGTAGAGAAATTTCTAAAAAAAATTTCAAGTCAGTGTGGATTGAGATTTCTAAGGTTTAGTCATAGTCGTAGGCTCATATCTGTATAGTTATGTAACCGATACGATATGCTCTGACCTGCATGGGCCACCAAAAAAACTTTTTACGACCCGTACCCGCTTTTCGGATGCAAGTACGTGCGCAAGCCAGCTACGCACCAAACGGATTCCAGCCCGACTCGAATACGTAAACGCTGTCAAGAGCATGGCAAACTGCCAAATCATGGCAAAACAAATCTATATCTCAAATCCATAATAAATATACAAAACTTGAATGAACACTATGGGTCGTGGACTGCAGCCTACTAGCATATATGTCCGATAAGGCTCCAAAGAATATAACAAAAGTCTTTAAAGTGAATCAATAAGCAGGATATCTCATGATAAGGAATGTAAAGCACGAAAGAATAACAATATAATATCACCGACGAATACCTGAATTATGCATCACAATCATCTACCATCCCGCTATGCTAACTAACTCCATGCAATCGCTTACCTGAAGAGATCATCAGGTCCTCAGGAGACATAGCAAGATACATAAAAACATGCCTATCCAGCAGTTTAATCATGCATAAATTATAAACAGAATATAATCAAGGAACGAGACATACACATGGTAAGAGACTACGACCAAAACTGCTAACAAGTGACTATCGACAAGTGGCTACTGACAGGTGACTATGAACTGGAATACAAGAACAACTACATGTAACTGAACCGCTGGATGAACAAGTGAACACGAGATCAATAGAATACCAAACCCTTGCCCCAAGTAGACTCGCATGTTTGAACTAATCACTAACCCTCGCCCCGAGTGTGGACTCTCTGGTTAGTTCAAAGCAAAGCACCCTCGTCCCGAGTGTGGACTCTCTGGTACAAGTACAACATCCTCGTCCCGAGTGTGGACTCACGAATGTAAACAGATCAAGACAAACACCCTCATCCTGAGTGTCGACTCACTGGTGCAAATAACAACATCATCGTCCCGAGTGTGGACTCATGGATGTAAATAGATCAAGACAAACAACCTCGTCCCGAGTGTGGACTCACTAGTGCAAATAACAACATCCTCGTCCCGAGTGTGGACTCACGGATGTAAACAAATCAAGACAAATACCCTCGTCCTGAGTGTGGACTCTCTGGTGCCAAGGAACAAACACCCTCGTCCCGAGAGTGGACTCTCTGGTGCAACTGATCAACCCTCGTCCCGAGTATGGACTCTTTGGTTGAGAAAACGATAACAAGGATTTTGTAGTTCAACTACACGTACTCGTTCTATGACACGACTCAAGCAAGGTACTGGTGAACAAGGTACAACTCAGTCAAGACACTGATAAGGACCACTCTAGAATGAACTATAATGTTAACCTGTCCAGTATAACTACACTATTATGTCACGAAAGGTGATATACAAGCAAACCAATCAACTGGTGTAAATGGTATAAAGAACATATAAATCAAATCGACTAAAGAACTAAAATAATAACATGATAAAATAGATATAAATATGCAATAAACTGTAGAGGGAGGCAAGGTATCGTGCCTAGTGGTAGCACGAAGAACCAATAATACACCGTCAACTGGTAAGCTATAAAGTCCAAATCTCATAACTGTCTCCGAAAGCTGAAACAGACATTGCCAACATACTCAAATTAGTCAAATTAGCTAGGTTTGCCTGTCCTTAAGTCCAATTCTGGACACAGGGGCAAAACGATCAATTCGGACCAAAATAATGTCCGCCGTTGGACCCATTCTGTACCGAAAATTGTGCCAGAGTCAATGGTCTCTAAAGTCGTCAAACTATATGTCTATGAATTTGTTTTGATGATACGAACCCAACCGTATGTCCAAAGTTGGATTCGCACAAAATTGTCCGTTGAATCTGATCGAGGGGCCCGCGAAACGGCGATCCGATCAACTATCTCAGAATTGGACCAAACTTGGCATACAGGACCAAAAAAATGATACGGTCCTATTGGCACAACTTTTGTCTTGATTTAACGAATGTGCACAAAGTAATTAGGAAATTTGCACAGAGGACGATACGGTAAATTTCGACGGATACGCATCAAATTCGTCGCGCACACGCAGCCAATTTGAATACCGTCAAAGCCCACACGTCCACGAAATCGATACACACCTTTCGATGCTTTCAGTTCGCGACCACGTCGCCCGAATTGGTGGGACGCACATTGTATCAAAGGTTTTTCTATATTTCTACTGATTTGTAAAACAATTTTTGCCAATAATTGGGATCCAATTTCTCGGCACGTAGAAAATGAAATTGACTACCACAAAATGGGTTGTGGAGTCCTATATGTTGTCCAGGTCTGTCATTACCTAGTTTACTGAGTGTCTCGTCAGATTGACCAAGTTTGGTCTTCCAAGTGGAGTGTTTGGGTTAGTGTTTGTCATGTTTTCGAATCAGTTTTTTGGGTAAGTTTGCATCGATCTTCTAGAAAATATATAGCATATAAATTCGAATTAAAAGAAGGTGTTGGAAGTTGTATAGGTTGTGTTTATACCCAAATTCGTAGATCGACGAACGATCAATCACGCGCTGCAAAAACTCTTAGCGAAGTGGCCTCATTGGCTGCTGTTACTGTCGTTTGATGTGCTCGCGCGCACGGCCTCCAGCCAGCGGTGGCTGCCCCCGGCGGCACGCAGCGCCAGGGTGGGTCGCCCAGCCTCGAGCAACACTCTCGGGTGGTGGCGCAGCTTATGGTTAGGGTTTTCGAGAGATTTGTCTCTCCCTCCCGATTCTACATATATATCGCGTATATATATAACCTGGAGATCGTTCTGTGCTCTGGTTTTGGCTTGGGCTGGAATTGGGCCGCTGGGGGAAAGCTTGGACTGGGTTCATTGCTGTGGTTTTATTCATGAGGGCTTGGGTTATGGGGTTTTGGTTCTGCTGGTTTGAACAGAACACATGTTCTGATTTCATATCATTTAATATTGTTATTATTCCTATTTTCTTCTTTATGAATATCTATGAATCTAGGTATATCTACATATATGTATACATTTGGGTATAGCTATTTTAGCTACACATACGGGGTGCATGTAGGTATACTTATAATATTATCAAACCTAATAGAAAATAAATTCAATATTATTTACTAAAATTACAATTTTAAACATAAAATTCCTAATCATTTAATTATATAAATTTATAGATAAAACCTATTATATATAGTAGTAGCATACCTTCTATACGCTCAAGCACTCCTAGAAATGTTAAAAATCTAAGAAGGGATTCTTGGAAACTATTAACACATTTCCAAAATAATATGACAATTTTTTAACATAAAGAAACACTTTTATTTTTATATATATATACATCAAATATCAGGAAAATATTTACTTAACCCACTAGTACAAAACATATATGTATACCATAATGTACACCTACATAGATGTTCTGGACTCACTACATGCCTACATGGGCTATGGTTGTGTTCAGGTCAAGTCCGGCTAAATCGGTCTAACCGGGTCTCCTCGAAGTCATAATATAATTAATAAATAATTAAAATGTCTTTAGAGGTTAAGTCGTAACTTGGCCTAGTTTTTCTAATTAGGACACACTTATGGCTGGGTCTTCCTTGACATGGCTAATACACTAGTCAAGGTACGCCACTGCACTATCCGTGCCATGATTCCTAGTCGTCTGGTACTTCAAAACTCAACCATGGCTAAAGTCATCTATCGTAATAATTAACTAAATAATAATTTATAAAATTCTATATATCACCATTTAAATCAAATAAATAATAATAAAAAATATTTCAAAATTTTTTGGGAAGGGAGCTACAAGGGCGAACCGAGGAAATATTACAACTGGTGCTGATACTGTCTATTTTTGAGTTGACAAGTCCCTCATCTTCTGGTAGGGGAGGTAGATAGTCGCCGTCAGACTCGAAGAGATCGTCGTCCTCTGGAAGGCTACCCCCAGTGTGAAGGTCATCCGCTTCAGACTTTGAAATAATACTACCCCCAGCTTGGGAGTCCTCGTCATCTATACGGAATCTCGCCTTTGATCGAGTACCCATATAGACTCCTTCAGATGTGACAGCCTGCTAACCATCTGTTGGTAGACTTATTCTTCTTCTTCTTGTCGCGGAACTGAGAAAGAAAGTTTGGTTCGTAGTCTATCGTCTTTGATTGGGCTTTCCATAAGGGGGACCCCAAGAAGCCATGTTGGATGAAACACACAGCGGCTTTTCATCGTGAGAGAAATGCAGTCGTCGAAACACGGACTGCCTTTGTTGCACTCTCGTTGCTTTGGAGCAGCAACAGTTGATGACAATGCTGGTGTATGGATGTGCGCCATGAATTTCTGTATCCTTCCTCGCTTTACGCTTACGATTTATCATGTCACGTAAGTCAACGGAAGGGAGTTTTGCTTTAAAACCCATGTCACATGCATCGTAGAGCTTTGTATGTGGGTTTGTAAGGAGAGTTGGCGCATCCAGACTTAGTTCACGTGCAGGGGCAACCCCCACACCAAAGTTCTGTGATGACCTTGAAGACAGCCCCGTGCTATACGCGTTGGGGCCTGTCTTTTTGCTGTAGGCGCATAGGCCCTAGAGTCTGCCTTTGGGCACATGCTTCTTGGCAGCATGCCTGAGCTTCCTCGATGTGGGCACATAGTATGTGTTAATTGAGCCTGGATGTACAGCCTTAGGTGCATGACCCTGGATGTACAATCTGTCGAAGACTGAAGCCTTCTGATAAGAGTTATGTGCCCATACATCCCCTTGGGCGCATGCTTAGTGGAGCAGCACTGTTTTCTTCCAACTTTGCCTCCTTTATTTGTGAGCCTCGCTGAGTTTGCCCAGAGTGTCGCACACTCCGATTCTTGGCATCATAGTATTTTTCTTTGCCAAGTCTCGAGCATTGAACACTTTGTTGTTGGTTGCACAAGAGAGAAGTCGCTGGGCTAGTAGAGCCCGGAATGGTATGAGCCTTCTTCATTCGTGGAGCTTCTGTGGCAGAGCCATACGCCCATGTGAAAGAGTCCTTCAGTTGCATATCTGCTATGACACTGGCAGTATATGCGCGGAGAGCCTTCGGAAGCCAAGTCTTACGAGACTTGCTTGGCTTTACTGATTTTAAGGGAGTAGAGCCGTCCCTCGAGAGCATCTCTTCGAACGCCTGCTGATCGAACTTCACGATCAGTATCTTCTGAGTGCTCCCCACTTTGTCGGTATCGGATTACGTCACCACCTTCTCGTCAGAGGAAAAGGTAGTCCCCAGCAGAGTCGACATTTTTGTGGACACACACAAAAAGAAGAAGAAATGCTATCTTTTCTTTATTGGCGCAAGGCACCACAAATCAAGTCCTGAGAGATCCTGCGCTGAGGATCCTCGAGTACAAAAAAGAATTCTGGGGAATGTGACGATAGAGATCGATCGATAATTGCTCCTTTACTCCATTGACACTCCGATTACAAAAGTGGGAGAAAACCTAAGAAAATTGCTAACTCTCGGCTCACTGGCAAGAAATGCAGCAATTTGGCTCATGAAAATGCTTTTCGTTCTGTGTTTTGAAGAGGGATGAGACCCCTTTTTATAGTAGTTCTTGAGCTGGAATGATGTTATGCTCCCACATGAGGAAACACACTGGTTTTTATATGGGCGCATGGTCCTGCTTTGGGCACATAGGATGTAGGCGCATGCAGGCTGCGTGGTCATGGGTTGATCGTGGTGCTGACGTGGCCGCATGCTTCGGTGCACGACTGCTCGTGGAGACTGACGTGGTCGTATGCTTCGGTGCACGTTTTGATCGTGGCTTTGACCGAGTCAGGGGCTGTTCTTGTTTGGGCGCATAGCCTGAAACAGGGCTATGTGCCCCCTTCTGGAGGAGCTTGTCTTGGGCGCATGGGCATATGACCTCACTAGAAGCTTTGGGCGCATATGACCTCATTAGTGGCTTGGGCGCATAAGGCTCATTGGTGACTTGGGCACATATGTCCAGTCTGCTGAAATTTTCATGCTTCTAGAAACATGAAAATTAAAGATTTTATGAGGGAAAAATATGCAAAGATAGCAACTACATTAGGAAGGAAGAACCAAATAATGCTCATCTCCTCACATGGCTTCACGTGAATGGTATTAGAAATAGTTAATGGTTGCTACTTTCTCTTTGCTCATGAGGCTATATGGCTATATATTGTATTATAGGGTCTTATATGCAAAGTGGTGCAACACAAGTTTCAATCTAAAGTAGTCTGAGTGGAAGCTACATGTGACCAGTGCACAAATTATCAACTTCTTCTTCTTCCTATGTTATTTCCTTACATTGCTAATTTGCTACAGTACTAAACTTGGATGTCTTAATCATGTTGAAAAAGGACTTATTTATTTAGGTTCCTACTATTATTTAAGTTCCTTCCAAATAATATTGTTGTTTGCAGGGATTCAATATCAACATCAATTATTCTATTTGGCTCCCAAAATATTTGGGTGATGCCATCTCCCATTATGTGGTATCTGATATGGCAACTGATATAATAGCTGACATGGCAAATTTTAACCAAAAATAATAATTACCCAAATCTTTTTAATGTTAATGTTAGTGTTAATGTTAATGTTAATGTTAATATTAATGTTAATATTAATGTTAGTATTAAATTTAATGTTAAGATTAATTTAATATTAATATTAATGTTAATTTTAATGTTAACGTTAATTTTAATTTTAATGTTAAAGTTAATCTTAATGTTAATTATCATATTAATTAATATTAATATTAATATTTATATTAATTTTAATGTTAAATTTTGTCATGACAGCTTCCATGTCAGAAACCATGTCATATGCCACATAATGGGAGATGGCATCACCCAAATATTTTGGAAGCCAAATAACATTTTTGTATCAACATACCTTTTGTTGAACCAGTCACACAAAGCAATGGTGGAGGTGTTCCCAAGTGCAGCATTCTGAATTGGAAGGTGTTCGGTCCTAGGTTCAACAAGTGGGCAACTACAGAAAATGGTTGACCGTTGGAGAGCGAAGGATGCCAGAAGCTTGTTGGTCAACGCTCGCAACCACAACTTTGTCGGCCTGGACTACAACAGAGAGGGGGCGAGATTTCATGGCGAGTCTGGTTCACTGTTGACGGTAGCAGAACTTGAAGCATTCATAGTCAAGCACACAGCGGCGATAAACTTGGCCTGTCCGACTTGGATGTGCTCGAGCGGTTGGTTCATCTTTGCACCGACCGAAGATCGCACGGAGGCATCGCAAGGTTCGGTAGGGAGCCTCAGCACGACGGGCTTTATTCCTGCAGGTTGTCTCCAATGGTGGCTGCGGCTCCGACGGTTGTAATCGCTCAGAGGCTTCGGGGCGGCGCGCTTTCATCGTAGAGTTACGCGAGGGACACGGCTAAACGTCGATGCGGTACCGCCAACGGGCGACTGGCTGCAGTCGAGGTCTGGAATAATAGGCTAAGGTCCAGGTCGGTCTTGGCACTGATTTTTACAAGCAGAGACATGGAGTCGGGTTAAGTGAGGCTTGTTAGGGATTAGCAAGGCTCTGTGTCTGCGGGAGCTCGACACGTCATGGTGAGTTGGCTGATGATCGATGCAGGAGCGACTAGCTCGGATGATCGAGTACTTCGCGCATGGGTTGTCGACAAAACTTGACGTTGGTCGTTTGTTGGGTGATGAATGCGGAGTCCAACAAAATATACGTAGGGTACGCGATCTCAGGTCATGGGAGAAATGAACTTGATAGTAGTTTATATATATATTTGAACAGAGGAAGCGTGGTTATGATATAAATATAGATGAAGGGATATGTTTTTGGTTGAGTTACATATACATTCATATAATATATAATTAGATAAAATGAAATAAAATATTTATTTGATATGATGCTTATCCATGCAACGAAAGATTAGGGTGATGCTTATAGGCATAAGGATTCCTGCGCTACTCTCCATGTCGGCTTGGATAAGATGGGAAATAGGATTGATATGATATTATCAAATGCCATTGTGCAAGATTTAAAAGAAGTATACATATATATCTATCAGAAATATGGTCTATAATTAAAATATTGTATTTGGATATATCTATAGTCATATATTTGATTAGCATTGTGATTGGTAATAACATTGATTCCTTCATATAGATAGTTAGGTATTCTTAATCGAGCAAAAATATTTAATAGTTAGATTCTAGTTAACTTATTAAATTAAAGTTCCTAGAATATTTTAAAATAAAAATCTAACTAGACTAATTAATAAATGCAAAATCAAAAATTCGGGGATAGGGGCTTACAGGTGCTCAATGGTCCCACAATTGGTATCAGAGCAGTTATACATATACATAACCAATCTAGAGTATATATATATATATATATATATATATATATATATATATATATATATATATATATATATATATATATATGGCAGCCATTAAATCTATATTCAACGGTAAAGGACAATCGACAAATAGATCCCCACAATTTGAAGGAACTAATTATACCTATTGGAAAATAAGGATGGGTTTCTTTCTAAAATCACATGACTTCGATCTTTGGTTGATAGTAATAGATGGTTATAAGAAACCGCCTGGAACAGTGATTGATGGTATACTTGTAGACAAGCCACACGACAAATACATAGAGCATGAAAAGACACAGGCTAGTCTAGATGCATGAGCCATCAATGCACTATTATGTGCAATTGACAAAATCGTGTTTAATCGCGTATCATCTTGTACTACATCTAATGAAATTTGGGGACTTCTTGAGGTAACTCATGAAGGAACTTCCCAAGTGAAAGAATCAAAAGTCAGTAAACTAACACAGGAATACGAATCTTTTAAGATGAAACTCGCTGAGTCAATTATATAGATGTTTACTCGTTTTCTTGATATTACTAATCCTTTATAGCCTCTTGGTAAGGAATACAACAATCACGAGAAGATCAGAAAAGTGCTATAGGTTCTAACCAAGAATTAAAACCCGAAGGCCACTACGATTATAGAAGGAAATGACCTCACCACGATGACTTTGGAGACATTGATGGGCAAGATCATGACCTATGAGCTGGACTTACAAGAGTTTGAAGAAGCAACCCCTAAAAAAATCTATTGCCTTCAAAGCACAAGCCAGAAAAATCTCATGCAATGACTTTGATGAAGAATCATCTGATGGTGATGAACATGCTCTACTGGTCAAAAATTTTAAAAAAATTTTGAAGTTTCAGAGACCAAATCGAAAGAAGAAAGACATCCACGAAAGTAACAAAGAAGAAACAATCTGCTTCAGATGTAAGAAGCCAGGGCACATAAAGAAGTATTGTCCGCTGTCAAAGAAGAGCAGTCCATCTGACCGGTAGAAAGTATGCAAATACAAGCATCTGACATGAAAGTGAGGCCAGTGAATCAGAGGAGGAAGACATACCCAGCAGTATTGCAAATGTCTGTCTGATGGCATTTGATAAGGTATTTGATAACCGTCTGTACGATAACTTTACTTTCGACGAACTAGAAACTGCCTTTAGCAAACTACTTGAAGAACATAGAAATGTGTTAGACAAGTACAAACAATCTCGCAATGATATTAAGGTACACACAACTGAAGTAGCTAGACTGTCTAATCTTTTTGAAGATATTAAAGAGACATCTACTACCAGTAACACAGAAGAGATAGCCAAGCTTAAAGTAGACTATCATGAGGCTATCCTCACCATAGAGAAGAAAAAAAAGACTATGTCAAAGTATAAGAACTTTATGACATAGAGAAGAAGAGGCACTTAGTCACAGAGCAATGATTCATAGATATAACTACAATATATGAGGAGTCTTGTGCGATCTCTAAAAAGTTAGAGATCAAATTAGGCAAACAGGTCATCCCTGTTACATGACCTAAGGTTAGTCCTAATATCAAACATGCATCACATAGGACTAAATCGAAGAAAGCTTATAAGCAACACGTTTCTCACAATCATGCTTTCACTTACATGTTTCCAAGAAAGACACATAAGAATGTCAACACAGAAACAAAGACCATATTTTTAAAACTCACATGCACATATTATGGTACAAATGGGCACATATCATAATATTGTAGAGCTATAAAGCTTGTTGACACAAATTTACTTGCTTGGATTGTTAAGACTAATTATAATGGACCCTTGAAGAAATGGGTACCAAAGAATTCATCTACTCATTTTGTAGGTGGACCCTCAACCCTCCCATGCTAAAAGCAAGTGGATACTTGATAGCGGATGTCTGTGACACATGACTGATGATGCATCTTTATTTGCTACACTATCGATGAAGAAATAAGGATATGTTTCCTTCGAAAATAATTTAAGAGGTGATATTATTGAAAACGACACTGTTGGTATGTCTCCCTATCCAGAAATAAAAGATGTATATCTAGTCACGGAGTTAAAACATAACCTTGAGCATAAGTCACTTGGCAGATAATGGTTATGGCATCAACTTTGTGAAAGTCAATTGTTCTATCTATGACATATCTACCGAGAATCTCGTATATAAAGGGATCAGGGAAGATAATATCTATGTTTTCCTTCTAGAACGTACTAACAATGCATGAAAGTGTCTAGTAGCTAATTAAGATGAAAGGTGGCTATGACATATGGGGCTAGGACATGCAAATATGGACACAATCTCCAAGCTATGCTCCAAAAAGCTGGTAAAAGGACTCCTAAAAATTACAATCAAGAGAGACATGGTATGTGCTGACTATGAAAAGAATAGAGCAACTAGGTCATCATTTAAATCCATCAACGATGTAACTACTTTTAGACCTTTGTAGTTGATTAATATGGATTTATTTGATCCTAGTAGAGTCGCTAGTCCTGGCAAAAAACTCTGTGTTTTTATAAAAGTCGATAATTTCTCTCGCTATACTTGGGTTTTTTTTTATCAAACAAAGGTGATGCCATTTTTGAATTTCAAATATTCTACAAAAAGGTATAAAACAAAAAAGGCTTCATGATTACTCGAATCCGAAGTAATCACAGTAGCAAATTCGTAAATGCAGATTTCAAAAAGTTTTGTAATGATAGTGGATATTACTACGAGTTTTCTTATCCTAGAGCTCCTGAACAGAATGGTATTATGGAGTGAAAGAATCGTACTCTAAGCAAAATGGCTAGAGTCATGCTGAATCAGCATAATCTTTCTAAATATTTTTAGGCAGAAGCTGTTAGTATAGCCTGTCATATTTTGAACAGGATGTTAATTCGACCTATCTCAAAGAAAACCCCTTATCAGTTGTGGTTTGGAAGGATTCCAAACATTTTATATTTCAAGGTTTTGGGCTGTCGTTGTTTTATCCTAAACTCCGAGGATAACTTGGGTAAGTTCGACTCTAAGGAAGGCGAAGGGATATTTCTCTGGTATGTTGCCAAGAGTAAGGGATATAGAATTTTCAGTAAAACATTTATGATGAAGAATCGATTAACGATACTTTTAATGAGCTAAATAGTCAGAGATTTAGCGACAGTGATGATGAGGATGTACAAAACAAATCCAAGACACCAAAAGTTGCTGGTACAAATGAGGGTTATCTGGAAATTCTATTAAAGAGGATGAAATTCATGCTAGACCATCCAGAGACACTCTTAATAGGTGAGGTATCTAAAAGAGTAAGTACACATTCTTTTACTAGTGATATAGCGACAAATGTAGCATTTATTTCTCAAGTAGAACCTAAGACATTAGTAGATGCTTTTAATGATGAGTTTTAGATTGATGCCATGCAAGAAGAACTTAATCAATTTGAGAGAAACCAGGTTTGGTAACTTGTTTCTAAATCTATTGGTCAATCGATAATTGGTACCAAATGAGTATTCCGAAATAAATTGAGTGACGATAGACAAATTCTACACAACAAAGCACGTCTAGTGGCACAAGGTTATAATCAAAAAGAAGGAATTGATTATGACCAGACAAATGCTCCTGTTGCTAGACTAGAAGCCATTTGCATGTTCTGTAGATTTGTTTGTTTTCACAATTTTAAACTTTTTCAAATGGACGTAAAAAGTATAATTTTGAACGAATTTTTGAAAGAAATTTTTTTTGTAAAACAACCCCTTGGTTTTGAAGATTTTTAAAAACCTGATCATGTTTTCAAGCGTAGAAAAGCTCTTTATGGTCTCAAACAAGCACCGCATGCTTGGTATGAACGCGTAAGTGCTTTCCTACTTGAAAATAATTTTTCAAAAGGAAGAGTTGATACAACTTTATTTATCAAATCTTCAGATGACAATATTTTATTTTTTGATAGGCCTTTGGAAACATAATGTGCAAGCGATTCAGAAGGTATTTTTTTGTATTTCCTGCAAATTAATGTAGATGGCATTATTTTCGATTCTACTAACGAAAAACTCTGTCAAGATTTTGCTAAGTATATGCAGAGTGAGTTTAAGAGGAGTATAATGAGAGAGCTCAACTACTTCCTAGGACTTTAGATCAAACAACACTTGCAGGGAACGTTCATCAATCAAGCCAAGTACACGAAGGATTTACTGAAGAAGTATGACTTCGACAATGTAAAATGTATCGGCACATCAATGGCTACATCAACTCGACTTGACATTGATGAAAGTGGCAAACTAGTCGACAAGTGTAATATCATGATATGATTGGTTGTTTACTTTACTTAACAGCTAGTCGTCCTGATATAATGTTTAGCGTTTGTATTTGTGCACTATATCAAGCTAATCCTAAGGAATCACACATATGCGCCATCAAGTGTATCTTCCGATACCTTAAAGGAACTTCTACACTCGACTTACGGTATCCCAAAACTACATCATTTGACCTAATTGGTTACTCAGATGCTAATTTTATTGTATGCGAAGTAGACTGTAAAAGTACTAGCAGTACGTGTTATTTCCTAGAAAAAGCTTTAGTCTCCTGATTTAGCAAGAAGCAAAACTCTATAGTGCTATCAATAACTGAGGCTGAGTATATCGCCGCAGGATGTTCTTGTGCTCAGATTTTGTGGATAAAGCAAACCCTAGAAGACTATAATCTGTACTACATAAATATTTATATTTATTATGACAACAGTAGCACGATTAACTTGACTAAGAACCCAGTGTGTTACTCATACACAAAGCACATAGAAATACGTCATCACTTCTTGTGTGATCACCAACAACACGGGGATATATGCTTAAAGTTTATTGACACAGTTCATCAATTAGCAGACATTTTCACAAAACTGCTAGCTAAAAATAGTTTCAACTATCTGCGTCGCGAGTTAGACATACTTGAATTTTCAGAGTCATAATACGTTATGATTAATATAATACTTAACAATTGATATTTCTAGATTTATTAAATTAAATTATTTTAGTTACAAGTCGAAGGGGCCCTTCTATCATACATGCATAAATAGCCTGAAGCGCCACGGTGTATTAGTCTTCGAACTACTGCTAGTTAGGATCCGGCCCCTATAGCTAACCCAAAGTGATAGATTTTAATTAAATCAAAGAGTTAAAAGTTATTAAGTACGTTTATAATTCATTACACACAAAATAAATGTAAATTCAACTTAGCCGAACTCGGACTGAGTTCTGACCGAGTTTGGGCCGAACTCGGTTAAGGGATTTTCTTTCAAACAACAGCGAACAGAAAGCCCCCTTTCTATTCATCTTCTTCTTCCTCATATACACAACCGCCCAAAAACTTAAAACCCTAACCCTAGCTTTGGAAACCCCCTTCCATAGCTTCAAAACTTTATTTTCTCGGATCTACCATCTCTAAGAAGGCATTCTCCACCATCTTTCCAACTTCTTTGAGGTATATCTCTCTCATTCTTTCTATTTATTTTCCATTGCTCCTAAGCTTTACAAGAGGAAGAAAAGCGATACTGCTGCCTCATCCTCCACTTCAGAGTATGAACCCATTAATGTATTTAGTCCCGTTCGTCCCGACGACGACGAGGATTTTGACACTAGCTTATTTTCGTCTTCGAAAATTTTACTCTCTTGGTTTATCCAATTTCGATACCGAAATATTTGCCCCGGATAATCGATTAATTTTGCTATACTTTCGAAGTATGCATCTACTTTTGAAAACTTAGGGCTATGAGATTTTCTTCAGACTTCGAACCAAATTTATGAAAATATTGTGTGAATGTTTTATTGCAATTTGCAAGAAGCAAACAACAATATTTATTCCTATATTAGTGGAAAGAACTTGATTTTTGTCACGACCCGCACACAGTGTAGGGGCACGAAAGTGGGTACGTCCAGCCTACGCCACAGTATCGGCGGTAGAACACTGTCCTAGGTCATATACATCTAACAATTATAAGGTACCTGTATAGTATATACACTCCCAATGGAGGACAATATAGAAATGTACAGCTCAATCACAACTAAGATAGAAGTATGATAAGATAGATAGATAGATAATTAATGTCATCAAATGAAATACAAATCGGAGAAGAAGTCTAAGTGTCTAAGGTAACATCTCCACAAACATTCAGAATAGCAACATGATCCCAAATATGTACATCAATGTATCCAAATAAGACAAGACATTAAAATAAGATAGAAGTCTAAGCTATCTAGCCTATACTATAGGGGTGACATCCTCTACTGCTGATGGATCCTGCTGAAGGTCCAAGTCACAGGTGTCATCTACAACAGCTCCATAATAGGTAGGGCAAAGGTCCTCGTCATCCTCTTAATACTTTCAACTGGTCCAGTCAGGACAGAAACGAGAATAAAATCTCAACAGTTCATATCAAGACAGGAATATAAAGCATGCAATAGAGTAAAATACATAAAACACTGAAAGAAAGTACATGTAGTAAAAGAAAGAGAACTGTAATATAAATAGCTACTATAAGTAGAGAGCTATCCGGGACTAGTGATGCAGAGTACAAGATAGATATGTGAACGACTTAAATCTGTACATAATTACACTAAAGAGTTTATACAATGACTACTTTAGAATTGTTCACATGACTGCTTCTACTCCTCTGTACCCCAATCAATACATAAGAATTCGGATAAGTTATGTTATTGTACAATATTTCACATGAGAGCCCATAAATGGGTGCACATGAAGGTATATATGTGGGCTCTGTGAACATGAGAGTACATGAATTACAAGAGTATACATGAATAGTGAAAGCATAGGAGTACATAATAAAAGTGAAACACATATGACATGATGTACCCGATGCTCCCGAGGGGGATAACATCTCAATATAAAGATCCATATAGTACTAATCCATGTTAACAACATGACAACATCAAGTAAAGTAATCTAGAGCAAGAATATAAATCCTACCAAGTATGAAATGATCAGAGAATGTACTCGCCTGATATCCTGAGTATCTGGTAAGTGTAGATGTCCAGACAGAGTAGATGAGTCATATTTAGAGCAACACAGGTCACAATATGTTCAGAATGGTAATATTGAACTTTATAATGCATTCTATATGATTTCTAGGTCATTCTAGACTAAAGTCAACTCTTGGTCAACTCTGGGTCAAACCAAGTCAACATCTAGTCAACTAGGTCAATCTTAGTCAACTAAGTCAAACTGTAGTCAAGCTAGGTCAATTGGTCACATATTGACTCAATGCTGACTTTTGGTCAACTCTTGTCAATTATATAGTCAAACTAGGTCAAATTAGCTAGGGTTTGGTCAACAAGGTCAAACTAGTCTAAGTTAGTCAAAATCCTATACAATACCATATACCGTATAGACCATACACTAGGCCTAAACAAGTCTAGACCAAAATCCTAAATGAAAACCAGCCACATTAATTTCTAACTAACTTACAAATATATATATATATATATATATATATATATATATATATATATATATATATATATATATATATATATATATATATATATATCATACATTCATGTATACAATTTTTCATACATATATATAATCATCTATATTCATGCTTGCATTCATCATCTCATACATTCATGTATTGCATATCTATATACAACATATACATTTAGCTATATATATAGATATATATACATGCATATATATAGAAGAAAATTAAATCAAAGTGAGAGTGCATACATGAAAAGTGAGGGTGAGTGAAGAGAAAGGGTGTGTATGAGTGTTAAGGTGAAGGTGAAACTGGAATGTGAAGGGCCTGTTGTCAGTTTGCATATGAAATCAAGTTCAGTTCAGTTTTAACGTTTGACCCTATATCCTAGTTTTCTTTTTAAAGTATCAGTAATGTACAATTACCTATGAAATTGAACCAAAATTGAAAGAACCCAATTCTCTTCACAGCTTGAGAACAAGCCCAACCCAATTAGTCTCATGTAAATGGGCAATATGTAGGTGTACTGTGGGTGTTCATGGCAAGGTGTGTGTGTGGATAGGGTTAAGTTTTCATGTTATAGAGTGTGTGTCACAAGAAGTGTATAGGCAATACAAGTGTCAAGTGAATCATTGTGTCACAGAGCAAGGTGTTCAGACATGTGTGTGCAGCTATGTGTCATGAGTGAAAGCAGTGAGCTATGAGTGTCGAGTGAATGTGAATCATGTGCAAGTATCCAAGTGAAGTGTCAAAGTGTTTAGTATGCAGAATACATCAATGTGTCACATGTATCCGCACTACTAAAATACAGCAATTTGGCGACGGCCTTTTAGCGACGGGTAATATCCGTCGATAATAGCGACGGACTAGCCACTAACTTGTGACGGATTACCGTCAGAAAGCAATGAATAAATTTTTTATTTTTTTGTGTAAAAAACAGTCGCACCTCCGTCGCTAATTGGACGAAAAGTTAGCGACGGACAATGTCACATAATTTGGCGACAAAATACTAAAAAATGGCACGAACTATTAGCGATGGACTGTCGACTAACATATCCGTCGGTAATCTATTCCGTATTTAGTGACGGATATATCCGTCGCTAGTCCGTCGCTAATTGCTGTACCCTAACATAAATTGAACCGACGGGGGGAAATTTTTTATTTCCCTCCAAACTCTCTCTCTCTCTTTCCCCTCTCTTCCTCCGGTGATTTCTCTCCCTCCGGCGATTTCTCTCCCTCTGTCGATCGCTCTCCCTCCGTCGATCTCGCCGGTAAGCTCTCTCTCTCTTTCCCTCTCTCTCTCTTTCCTTCCCTCTCTCTCTATTTTAGGGTTTCGGGGGGGTGGCAGTCGGCTGTCATCGGGGCCGGGAGGGAGGGGGTGGAGGGGGGTCGGGGAGGGGGGATGGGGGGTGTGTGCTGTCGGGAAGGGGGTCGGGGGAGGGGGTGTTGTCGGGGAGGGTGGTCGGGGGGTGGGTGGAGTGGGGGAGGAGAGGGGAGGAGGGGGGTCGGGGAGGGGCTCCTGTCGGGAAGGAGGGTCGGGGAGGTGGTGGTGGGGTAGGAGAGGGGGGTGAGGGGGTAGGTGCTGTCGGGAAGGGGGTGGTGGGGTGGGGGAGGGGGGATGGGGGGATGGGGGGATGGGGGGTGGGTGCTGTCGGGGACGGGGTTCGGGGGGAAGGGGATGGGGGGTGGGTGCTGTCGGGAAGGGGGTTCGGGGGGAGGGGGTGCTGTCGGGGAGGGGTTTTCGAATTCAAATTTGGGGTTTTCCTAATGTTCACTGATACGCAGTTCATACAAAGTCGATCCTGAGTTTAAATTGTATATTTTTAACTGTCTATAATGATTTAAATTTCCAGATTAATCCATTTACTTGTGTAATAGTTTACTACAATGTTTGTGTATTGATTGGTGTTAGGAATTATATTTTCGAAGTGGTTTGGGGCTGAAAATGAGTAAACAGTCAGTTGACTGAAAAACCTAAGAAATTGAAATGGAGCAACTGTGATTTCCTATCATATATTTCCTGAGATTTATAGGGATTAATGTTAACTAAAATTTGTTAATGATTAATTGAGTTGGGTTCATATTTTCCAATTCAAAACAAGGATGGGATTTGGTTTTGTGGAAAACTGAGAACTCAATGTATTACCTAAGTTGTTTTCATTAACTGAGATTTTTGAATATGTAAAACTGAATATTGAAATGGAAGTTTAAAACTGAGAAATTCCCATTGGTAGGAACCTGAGGATTCCTTCCTATATGTTAAACTGAAATTTCAGACCTGAGAAAAGGTTAGGTGTGTACTGGCTTGGGACTAATTAGATAATATGTTAATTGGGAATTGGTTGAATAGGAAAAACTGAGATTAATGTACTAAAATTCTTGTACACACACACTGAGGACACTTGACACCTATATCTAGGTTACACACACACATGGAGATATAGACACCCACATGTACACAGGAACATTACACTGTATGCACATTACACTCTTCACCTCTCTTGAACACACACACAACCTTTCTTAATTTCCTTTTTCCTTCTCTCTATATATATGGCTACCTTTCTATATATGCAGTCGGCTGCACACTGAGGTGAAGATCCTCCCACTCTCGTGCACCTCTCCATTCTTTTTCCTTGATTTTCCTTTCCCTATTCTTTTTTCTCTATTCCTCTCTTTTGGAGGAACAGCTGCAACCATTCTTTTGCTCTTCTGTGAAGAGTGTTAGCAATGGAGGGAGAGAGAGAGAGAGCTCTTAATGAGTCCACATTTATTGTTTTATTTAGATCTGACACTCTTGCGTGTGTCTCTTCAAAACTTGAAGAAATTTGCTTGACCCTTCACACTTTGAAGGGACAAGTCTGATGGCGCTATGGTATGTCAGTATCTATTGTACATATGTTATGGTTTTGTTAAAATATTGTTTAAAGTGATAAGTATTATATGCATGATTAGATATGTGTATATTTATTAATTGTAAAATATAAATAAGTGATTTATGAATTTTGGGTTGTGTTCTGAGCCATCCGTTCTCACACTTGGCAAAAATCGAATATTCTGTCTTTTATCTGCTTTCGAAAATGTACTCAAACGACATGATGGTTCCTTTAGTTAGCTTGCTTATGTTACAATTATATTATTTGTGAATATCGATCTTACCAGATGGCACCCATGACCCGAGGAGCGACACGTCGTTTGAGAAAAATACTGAATGCTGAGGTGGCTCCTCCTACTGTTAAGAAGGAAGTGGCACCGATAGCTAGTAAGACCGAGAGTTCTATTTATGCAGCACTTGCAATGGACTACATCTCTTCTGCCGCCGTCGACCCCACTTATTCGAGGTGGTTGCGTGATCATATCACTGAGCATTTGCGTGAGCTGCATGGTTCTCATTAGCTATTAGTACTTATTTGTATTGGACTATTTGTATTGGGTTGTTTTTGTATTAGACTATTTGTATTGGATTACATATATGAATTAGTACTGTGTCAATCTCTGGATTGTATTGGACTACGACATGGTGATCAGGACATAGTCCCTGCAGCCATTCGATTGGCAAGGCAGAAACTATGTAGCCATAGATAAAGTTGACTGTCCTTCAACCCTCATCCCTCGACAATGATGATATGACAACCTATCACTATATCTTATATAGTAGTAGATGATGTCTTAGTATTACATTATGTGAGTTCATCTTGATTCTGTTACATTCTTCAGATACTAGATACGATAAGAACATATAGTACACCATATGTACAGAACATAGATGATTCACACTAATGTATGCTAGAATGAATTTTGGGTTGTGTTCTGAGCCATTCATTCCCATATTTGGCAATTAAGCATGTGAAATAGAACTGATTATGTTTAGTTTGTCTTACGATATAGATTTTTACATCCAAATTGAAATGGATCGTTACTTCGTTGATCGTATATGGATGTACTAGCGGATCAACCTCCTGGACCGTAGGTACTTATAAGTATTGACTGTATCGGATTAGTATCGATATATCGTTTTGGTACGGGCCATATCGGTTGGTATTGGTCTTAGCGAATTGGTATCGACCTATCAAATATGTATCTGCCGTATAGCTAGGATTCGTATTGGCCTTATCGATTTGGTATTGGTCATATTCGATAGGTATCGGCCGTGTTGGATTAGTATAGACCATTTTGGATTAGTATCGTGGAAGGTTTAGTAACAACTGTACTTAGATTTCTCTCTTCTAGAGCTAGATTACCATTGTAAGAGAGTCATGAGAGCGTAGCTGGCCAGTTACAGAACATACATACTTCCTTTTCAATCTTGCTTTTTCTGATGGAAAAGGAAGCATGTATGTTACTGTAACTGGCCAATCACGATTTGGTGACTCTCTTGCAATGGTATTCTAGCTCGAGAAGTGAGAAATCCAGGTATAGTTGTTACTAAACCTTTCACGATACTAATCCGAAATGGTCTATACTAATCCAACACGACCGATACCTATCGGATATAACCGATACCAAATCGATAAGGCCAATATGAATCCTAGCTATACGACCGATACATGTACATATCAGATAGAACGATACCAATTTGTTAAGGCCAATACCAATCTGGTACGTCCTATACCAAACCGATAGACCGATACTAATCTGATACACTAGATACTAAGTACATCCAACCTATACCAGTGGATCCACCAATTACTGCACGATAGGCCCAACGACTCCAGTTACATCCGGTTATTGGTGAGTACATGATTACATAGTAATTCTGTTAGTCTTGTGATACAGATTTTTACTCTCTCATGCTACCAACGTCACAACTTTTCCAGTGCTGCTCCCTCTAATGATGATGAACCTAAAAAATCAAAGACCCCCCTCTCCTTTCTCACTATTCACTGTTCTCACAACAGGAAGGTTCAGTGCTTTCTAGTTCTCTTCCATCCATGCTCTGGATGCATCTGCTCCTCCCTACTTCCCATGTTCTTATTTGACTCTCTCAGCCACATATGGCTCAAGTATAGAGTCGGGGGAGAAGAAGTGGGCAGAAAGAGGAGGGGAAAACAGCACAGCCGGCGGCATGACATGGAGGAAGTACAAAGGTTTTGCTGGAGGTGCTGGCAATTTTTCCAGGATGGTGTTTGTTTGTAAAAACAAAAGTGTTCTTTTTATTTCACAAACATTGTAAGAAGATTACAATTGAATTCTGGGAAAGTACAACTATAGGAATCCGATCTGAAGACGATCGCTTTATTCCTTGGTCGATGTGAACTTCGAAGACGGTAGCCTCTGAAGAATGCAGTAGCACTTGGACAAGAACTCCTGATCTCTGGTGATATTAATGATCTCATCTTGATAATGAAGGACTTGAAATTCTATTTATAGAGTTCTGGAAAATAACTAATTAGTAGTTATTTCTGGATTGCGCAGGCTGGATAGTGCAGGCATTGGACTGCGTAAACAGCGAACTGCGCTGGCAGTTACTCGATCGTGGCTCAGCTGTATTAGACGCATGACATTGTTTGATTGAAATGCGCATGGTCGTGTACAGACGGTTGCCACGTGGTGAGGAATTGATGGCATGTAGGCCACATATAAAATGTCAGTTATCTTGATGGATTGTGCCGCTTGAACTGTACTAGCTTTAGACTGTGCTAGGATCAAACTGCGCTTAAGAGGATCTGGTAGACTGCGCTTTAGTTGGGCTGGCAGACTGCGCTGGGAGTTGACAGCTGGACTGCACTAACAACTGTCCTAGAATGCGGTACGGCTCGAGAAACGAACAGACTCCTCGCTTTTCGGGCTGTCAGTTGTCAGAAAATTTGATTTTGTGTCAGGTAATGATGACGTTGCCACGTCAGCATTGCGTGCTTGGATATTGGCGCAGTTCAACCTCGCGCAGTTGATTTTTTACACAATCTGCTTCCAGTGCAGTTCATTGAAGAGTGCACAATTTGGTTTTCATTGCTTTTTTTTATGGGTACAACTTGATTTTTAGGACTACAAGACCCCCTTCAAAGTTTTCGAAATTTGAAAATATTCAAAGTTTCGAATTACTTTGAATTTTGAATTTAAAATCAAGTTGCGCAAGTGGCGCTTTGACTTCGCGTTTGGAGGAATCAGCTCTGACTTTTATGGCACAATCTGAGGTGACTGTTACACTTCTGAAATCTATAAATAGTTTGCATTCTCATTCTGTCAACCTTTACTTGCTTTCGATTTTCTGAAGAGATAAAAGCTTCCCTCCTACTCCGACTACTTCTTTTTCCTCTCGCCGTCGACGTTAATGGCTCCTAAGCGAACTGCCACCGAGAAGGGCAAGGCTCCGGCCGAACCTTCGACTCGTGTTGCGCCACGAGTATCTCGCCATGAGATTGGCCACCCAGCGCTGCAAGGTAGATGACAAACTCGATCGAAACCCTTTTTAGGGTTCTTGACATTTTCGAACCTTCATACCTCTCTCTTTTTAAAGATTGATGGTATTACACCACCCTGTTTAGGGTTTTGGTTGCAAACTCTATAGTTTTCATTTTTATAAAAACTATATTCTTGTACAATCGGTTGGAAAGCGTGACAGATGTTCGACGCAATCCATCAATTTGCGCAAGTCGGTTGAGCCAGCGTAAACTGATGCCTTGCGCAAGTGGGTTAGCGCAACCTGATGCCTTGCGCAAGTGGATGTGTTGGCACAATTGGATACTTTGCGCATGTGGGCTGCATTGGCGCAATCTGATGCTTTGCACATAGCGCAATTTGATGAACTCTTTTTAAAGAAACTTTGTGATTTTGCATGTACTGATCTTTATCTCTTTATTTGATGCAGTTAACCTCAGGGAAGATCCTAATTATGAGGTCTTTGCAGGATCTTTGGATGAACCTGAGTTCAAGAAGGATCTTTCCCATGTGACATATCCTCAATATGCCTTACCGTCATCTCGACAAGCCATCATGATGGCACAAGATAATGAAACTCTGCTGTGTTTGATGAACGGGCAGCCACTCCAAACTGCAGACACAGTTACTCATAAGAAGCCGTTGTTCCTGTTCGGTGAGGCTTTTGACAAGAACTCTCAGCCTAGACCTCGTATGGAACAGAGACTTTTTCAAAGAGGCGAGAAGATGATACTTCTACCGGAGATTTCCAGATGCCTTCCCCTGTCTCGCTATGCTTTTGCGAGCTATCCCAGAAGGATGGAATGGGATATAACTCCACTTCAGCAAGTCCGAACAGAGAATATCAATATGAAGAAAGGGACAAACAGCAAAGACATGTTCTACTGTTCCTCTGAGCGTCACAGCTCCCTACTCAGAGGACTGAAACCCGGTTACATCCCACCGAAAAACTCTTTCCTGCTGCTACCAGTCAGAACTTTGATATTCGCAAATGAGTTTGCAAAGGTTGAGGGAAGGTATCCAGACCTAGATATTCGATTGACAGGTCTTGTGAATCCGGATAACAAGAGATGGATCTGTATAGCCAATTGGATATTGGCTCAATTTGAAGACCGGCTTAAGGAGATTGAGTGTACCAAGCGGTGTACGCCACCGTTTATGGTTTCCCGCCTAATCCACATCTATTCCTTGCATTGGCGTAGAGATACAACTACAGAACGGGGACTTTTATGACACCATGCGGAGAGATCGGATTGGCTTTACACGAGATGAAGTACATCTCCAGCCTGCCAATGAGGGATATCCCCTATAAAGAATTTATTCCGACCAATGATGAGTTGGACAAATTATGCCAAGAGAATGCTGACATGGTGGCTGTCTTTGAAGAGCTGCTATGCCACTACAAGATCTGTTCCTTGTACTACAAGGGTGGTACATCCGGCACCTGCTACTCAACCAAATAGTTTCCATATCTCTTTCTCAACCATATCATTGAGAAGAAGACCAAGGAGCACGATAACTGCAAACCCACCTTCTTCAGACCACTTAGCAACAACGAAGTGATAGGGTTGATGGAAGAGAACAATGATATGGATATCAAGATCAAGGATGATCTCTAGTGTCCTCCTTTCAAGGAAGGAGACATTATTAAAAGCTGCATGAGGCTGGGCTACAGGCCCATGTCGAAGGAAGCCCAGCTGGCGGGTTTTCTCACTTATTGGCTTCGACGATACATCGTTCCTGGAGCCAGCGCCGTCGATCACTTTCATCGAGGTATACTATTTGCTACTGTCCGCTTAGTCTTCGGCTACCGGATGGATCTATTGTCAGCGATGACTTGCAGAGTGAATGCTGGCCTCCGCCTTTTTGTCGATCAAATGCTTCGAGGAAAGGGCGAGAAAGAAAGCTTTCCTCGGCTGGAGCTACCATACACATATCAGTTCGGGTGGCTGCTTCTGCACTATCCTTCACTGATGAACCCCGATATGGGGGCGGTGAGCGGCATCTTCTTGAGAAGATTCTCCAAAAGTAAGTGGATATATACCACTTTAAGAGATTGCAGGCGCGCTCTGAATCTCGGAAAGGGATGGAACTTCTATTGTGTTCCCCCTCTAGCTGGCTACGAGCATATGTCCACCAACCTTGTCGACTCTGGAAGGGCACAGCCTCTAGGCCACACAACTTTCGACTGGTTGAAGATGATCCGGCCATCTCACTTGGTGTACCGGTTTGAAGATGAATGCTATCTGGAGCCTTATCTCCCTAGCCATTTTGTACGCCAATTCGGCTATAACCAATTCCATGTAGGCAACGCCATAACGTGCCTACAGGGAAAAGGTTATCTGATCGATGGAGCCCGGGCTTGGGCTTACTATAATGCTCGGGACACGAGGACGACGTTCTCGATACCGCTAAGGAGCGATCATGGTCCTCGTATGCTATATACTTATTCTCTCTTCTACACATCAGCGAATACTTTTGCCGAGAATTTTAACTTAGCAGATAGCTTTGCGACAGCAACGCGATTCAAGAAAGGAGCACCTGCTTTGGTGCTTCCTGATAATGATGAAGAGGATGAGTCAGTTGATGCACCGCTGGAAGCTTCGAGGGAAGCCAACTTCCCTGAAGAAGTCAACGAGCCGCTGCGCATCTCTTTGAAGTTCGTCAGATCTCCAACCAAGGAGAGGAAGAAGAGGAAGGCGGAAGAACCTTCTTCTCCAATTTCTAAGAAGAAGATTGTCTTAGAATCTTTAGAAAGGGTCACTACCCGGTCGCAATATCGGCAGCAGGCTGAGTCGACTCAGAGAGAAGAGGCGACGAATCCGACCTCTCTTCAAAGACAAGTAGATGTTATAGATGTAGAGAGTCCGGAGAGACCTTTACGCAGAAAGAAAATAGTTTTTAGAAGGAAAGTGGCCACTCCTCCAAGACCTATCCTGTCATCGGTCGTGACCAGTGCTGTCGTCGGAGTCATGATGTCATCTCCTACACCTGTGCTTGAACCCAGGAAGGAAGCTTTCAGTCCAGAGAAGAGGGACGAGGTTGTAAAGACCAGGAAGGAAATCGTGGAGACAGCAGATATGGCTGCAAAGTTAACTGAGCCAGAAACATCTTCCGAAGCACTGCAATCTCCAATACTTGCAATAGAAACCGCCCACCTTCCAGCTTCTCCTCGATCACTACGTGCCGAAGAAGATAAGTTAATAATTGAGGCACTGGAAGACTGTGACTTTGGCTTCCACGATGATGTAGATCCAGTTACCACAACTGATAGTGAAGAAGCACGAGAAGAGAGTGCAAGTGATGAAGATACGTCAGTAGAGGTTGTTGATGACACTCTGAATCCAGAAAAGGATGCTGATGTACATACATCTCCAGAGAAAAATACGGTTAAATAAGTAGCACCGGAGGGAGCTACTGTCACCCATCAAGGAGGTATTGGTACTGACTGATATTAATACCCTCCTTTTATGGATTAAATGGCTAACATCTTAATTTTTGTCCATGCAGAAATTCAACTTTCTCCGATTCCTCCAATATGTACTGATATAGTACAAATAAAGGCGATAGCCAGCAGTAGCCATCATTTATCAGGCGGCTCTGAAGCGGGTAGTAGCCAGGCAGTAATGTCTGAAGCTACTTCTGCGAGGCTGCAACCCATGTCAGCAGATGACAAACTTGTCACTAGACCCAGCAATGGTAAGATTTCCCTTACTTTTGATCCTTTTTGATAGTTGCTAATGACAGCAAACTGATGGGGTTTATTTGATTTCGCAGAAGAACATCTGGGAGGAGCAACCAGCTCTACCATGGCTCCCTTGTCCAAAGAGACTACAGTTCATGCTGCCGAACTTCCGCCTGTGCAGGCACCTGCTGCTTCAACGTCCATGGGAGTAGCTGCTACACCCGGTGCCAAAGCTACTAACAGATTTATAATTGGTTCCTTCACCAACCTCTTCTTCAATTCATTAGGACCCTTAGTAGAAAGGGTAATAGAGAAAGAAGATGTTGGTTTCATCACTGTTAGAGGTCTAACCTCTTATCTGATCGGTGCCATCCGAAGTCAGGGTGATGAAGCTCAAGCTGCTTATCTTGAACACATACTGGATGAGCTGGAGGAATCAGTTAAGATATACAAAGATCTTAATCGGGGGGAGGTAGAGCCCTTGGTACATGCTGAGTTTGAGAGGATGTCTCGAGAGGCTACAGTTACGAAAGCTGATTTCCAGGTTTTCTTGGACACTTTCGCTACCAAGTCTTCAGAGTATAACTCCCAGATGGAAATAATAGCATCTGCTGCTGGGGAGAAGGAAAAGAAAGTTGCTGAGTTGAAAGCAGAGTTCAATCGACTTCAAGAAGAGTTGAGAATTTTTCAACTTGCTCTAGAAGAAGAGACCACTCAACATCAAGCTGCAGTCCAGCAACTGGACATTCTGACCCACGAAAGAAATGAGTATGTCAGAACTCATCAAGCTGAAATCTCCCGCCGACTAGTAACCTTGCCGACTTTTGATGATAAATCTGGAATAGAGGAAGCTAGAAGGCGGGTGATGGATGCTCATGAGGAGCGACTTCAAACTTTAAATCAACAGATGGCTAGTTTGATGACCCCACCAGCTGAATAGAAAGACTTTTTGTATCTTCTGTTTTGTGACATGTCTTTTTGTAATGCCTTTTAATTTTGATCAATAAAAAAATATTTTCTTTGTGGCTCTATTATTTATTGTATATCTCATTCGAATATAAATAATAGCGATAGAAAATATATTCAGAGGTCCGGGACATGATATATTTCAATATTTAGTAAATAATTATATTCATTATATCTGCTTAGAGGTAATGTGGACATGGCAGAATATAATTTGTTGAATATCATTATTTCAGTAGACAACTTAATCAAAGGTAATAAATACATGACAAGTTGCTGATATGAATGAACGGATGAATCATCAAAATGCATGAACGAAATGAATCGTTGGAATGAACGGATGAACCGTCAGAGGAATTGAATGAACGGGTGATCCGTCGGATGAATGGATGAACGGGTGAACCGTCGGATGAATGGATGAACGGGTGAACCGTTAGATGAATGGGATGAACGGGTGAACCGTCGGATGAATGGGATGAACGGGTGAACCGTTGTGAAGAACGCGTCGCTTCGTTGTTTTACGAATCTCTGTCTATAAATAGAACAGAAAATTAGATGGAATGATAACTTTCACTTTTCAACATAAAGATGTCATCTGGAGATGCATCCAAGAAGGCTGAGATCGCCCTGAAGGTTGAAGCGGGCACTGAGGAACGTCCAACCGAGCCGGCCCAACCAAAACAGACAGAGGCGGGCGAAGGTTCGTCTGCACCCAAGCCGCCAAGGGATATCTTGGACTTCCTACTTGAACCAGGGACGACGGAGGAAGAGGAGGCTAAACGACTGGCCGTTTGCAAATTTTTAGTGGGTTCGAGCAAAGATGTCCTCGGCTCTTTTGCCGATTATGTTTTTGAAAAGGACGGTAGTGGTCCTCGTCCTGTCTTCAAGAAGGACGATAATGATTCCCGTCCTTGATATTATGTAACATCGTTTATGATGGAATAAAATTAAACTTTATTTATGAACTGTTTGATCATATTTACATGAAATCCCTGTTACATTCATACATAGTATTTTTTTAAGAACTTGCCATTGATGGGCATCATAGCAACTCGACCATCCAACTCTGTAAGTTGATAGGCTCCATTTGAGAAGACTTTGCTTACAATATATGGACCTTCCCACTTCGCGTCGAATTTGCTCTTGCTCATATGAGTCATGGTCATAGGACGTCTGACGGTTAGAACTAGTTCTCCTTTCTGAAAAGCTCTGACCTTAACATTGCGATTGAAAGCTTTTGAGATTTGGGCTTGATATAACTCAATATGTTGTTGAGACAATAACCTTTTCTCGTCGAGCGCTTCTAATTCTTGAAGTCGAAGAAGGTCGTTGTTCTCTGTAGTGAGCTCGTTGGCGATGGCAATCCGCAAGGATGGGATCTGAAGTTCCAAAGGTAGAACTGCTTCGCAACCATACACAAGAGAAAAAAATGTACAGCCTGTGGGGTTGCGGGCCATAGTACGATAGGCCCATAGACACTCTCCGAGTTTCTTACTCCAATTCTGTTTGTTAATAGATACAAACTTCTTAAGGAGTTTGATAATAGTCTTGTTAAATGCTTCAGCTAAACCGTTAGCAGCAGGATTGTAAGCTGTTGAAGTGACATTGTCAATGCGATGATCGTAACAAAACCTGGTGAACTTTTGACTGATGAAGTGAGGTCCATTGTCAAGAATGATTCGTCGAGGTACACCAAATCTATAGATGACATGGTGTTTGACAAAGTTGATAACGCTGCTGGTTTTGACTTCAGCCAGAGGTATAGCTTCAGCCCATTTGGAGAAGTAGTCGATTATTGCTCGTATGAACCGATGTCCTCTAGAAGAAGGAGGGTTGATAGGACCCATAATATACATGCCCCAAGCTTCGAAAGGCCAGGAAGCAGCAGTTGGATGAAGGAATTCCGACGGTTGATAGATAAAATCTGCATATATTTGACAAGCTCGATATTTCCTTGCATATTCGATGGCATCAGATACCATAGAGGGCCAATAGTAACCCATGCGTCGGATACGATCTTGTAGTTTAGGACCGGGTTGATGTGCTCCGCAAACACCATCGTGAGCTTCACGCAATACTTGCTTCGCTTCATCACCAGCAAGACAGCGTAAAAGAAGACCGTCATAAGTCTGTCGATAGAGAGTCTTGGTGGTCTGATTATAGTAGAATCGCAGAGATCGTCGATGAATACTCGTAGCCTCTTTAGGATCTTTAGAAAGTATATCATAGACCCCGAAATCGATGAAGGGAGCTCTCCAATCTTCACTGATAACACTGGCTTCAATAAGATTACTGACCTCAATATTACGATTGTTTTCGATGCAGAACAATTTTCGATTAGAGACAACCACCACCTGCTATCTTTTGATAGGGATGGCTAAGACTGCTGCAAGATTGGCCAAAGCATCTGCCTCATTATTGCAAGCTCGGCGGACATATTCGATGAAGAAGGATTTGAATGATGTAGCCATGCTAATTGCCGCTTCGTGATAAGACACTAGATCTTGATGACGAACTTCATAGGTTCCTCTAACCTGGTTAACAACCAGCTTGGAGTCGCCATAGACTTCAAGATATTCGACGTCCAGTTGCTTAGCTAATTGAAGGCCAATGAGTAGAGCATTATTTTCTGCTACGTTGTTGTAGCAATGTTCATCTAGGAAGTAGGCTCTTTGAATAGTTGACCCATCTGGAGAAACAAGAACAACCCCAACTCCTGCGACAATGGCACCATTTGGTCCGATCCTGGATGCACCGTCGAAGAACAGACGCCAAGTAAGAAATTCTTCGGAGATCATATTTGATTCCAATGTCTCGTCTGGAATTTCATCATAAAGCTTAGATGTCTCCGGAACAGGATGAGCTGCTAAAAAGTCAGCCAGTGCTTGACCCTTAACAGACATTTGTGGAACATAAACCATATCGTACTAGGCTAGCAGAATGGCCCATATAGCCAGTCAGGAATTGAGTGTGCTAGGCTTCTTCATCAGTACCCGAAGAGGATTAACTTGGGATATGACATGAATAGTTTGGCCAATGATGTAATGTCTCATCTTTTGAACAGCAAACATAAGAGCTAAGCATTCTTTTTCGACCAGACTATAACGGTGTCGGCACCAATCATAGTACGACTAAGATAGTAGATGGCTTGTTCATGACCTTCTTTGTTCTTTTGGGCAAGTAAAGCACCCAATGAATGATCCATAGCATGGACATACATTAAGAATGGTATGCCTGAGATCGGTGGCACCAAGACTGGTGGGTTCATGAGATATCGCTTTATGTCATCGAATGCTTGTTGACATTCTTCGGTCCAAATGAAAGATACACCCTTCTTCATTAGCTGAGTAAATGGTCTGCAACGTCCAGACAGATTCGACATGAACCTCCTGATGTACGCAAGTCGACCTTGGAATCCTCGTAGCTCTTTTAGGTTGCGTGGAGGACGCATCTCTTGAATGGCTTTGATCTTCTCGGGATCCACGTGTATACCTTTAGAGGTAATGACGAAGCCGGGAAATTTGCCACTAGAGACACCCAAGAATGACTTGGTGGGATTCATTTTGAGTTGATGTTGGCACATCAGATTGAAGATTGTTCTTAAATCTTGGATGTGATCTTCCTTTAGACGACTCTTGACGACAATATCGTCGACATAACATTCAACAGTCTTCTGAAGATGATCTAAAAAGATGGTACTCATAGCTCGTTGGTAAGTTGTACCCGCGTTCTTGAGACCAAATGGCATCAAGGTATAGCACTAGACTCCGCGAGGAGTACGAAAAGAAGTGTATTTTTCATCTACAGGATTCATCCGAATCTGATTGTATCCAGAGAATCCATCCATGAAGGATATTCGCTCGAACCCACAAGTATTGTCGATCATGACATCTGTGATAGGGAGAGAAAACTCATCTTTTGGACAAGCTTCATTAAGATCTCGGAAGTCGATGCAAACTCGAACTTTACCAGTTTTCTTCAAGACTGGGACAACATTGGCTACCCAATCTGGATGTTGTTCTTCTCGAATAAAGCCACAAGCTATAAGCTTTTTGACTTTATTATCAATAGCGTCCATCATTTCTGGCTTGAATCGCCTTTGATGTTGTTTGACTGGCTTTACATTAGGCAAGATATTCAATTTGTGAGTAGCAACTTTGGGATCTAAACCTGGCATGTCTTCATAACTCCAAGCAAAGACATCAATATATTCTCGAATAAAAAGAATTAATTCTTGCTTATCTGCCTCTGAAAGGTTCTTGCTGATGAATATTGGACGAGGCGACCCGCTTTCTCCTAAGTCAATTTAAACTAATTGATCTTCGGTAGGAGGTTCTCGTTGTTCGAATCGAAGTTCCTATTGGGTATCCATTCGTTGAGCCCAAGGATCCGTTTCAGGACTTTCTTCGATATCTTCGTCACAGTCTTCTAGAAGTTCGACGGAGACCATGTTAGAAGATTCGATCAGCCGATGAACCTGACCAATGCTGGTGTCAGAGTCCCATAATCTGGAATTAGAAGAGTTAGAGCGCTCCTCACTATCGGATTCGGAGACTTGCGAAGATAATACCAGAGGTGAAGCATATCCGAGATCTCTTTTTGTCTTGCTGTAGTACATCTCTGATTTTTCTTTCAGAACAACCGTACGGATAGGAGTTCTTCTACCCTTACCGTAGTTGAGGCCATTCTTGAAGTCATAACCCATCTTTCGGATGATGTCTTTTGATTGTTGACTATAACGACAAAGTTGGAGACGTTCTGTATCGTTACTTTTGCTATCATCCGTATAGCTAAATTTTTGTTCTGGTCCTTTACTAAAAAGTATTGGACTTTCGCCTTTTTTTCGAGAAGGGAGAACAAAGTATGAATCATCTGGGTGTTCGAGTAAGACCTCTGTTTGAAGAGACTGTACAACTCCCATTGTAAATGACTGAAAGCTATCTAACATATCCAAATAGCACTTAGCATGATAAATGACATCAGTATACTGGAAAGGAGATGCTTTTTCATTGATTTGTACATCTGTATTTACAACAGGACCTTTAGTCTTAGCAAGCTTGGTCAGATTGATTACAAGAGGGGAAGAAAAAGAATGTGGAGGAGGCTTGCTACGACGAAGGTCAATAACAAGTGGCTCAGAGGAGGTGAGCTCCCTTTTATCCTTGTTATGAGATAAATCAATAACAAGTGGCTTAGAAGATGTGAGCTACCTTTTATCCTTGTTACAACGTAGGTCGATAACAAGTAGCTCAGAAGAGGTGAGCTCCCTTTGATTTTGACCACCATCAGTTGGTTGCTTTTGGACTGGCAAGTGAATAGCCAGTGGTTTGGAGGATGAGGATGATAAACACGTCCTTTAACAGGTATGATGAGGTGTCATTGGGTACTGCTTCTTGTTCTTCTTCAGTGTCCAGAGCTAGTACTACCTTTATGAACTCATCCTTATACATGCGAGCATCGTTACAATATGATTCGACACCTTTGAAAGGATAGAGATCCACAACTTCTTTTTGAACTTCTCCATTGTCATCAACGTATTTGAAACATTGATGGAGAGTCGAAGGAACAATGTTGTGTTCGTGAAGAAATGGCCTCCCCAAAAGAGCATTGTAAGAGCAACCATGGTTGTCTATAATGTAGAAGGTCACCTTTGTACGGAGATTGCCTATTTGGAGTTTTAGGCGAATCTTGCCCAGAGGCTTACTTCTTCCTTGGTTGAACCCCAGGATGGTGGTGATTGTACCAGAAAGACTATGTACTAGGATCTTCAGTGCATCTAGCATTGTCTTTGGCATGATGCTGAGTGCTGACCCTGGATCTATCATAATACGATCGACTTTCATCGAGTCGACATATCCGGTATAGTATAGAGGACGGTCATGCCTATTGTCTTCCATCAGCATATCATCCTATGTGAAGGTAATGTTTGGAATTAACTCCAACACACTGTGACAATGGAAGCAAGAGACAGGCTCTGCTTTTGGCTTCTTTAGAAGGGTTAGGCATGTTTCTGTCTACATTAGAACTTCACTCAGAGTTTCTCGAGTCTCTTTGGAGAGGCGCAAGAGCTCGACGATTGACAGCCTGGCCGGTGTATTGGCTAGTTGAGCCAAGATATCAAAGTTATATGGCTTCTCAAGTCCAAAAGGAGATAACTTCTTCAAAGGTTTGTCGAAGCGGACTTATTGTTTGCCTTTGTCAGCTGCTATCGGTTTGGGAGGAATGGGTTCTACAACCGGTGAGGATGCAGAAAGGATACCCTCTGTAGAGACAGGTTGCACTGGAGCAGACTCAGAAGAAGAAGCAGGGTTTTCTTGAGTTTCGGGATACTCCCGTAGATGGGCTTTTCCTGATCTGGTACCCAATAGGATTTTCTCTTCAACTATGGGGTCAAAAGACACCATATTGTTGATCTTTGTTCTGTCCTTGGAGCGGTCTTTTTGCTTAGAAGGAACCTCGAAGTCAGAAACAAGATCAGGATGAATCTACATAATCTCACCATTATCAAGGGATAAGGGGACGAGACCTTCACTCCGTGGAGGAGGAAGATTTTCGATCTCAAGAGTGGCCTTGGAGATAGGGATGACACCATGCTGCACCATCTGTGGAGGGAAGTTACCGAACTGTACTGATACCATGTTCGTGGTAACAATCTTCTCATCTTGTTGAAGAGTGACAACACCAGCGTAGACTAGCTCTTGAATTTTGCCTTTGAGCACGTAACATGCTCGAGTGGGATGCCCAATGAATCTGTGATAAATACAATATTTGTGATGATCAGTCTTACCAACCTCGTCGGGCTTCTTTGGGTCTGGGAGTTGGAGCTTATTGCTTTTGATCAAGCAATCAAAGATGCTCACGGTGTTATTCTCGTCAAAGGAGTACTCTACTTTCGGACGAGGTTCTCTTGGTGGAGGGACAGAAGGAGTAGAAGTAGACGTAGGTGGAGCCACATTGACAGCCAGAGATTATTTGCTCTTCAAATTAATGTTCAAAGTCTCTTTTTCCTTACGGTTGTTCTGCGATTACCGCTACTAGATGTAGGGTGTTCATCGCAGTCGGGGTTAGACATATGTACCCCCAACTGCTTGAACTTGTCAGTGCTAACTTCAGCTGCTTTAGCATTGACAATGAATGATGGCCACTCTTGAAATTGAGTTGACCCCGTCCACATGCTGATAATAGGCAAAAGATTTGCCTTACAGGTATCTATAGTAACAGCTGCCGGAGTTCCAGGAGGCATCTTTAATGCTTCTCGACGGAATCTTTTATTGAAACTCTCAGCAGTTTTATTGTGTCTTTGTTTGATCTTGTTGAGGGCCGACATGGTCATGTCGTTGATTCCCTCATAGAATCGTTCTAAGAAGATTTGTTTAAGACCCGAGAAAGAAGTGATACAGCCATCAGGCAAGCTTCTATACCAATCGTATGCTACACCGGCTAACCAGCCGACGAATACCCTGGTAAGAAGAGCGTCATTCGGCTGAAGTTGAACAGTCATTACCTCAAAGTGGTTAATGAACTGACTCGGAGAAGTGTTGCCGTCAAACAGGGAAATTATGAGAATCTTGTACTTTGAAGGAAATGGGACTTTCTTCCATTCAACCGGATAGGGTTGTTTGATCCCCAATCTCTGTAAATTATCCTTCTCTTTAAAGGCCTCGAACTGAGTGCGCAAGAGTTTGACAGCTTCATTAGCATCTTCCGATAATGAAGAAGGAGCAGGCTGAATTACAGTATCAGGGGGAGGAACAGCGTGGTAAGTACTACCCCCAGTTCCTGACTGACTAGGTGTGGGTTGAATTTGTACAGGGGGTATTTGAAGAGATACTACCCCCAGACCTGTATTGATAGGCACCGACGATGCTATAATCTCAGGATTTATAGTCGGTGCATTCGATGGTACTGTATGTTGGGTCACGATAATAAAATGCATACTTACGTCCATTTCGGCTATGGTCTTCAGTTTGTCCTCCAGTGCAGCTATTCGTTGTTCTTGATTTGCTGAACTGGAAGCATCTGGGTCTTCAGTGACAACGTATGCTGTCACTTCTCTAGGTACAGTAGAAGACACTGTCTGTTCAGAACTTTCGCTGTATGCATCATAATCAGAGAAGGAATCATCTCCTGAATGAGAAGTAGGAAGATGACCAGAAGGATCTTGGAGAAGATTCCTTTGACCGATTGTGTCTCGGCTTCGGGATCTGGTGTGTTGAAATACTCCTTCAGAAGATTCTTAGAGTAAATCTAGATATCGTTGACTAGGCTTACGGGGCTTGCCATGTTTGGAGCACTTCCTACCCCCAGTGTCTCGAGAAGCCATGTTGACGGAAGCATACAATACTTCATCTTCGTATTCTGATATTGGTTCAGAAGTTGCAAAATTCAGACGATCGAAGACAGATCATTTTGTTGTCTGGCAACAACACTTGATGACAACCTTGTGATCACCATGGTGTCCAAGTGGCTGAACTGGAGGTGTTGAGATATCGTCCCATTTTTGCCTGAGGTGCTCTCGGAGGTCAGGAACAATGACGGGACGAGAAGAAGTCTGAGGGATATGTTCTTTGACAGCATTCGGAACATGGTTCCGGTTCTCAGATGTTTTGTCCCGTGTGTATACAGAGAAGTACTCACTTCGTTAGCATAGGTGTCAGGATTTTTCATCTTGGAAGTTCGCCTCTGATGCAAGTTCATCTTCGGCATTGGCTACTTGCGTTTCGCCGAAGTTAATGTAGATCGAGGTCTATTGAGATAATTCCGTAGATCAGCAAACTCACCCCCAGGGGTTTCTGTCTGAGATACCAGTAATTTTCCTTGCTGTGAGCGGGATATCCGGAGAGGGTACGAGATCTTGGAGTTCTCCTATCGGATTAGGCAGAATACCTCTTTGATCAGTATATTTCCCTTTGGCAGAAAGAGAAGAACTCTTGTTTGAGAGAGTTCTTGTCCTGATTGGTGCCGAGGCACGTTCAGATTGATCTTCTACGATAAAAACCGAAGAAGACTGAGAAAAGACCAAAGGACCTTTTCCTTTATTTTGTGAAGAATGATTGGCTAAAGAGCGTTTCCCTCTGTTGTCTTCCAAGTCGTATAACGAGGAAGTTTGAGAAAAGACTAACGGGCCTTTTCCTTTGTTCTGAGGAGGAGGAGGAACAGTCAACAGACTATCCCCAGTGGATTGCGCTGGAGCAACAGGATGCTTGGGAAGAGGAGTAGAGTTTTTCCCCTTGCAGTGAAAAGAAGGGAGATTAGCCAAAGGGCTATCCCTATTAGACTGCGCTGGAACAACTTGTGCAGAGGTTGAAGTGGCAGTAGGCACATTGGTTGATTGCGCATAGGAAGCTTTGACAGATGGCCTTTTGGCCACATAAACTGTAGTTTGCGCAGCAAGAGCCCTAGCTTCAATGGATTGCGCATGAGCAAATGTGGCCGCCAACTGCGCCAGAAGGAGAGGAGTCTTGCACTTTGCCAGAGTAGCATAGGAAGTGGGATGCGCTGTGGCAGGAAGATAAGCGTATTGCGCAAGGGCAGAAGTTGCTACTAGTTCCTTGGCAGCAGAGACAGCAGGTTGCACAGATGATTGCGCAGAAGATAGCATAGAGGACTGCGCAGAGGACTTTGGAGTCCACACTGAACGAACCTTGCTCTTGGCAGAGTTTGCAGTGCGACGAGTAGCCCCAGAGTTGATCATCGCCTCGTAGGCAGTCTGGTTGACCTTTACAACCAGCGTCTTCTGCGTCTTTCCGATAGACGCAACGTCACATTGAGTTGTCACTTTCTTGTCGGAGGAGAGAGTCGTCCCCAGCAGAGTCGCCATTTTATTTGCAAAAATAAAAGTGTTCTTTTTATTTCACAAACTTTGTAAGAAGATTACAATTGAATTCTGGGAAAGTACAACTATAGGAATCCGATCTGAAGACGATCGCTTTATCCCTTGGACGATGTGAACTTTGAAGACGGTAGCCTCTGAAGAATGCAGCAGCACTTGGACAAGAACTCCTGATCTCTGGTGATAATAATGATCTCATCTTGATAATGAAGGACTTGAAACTCTATTTATAGAGTTCTGAAAAATAACTAATTAGTAGTTATTTCTGGATTGCGTAGGCTGGATTGCGCAGGCATTGGACTGCGCAAACAGTGAACTGCGCTGGCAGTTACTCGATCGTGGCTCAACTCTATTAGACGCGTGGCATTGTTTGATTGAAATGCGCATGGTCGTGTACAGACGGTTGCCACGTGGTGAGAAATTGATGGCATGTAGGCCACGTATAAAATGTCAGTTATCTTGATGGATTGTGCCGCTTGAACTGCGCTAGCTTCAGACTGCGCTGGGATCAAACTACGCTGAAGAGGATCTGGCAGACTGCGCTTCAGTTGGGCTGGCAGACTGCGCTGGGAGTTGACAGCTGGACCGCACTAACAGCTGTCCTAGAATGCTACGCGGCTCGAGAAACGAACAGACTCCTCGCTTTTTGGGCTGTCAGTTGTCAGAAAATCTAATTTTGTGTCAGGTAATGATGACATTGCCACGTCAGCATTGCGTGCTTGGATATTGGCACAGTTCAACCTCGCGCAGTTGATTTGTTGCACAATCTGCTTCCTGTGCAGTTCATTGAAGGGTGCGCAATTTGGTTTTCATTGCTTTTTTGATGGGTGCAACTTAATTTTTAGGACCTACAGTGTTGAGGAGCAAGTGTAGAGTCGACCGAAGGAACCACAGCTTCCTTCGGCCGACTCTACACTTGCTCCTCAACACAATCCTGAGAAAATTGCCAGCACCTCCAGCAATACCTCTGTACTTCCTCCAGGTCATGTCGTCGGTTGTGCTGGTTTCCCCTCCTCTTCCTGTCCACTTCTTCTTCTCCGACTCTACACTTGAGCTGGATATCATATATGGCTGAGAGAGTCAAATAAGAAGAAGGGAAGTAGGGAGGAGCAGATGGGTCCAGAGCCATGGTGGAGGAGAGGAGAAGGCTCCCAAGACTCCCGGAGGTGGATATCATATGTTGCTGAAAATTTTGATAAACTTCTTATTGTTTTTATAATTTGAGTAAATTTTTTTACCCTATATGAAAATTTCTGTTGTCCGAGAGATGGCTCCCAAGACTCCCTGAGGTGGTGCTACTAACCGAGGAAGGGGCCGAGGCAAGGAACCCTTAGAGGTCGACACGGAGGAAGTTTCCGTCGTCAAACAAGAAACGTGACTGTTAAGCAGGAGGTGTTACCAAAGGTCGAGGTCAATGAAGAACCGGTGACCATCAGGGAAGAGATTGCTCCCAAGGTTGAAGTTAAGGAGGAGCCACCGTCAGAGAGTAGTAGCATCAGGACTGACCCTCCTGTCCCTCAGAAGACCTCAACCAAATTGAGCCATCGTATGCAAAGTGGCTGATAGAATGTACATGCCTCAACGCAACGATGATCCCTGGCTGTGAGGATTCATCGTCTGACTTGCGGTCTTTGCTGAGGCCAAAGTCGATTTTCTTTTTTATTGAATATTGAATATTTGTGTTTAAATATTGAATATTTATGTGTTTTGTGTGAACAATTTGAATGCTTGGGATAGTTGTGTGTTGGAATTGTTTGTGTGTTTTGTATATTGGAATATTTGTGTGTTTTGTATATTTGTGCTTGAGATATTTGTTTTATTGAATATTAAATATTTGTGTTGTGTATATTGGAATTGCTTGGGATTATTTGTGTATTTGGTATATTGGAATTGTGTAATATTGGAAATGCCTAGCTTTATGCTATTTTTATCAAAATATTCCCAGATACTGACGGACTGGCGGCCAATTTTCGACGGACTATCCGTCGCTAACTAGGGGATTCCCAGTTAGCGACTAAAACCCGACGAATTATCTGTCGCCAAGGTCCTGGAATTATGAAAGATTTCCAGAAGCAGGTCAAAGGAATATCCATCGCTAAGCCACCGCTAACCCGACGAGGTTTATGGCGGATTAGCGACATATTTTGCGTATCAGAAACCCTCTGATACGGGTTTAACGACGTTTTAGCGACGGTTTGTCCGTCGTTAAATGTTGCTACATTAAAGTTTTAAACTGTCGAAGTTGACAGAAAATCGTCGGCTAGCCGTCGCTAAATGTTTTGACGTAGCCAACGGTAATCCATCGTTAAGTAGTCGGTTAGGGACGTACTAGCGACGGACCAATTTTAGCGACGAGGTTATTATCGACAAATTTTTCAGCCGGTATCCGTCGATAATCCATCGGTACTTTAAACTAGCGACGGTTTAGCGACGGATAGGGCCGTCGCTAAATCGTTGTATTTTAGTAGTGCCGAGAAAAATGAAGTGTGTCGATTAAGTGACTGCAATGTGGAAAATCCATGTCCTGTAGGGTAGTATCAAGGAGTGTCCTAGCATATCCGATGGTGTCAGCAAGGTGTCCAAGTGTCCAAGTGGCAATACAAAGTGGGTGTGAAGTGTCAGAAAGTTCAGAAGTATCAAAGAAATAAAGTGAGTGAATGTGTCGAACAAGTGAGTGTCAGGTGTGGCAAACAAAAGTGTACAGTATAGTGTCAAGGTGTCATGGTGATTGTCAGCACGTCATCATGTGTTAATGTGTCCCTCGAAACGTGTCCAAGCAGAGAAATTTACATTAAATCAGAAAACACAGTATCAGTACAAGTTCGAACCCTAAATTACATATAAAGACATAATTTAATATCAAATTATTGTGTGCCAACAAGTGTCAGACATGTAGTCGTGTCATAGGGTTTATTTCGAGTCCAACAACTGGACACAAGGTGTCCAAACTATATGAAACATACATAGACCCACACTGTACAGAGCAGTCTCGTGTAGTGGGTGCGAGAGCTCGTGGACACGACACGAGCCATGACACATCTCTTGCTCGTGTCCACACGTAGCCTACACATAGGGCTACACATTAGACACAACACAAGACGTCCACGTTGTAGTGCCCTGTCCCGCTCAGTCAATTGGGGGAATCGAAACGTCAACGACGTTCGGACTTAGCTATGCAACGACAACTCAAAGACATCGCTCGGTCGAGGCGACGCCTCGCTCAGGTGGGATAGTTTCGGTGAACTTGCCTCATCTTAGCCTTCATATAATAAATCAAATATTTTCAACTTGCACAAGTAGACTGAATAATAAAAGAGACGAATCCACATAGATTAGGGAATAATCCCGACAGGTCAAATTGAGTTAGAATATGGAAAGGTCCAACGGTCAGCTTAGAGTTGGTGCACGGCGTGCTTTGAAAATGACACTCGGTTCTTCATCCCGTGGCTTGGGAGAAGAAAAAGTTGGTCTTTGCCACAAAGCTAAGAGTTAGCCAAAGTCATAGGCGTCGTTCGCATAAACGCTTCATAAAACATGGACGGTCCCATCGTCCAAGGCTTGGCATAGCCTTGGCTTGCCCCATGAGCTAAGTTGCATCATACGGCTTGTGACATAAGTCTAGGCATCCAAAGAACTTGGTTGTTCAAAGTCGAATGTGTTCACGACACGTTCCCACGATGCAAGGCTTGATGCAGTCTTTGCTCATCAAGTTATTGTACGACTGAGTTAGGCAAAGTTATGTTAGGCTATCGGAGTAGTAGCAAGCACGGTCCCATGAGTTCTACGGCTGGGTATAGCCACGAAGTCCTATGGTCTCAAAGCTAGTCATATGGAGTATGAATTGGACGATAGTGTCGCACGGAACACAAGTCTGTTTAAGGCACGATGTATGAAGTTAGTATTTATGGCATGAGCCACGGTTGATTCAAAGTTAGTTATGGAAAAAGGGGCTATCAAATAGTCATTCCTAAGTTGAGTAAAAAGGATAGGACATTAAGAAAGAAGGCTCGCGACCGTGGGTCGTCGAGGGATCTCAAGGAAAGAAGTCTCAAATTTGGTCTTGAAAGAGATGGTAACACTGAAAGAAGGTTGACTGTGTGAGACGTCAGTTCAAGTCAAGTCTTGCATGGTCATGGACAACTTGTCGAAAAGGGCGATGGTTTCTCGAGCGGCAACCTGAGGCCACGGGACCGACTTGACCTACGAGGAAACATGGTATAGTCGTGCATAAGGTTTAGCACAGGTTAAGCGGGGACTTGCAATGAAGCTAGCTACTTGCATTGAAAGGACCCCGATTAACAAAACTATACGTCCAGGATAGCTTGTTATGCTATTAACTAAGTTCATATAGATATCGACAAAATAGCGGCTATCTGCGTGTATGCCTTTGGAATGTGTCGAGTTGAATGTGTGTACGTTTTGGAAGAATATTTGGGCCAAAGATTTGGCATCAATATAGGCGACGTGCTTCGGCACGAGTTATGGCGTCGAGTCTTAAGATGTTGGTATAGAGTTGCACATGTTGGATTTCAGTCATCTCAGGTTTAACTCAAGAATCTTTGCAAGGCAAAGTTGGTCAAGTGATACTAAGTTCACAAGTCTCGATTGGGTCAGTCGGTGATCAAAGTAGCAAGGGCTGCGAGGCGACGATGCGGATAAGTCTCACTGAGTTACGAGGTACGGCACAATGAACTTGTAGTACGATCATATGGAAATAGAGTCTTACCGAGTAGTCGCATCTTTGAATTTGGGCCGAAAGACAAGCACGACTTAATATGTTAACGTTGTTGCAAGCACGAGATGGTCTAAAGACACAAGTAGGCCAAGGCGTCTATCCTAAAATCGATCCTAAGGCAAGAGTAGAAAGTCAATCATTAGGGGACTATGTTACAGAAAGTAAATCAAACTTGTTAATTTTGTATGGGTGGGCGAGGAGCTCATTCCACCAGTACAGTTGATTACTGACACCCACACAGTTTTCATGTACAGGCACAGGTAGAAGCTCGTGGTGAGGAGCTCGCTTGGATGCGTCGAGGTACGGAGTTGCTTGGCGATTCGTAGCGTACGGCCGCGTGGAGTCAAGACTTATACGGGATATAATGTATAGACGTCACCTTCCGAAGCATCCGCTGGTTCAAGACATATATTGAGAGATGAGAGAGAGCTGAGTGACTTGTAATGTGAGAAGAGTGAGCATGAGTGAGCTTGAGTGATTTGTAATCTTGGCCTTGCGCCCCATTGTAATCCTTCTTTCAATATCAATAAAATACATCTTTTGAATGACCTGTGTTTTGTTCTAAATTTCCGTTGGTATATTCAATGTCTCTACTTGGGACTTCTGTACGACGACCCCATCGCACCCACTAAAATCGGCCGTTATGGAACCCACCTTGCACGAACGTAATCTAGGCTCATGCGGCATCATGCCTTAGCAAGGACAATCGCTCCTACCAGAGCGGGGCATGACATAATGGTATCAGAGAACGGATTTACGTCCTTGGAGTTTCGATTGAATTCTTTAACTCCGATGTTTCCGCGAACTCTGAATGTGGCTTCTGAAAATTGATATCGTTGGTGTGCTCTCTCTCATATGTCCTACGGGATGTCCATACAATAAGTCTATCTATTTTGTAAAACGTAGGAGAACAATTTTTGACAAAACAAAAAGATGGTTCACGTAGCACGGTTGGCTAAGTCAGGCTGGGCGTATACACCAAAGTTGCATCGACCTTAGAAAAGTCGAGTGCGGGAATTGAATTATGTTAGACGAGAATGAGTTGAACTCGATTGTGTAAAGTAAGATGACTATCGATAAGGGTGCTATCGAGCGACGATAACGTCGGTGCGATATAGATGAGTGTGCTTGGAATTCGAGGAATGGTTCGAATGGAAAAATTTGAAGAAGTCGATTTTGATTTGAATGATAGTTTAAAAATTTGTTTAATGACTTCATCCCTAAGTGGTGTATGCGATAGCTTCAGGGGTGTTGATCGAGTGAGTATGCGGGGTGTCGATGAGTCTATCAGCGAGTGTCGCATGTATGCAAAACCGTAGATTGAGTATCGTTGAATAAGTTATAGTCTTGAGATTTGACGAGTTGATTCGAACAACCTAGAAATTGATGCCACGCTGAATGTGCACGGAATTGAGGATTGTGCGAGTATGAAATGCAAAATGATTGAGTAGGTGAAATCGAATCGAGGAAAAGTTAGGATGTACGAATGGATGACTTGATCGCAGAAATTGATACGGATCGTGTACGAAAAGTTAGCACGACAAAAAGATAACGTGCATGAAAAGTTTGATTCGAATGTTTGAAAATGACACTAAGGATTGGAATAAATGTTGCTCGATGATTTGAGTTAGCAAGGAATGATACGAATTAAGGAAATATGTTGGTCAATGACTTACGATAGACGAATGAATATACGCAATTTTGGACTTAAAGAAATTGATGTTATAAATGATTCGAGAGATAATGATCGAACTTGAATTTGAATGTCGAGGAAATTATCCAGTCAAACAATATCATCAATTGTACGACTCAAAATTCGTTGCAAAGGAAGATCGCCAGGTTACACATATCATCGATGGTATTGAGACGTATCAAAGATCGATATATGATAACTCGAGGCCACTCTGATTCGAGAAAGAGCGATCGTGCCAGTGTTATCGTTCTGACGAATACTATTCTTAGGATTTTAATTGAGATGAATGTTGGATAAAAATGATCGTGTCTTGATGGTTAAGCTGATAACCACAACGTCGATAATCTTGTCTTGCACGAGTACAACTCTAGCCTCGCACATACATTGCGTCGGATTTGAGGCGATCGTTTCGTGTGAGTGTTGGCATGGTGATTCATTTCACGGGAATGATCAAACTCGAAAAATCAGGACACGATAACTTTGATTGTCTCAACTTGTTGGGTTGATGCGAAGAAAAATTCAAGGATGTTTGGACTTGTGATCGATGATTGAATAAACATAAGGATTGAATAGATTCAATCTACGTATCGAGAATGAATTAGTCTAGACACAAAACAAGAGTTATGTCCCAATGAGGATGATTATCCCGCGGGAGCGTGCATGGTGATTCATGTCCACCGTGGATAATCTGACTCGCGTGAGATCAGAGCGCAACATATTTTTAAGCTAGACGACCTTATGATCGAATACGTGAATTGTGATGAATGACTTAGGAGATATGAAATGTAAATTGTGGTTTAGTAACAAATTACGTCGTAGCGTGCTTGACTTGAGAAGGATTGATAGGTGGATTTTGCAGAACGTGTTTGAGAGATAGACTATGCAACTTGCTTGTTGAACGAGCTATGTTGATATGTCGTAGAATTTGTTGAAACATGAGTTATCGTAGGATGGCTTTGTTGAATGACTCGGATCCCGTACGACGAATGCTGGGATGTGTATAGGAAATCTATGCTCAAAGTTTAGAAATCGGAGTGATGTGAGCTTGGGTAGAAAACCCCATACTATCAGCTTGGTTTGACCTTAGGATGGGGTCAGTGTTGATATTGTTGTTCGGAAACTATAATTCCAATACTGACGGATGACTTTAGCCTAAAGACATAGCTTAGCGGTTAGGCAGACGTCCCGGTACGGAGCGATAGAAATTATGGAGGCACCACTCATGAGGCTCGGTTGACATGCATGTATATCAGGGATGCCCGAATATGTACACGATTCGACTCGAGTGGTGACGGCGGATACTTTATCACGAGGCTTGGCTGAAATGCATGTATTTTGGGGACGCCTAGAATATGTGCACGATCCAACTAAGTGTTGTAGAACCCTAGGGGGGGTAAATAGGGAAATAAAATAAAACTAAATACAAGTAAGCTATATCACTGAAATAAAATAAGAGAGAGTGAGAAAATCAAACACTCGATGTATCCTGTTCTCCTCCCTAGAGGCAATCTAGTCCAGAAACTCTCTCCGACTTAAATCCACTATTGAGTAATTAGTACACACGAGTTTGGATCCGAAGAACTTGCCAACTTTAACACGAGTTTGGATCCGAAGAACTCGCCAACTTCTTACACACGAATTTTTATACGAAGGCTCGTCAACATCAAAAGAAAAGGAAAAGAACTGTTGATCTTCTAACACTTGAAGATCGTAAAGTACAACTCTTGAACACTCTAGTACTTTTGGATTGGATAAGCTTGTGTAGAGTAGTAATGGCGGAGCTCTTGGTTGTTGAGAAATTTATGGCTTAAGTGGATGGCCTTCAAGAGAAAGAAGGAATCCATTTATATAGAAAACCAAGAGTAGGTAGCATTTAATGCTCCTGAATGTAACCCAGATGGCATACTGTCGGTATGGACCGACATACCATCTGTATTCCATTCTGAACAGTAACGGTAATATTTATATCCGTTGGAGAGCATTTAATGCTAGTATTTGTCCATTCAAAAATCAAATCAGATGAAGCGGTATACCGTCGGTATGTAGCGGTATACCGTCGGTATACCGATGTTCGTCATAGAACATTTTGGGGCTTACAAATCGGTATACCGTCGGTATACTGTTGTATGCCGTCGGTATGCCGAAGTTTGTCATAGAATATTTTGTGGCTCACAAAACGGTATAACGTCGGTATACTGTTGTATGTCGTCGGTATGCCGATATTTATCACAGAACATTTTGTGGCTCACAAAACGGTATACCGTCAGTATACTGTAGTATGCCGTCGGTACGTCGATATTTGTCTCAGAATATTCTTATGGCTCAGAAACGGTATACCGTCGGTACGCAGCGGTATACCGTCGGTATGACGTTCTTTTGGATATTGATTTTTGACTGAAAAATAGAAGAGCTTTACGTTTTGTCATCCAAACTTAGGTGTTTATACAGAAGAACCTAGACCTTGTACAGACTCAAAATCTTGAATCTGTTGAGAGCCGTCTTTAAGGAGCGCTGGTCTTTCCTTTCGTTTTCTTTTAGGAACGTCCATAAGGCTTTGATGACACGGCTTGAATGGACATACTGATTGTAGGAGAGCTTTGAAAGATTATCTGTTGGCTGAAATATAGAGAAAACTAGACTACGAAAATGTTGTTAATGTTATCAAAATAAACTGTGCTAACAATCTCTCCCATTTTGATAATTGACAAAATAGGGAGATAGCATCTTCAGGAAGTGACTCCCCCGTAGGTAGACAACTCCCCCTCAATATGTTTTTTCCTCCATTTTCACTTAATCAAAGATGGAAAAGAAGTAATAAAAAATCAGCGATAAATAATGAAAGCTTTATGGAGAACAAAAACATGCATATATTAGATTTTGAAAGAGGGTACATGCTTGTTACTACATAAAAACAGATAAAACTCTACTTCACGAGAGTGAGCAAGACATAGCAAAATATAAAAATAGTCCCCGTAGGACCACACACAACATAAAACTATACTAATGGTCCCCGAATGACCTCAAAGGACACACACTAAAACGACACCAAATTATTCGACCACCACCAAAAGGAGCGAGGACGTTTGTGAGTAGCCATTAGGGTTGATGGTAGAAGGATGATGGAGAAGTGATGAAGAGTGAAGAGGAGGAAGAAGAAGAATGTTGGGTTTCTAAAAGAAGAAGAGGAATTTGAAAGGGTTAGGAGAGTTTTGAAAAAAGAAGTGAATTGATGAATGTAATTAATGAAAGGAGTTGAAGGGATGGGATGTGATAGGAATTAATGAGGGATAGGATGTGATAGGATGGGTAGTTAATGAGATAGGTTTGAAAAAGAAGGTAAAAGATTTTGTGGGGCCCGAGGCAGAGTTGACAGGCTGTGTCCGCGTCAAACAGCATGCCGTCGGCATACCGGTGTATGCCGATGGTATACCGAATTTGTGTACAAAAGATAATTCTGAACACAAATCGGTTTGCCATCGGTATGTCGGTGTATGCCGGCGGGGTGCCATTTAAGGAGAGCTAAGAGTCAAAATAAATGATGCCTAATTCTTGGCAGAGAAAGACGAAACAATCCTCCGAGAGTGGTTTGGTGAAAATGTCGGCCAATTGATAAGTAGTGTCAATAAAATCAAGGCGAATATCCCCTTTTTGTTGATGGTCAAGAAGAAAATGGTGTCTAATCTTAATGTACTTCGTACGGGAGTGACAAATCAGATTTTTTGTGAGATTTATCGAGCTAGTATTATCACATTTAATTGAAGTGTAAGTAGAAGAAATGCCATAGTCTACAAGTGTTTGTGACATCCAAAGAATTTGTGCACAACAGCATCCGACCGCTGTATACTCGGCCTCAGTAGTTGAAAGAGCAATAGAGTTTTGTTTCTTACTAAACCATGATACCAAGCATTTTCCAAAGAATTGATATGTGCCGCTAGTACTTTTTTGGTCAATTTTGCATCCGGCAAAATCTGCATCCGAGAAGCCGTGAAGCTCAAAGGATGAAGATTTCGGATACCAAAGTCTCATATTAATGGTGCCTTTAAGATATCAAAAAATACGCTTTACAGCACATAAGTGTGATTCCTTTGGATTTGCTTGGTATCGTGCACAAAGACACACACTAAACATGATATCAGGTCGACTAGCAGTTAGATAGAGTAACCTACCGATCATACTTCGATACTTACGAATGTCGACCGAAGTACCATCTTTATCATTATCAAGTTTTGTCGTTGTTGCCATAAGAGTCCTCATTGATTTGGATGAGTCAAGTTCGAAGCGTTTGAGGAGATCCTTTGTATATTTGGCTTGATTGATGAAGGTTCCTTTGGGTCCTTGTTTGATTTGCAAGCCCAAAAAGAATGATAGTTCTCCCATCATGCTCAAGTCAAATTCATCTTGGATTACTTTAGCAAATTCTACACTGTCACCCTCATTTCCCGTATTTTCCCGTATTTCGTATTTATACTCGTATCTGGATTTTGGCATGTATTTTTTTATTTTTCTCAGCTTGTGGAATTTCGGTATTTTTCGTATTTTGGGTTTTCTCATGGCTCGGTTTTATTGGGTTGGTCTGGTTCGGTTTTACATGGAGCACCTTAACCTATTCTCCACCCTCAACCCACCACAACACCCTCTTTATAACTCCACCCACCTCTTCTCTCTCTTCATAACCATCACTAATTTCTTCTTCTTCTTCTTCTTCTTCCTCCACACAACTTCCCAACCCTTAGGCAAGTGCATCTTGCTACTTCATGAGAACCATATTTTCTTGGTCCATTTGCTAGATTAGGCCATGGAGACCAACATTAGTTCTTGGGTTTTTGTGATTTGGAGCCTCTATTGTTGTAGATCTAAGTTCTCTTATTTTCGGATTTTGTATGTTTTGATCCACTTTGGTTGGAGTTCTGTGGGTTTTGATGTTTCTATGTGGAAGAGCATTCAGTTTCACTCCAGTTGGAACTTTGGAAATCCGGATTTGGAGTTCGGATGACCAAGTTATGTTGCTTTAAAGCCTTGGGTTCATCCATGGTGTTCTTGCTGTTTGGAGAAGACAGTGAGCAGTGGCAGAGCTTCTTAGCTTACGCCACGCAGCCTTGAGTACGCTTCCTATTGGAAGCGTGACTCCTTGAGCGTGCGTGACTTTTCACGCAGCTGCTCCCTTCAGCGTTTATGACTTTTCACGCAGCTGCTCCCTTGAGCGTGCGTGACTTTTCACGCAGCTGCTCCCTTGAGCGTGCGTGACTTTTCACGCAGCTGCTCCCTTCAGCATGCGTGACTTTTCACGCAGCTGCTTCCTTGAGCGTGCGTGACTTTTCACGCAGCTGTTCCCTTGAGCGTGCGTGACTTTTCACGCAGCTGCTTCCTTGAGCGTGCGTGACTTTTACGTACACTGCTCCTTGAGCGTGCGTAACTTTTCACGCACACTGCTCTGTAGCGCGCGTGACTTTCACGAACGCGGCTCTTTCAGCGTACGTGACTTTTGTACGCTGCTGCCCTGACCCCTTGTTTAACCCTTGACCCTTGGAGTTTTGGTTTTATTTCCTTAAGTTTGGCTTTTCTATGACCCTGTATATTGATATTTTATTAGATATTTTACGCTCATTTTATATCCTTACGCCTTTTGTCATGAACTTGATTTTACTTAATATATTTGGAATGACTATTGTACATGGCTTGGTATGGCAAAGAACTTGCATAACACGACAGTGACCCGTAGTGGTGCACTCCTGACATGACCAACCTGACATGATAGTGGCCCGTCGTGGCGCACTCCTGACAAGCACCCTGACATGATTTATTTTAATGCTGTTACTTGACCTGTCTTGACACCGTGGGTGGTTCTTCTTGCTTGCTTGTTAAATCCACTTGTCCTGTCTTGCATCATGTCTAGGATGGGACTCCTGAGTACCACGGTCAGGAGTACCTACTAAAATAGATTAAGGGTAATAACTAGAATAACTCAGTAGTCATGAAGAGATGACACAGCTACAGGCAATCCCGTTACCTGGGCGCTCTTGGGATCTGTAGCCTGCCGTCGAGTAGGGCACATTTCCAGCGTACCGTCGAGTGTTGTACCCTCTAAGTCACCTAAGGGTACATGTGTCTCCTGGACGATGTACCCACCTGAATTCAACCCTAATCTTTCGTCCTGGGTAGCCTGGATGGTCTGCAGGGCTTGTGGCTGTGGAACAATCTCACTGCATCTTGTTAGTAATTAGGCCTGTGATAACCCTAGTTAGTTAAAGTAGTAAGCCGTAGTATCTGCTTGGCCGTGATTGATTGAATGAGGTATAACCAGTTTAGCCATGTCTTGATCCAGTACCAGATTGCTTCCTGTCTTGATTTCTTGTATTATTATCTTGCCGATAAATGGTGGGAAACCAAGCTCTGTTCAGATGAAGGGTTACAACCCCGGTCCTTGTTTAGTTTACGGTTTGTAACTTGGCTATCGGAATAGTTCCATGGTTATCTCATCGTATATCATCCTGACATATTTTCTTAATTCAAGTTTTAATATTAGATTTTCTGTGCTGATTGCTGGCTTTTGTTCTTATTTCGTGGCCCCCTTGTGGCACTTGCTCTTTCTGGGGTTGACCCAGCTGGTTTTGTGTGGCCAGATTTCGGAGCAGCTCCCGAGGATCTACCAAGCTTCCAGCCCAATGGTGGCGACTAGAAGGAACCCGGGCTACGAGTGGGTTTTCTATTTTGTTTCGCTCACTCTATTGTAAATTTATTCTTTTGAGGCGTTTAGCCGACGAGCACCTGTTAGCTCGATGCACTTTTACTTTCTGTCTGCCTACGGGCTGTAAACATGATTAACAAATCCTAGGGTTGATCATGTATGACTTAAACTCTTGCTAGTCCTAACATTTTGTACGACTAGCTTCATGATCAGCTGATATGTAATATTTGGGACGCCTTTTATTGTATATTTAATGATCATACATCTTGTAATTATATTACTTGCTTGAGACTGAGACAATAGGCTTGACCTTAAGAGACTGTTGGCTTGTAGTAAACCCTCATATCTAGACAGCCGTGACCGTATAGTTGAGATGTATTCTATTTCAATATACGTAGCTGGCTATGTCTGCCCCCGCTCTCCAGTATTCTGGTTCTGGGGCGTGACATGGTTTAAGTGGTGGCCCATGCAGGTCTTATCAATCAAGAAATGTGAGGGTTTACCGAATAGATGTCTCAATCAGTATTCGCCCTTGATCTCCGCCCGTATTTTCAAATCCCTGAAATTCTTGCCCTGATTATATGCTTGTATCGTTGATCTGTCCTGGTCCTTCCTTATTGTTTTCTTGTGTCGTCTTCCTCAGCGGCACTGTACCTGACCCTGCCGATCAGTAAGGAAGAGCACCTCCCGTGGACCAGCAGCAACCCGGAGATCAAGCCCAGCATTCCGGAGTCGCCTCCAGAGTGATACCTACTGGAGGAGAGTCACCAGTTCGGCCCGTCCAGCCCGCAGAGCCCGATGATGGTACCTTGGTAGGCCTCATCAGAACCTTGATAGCTTCCCAGGATCGTCGAAGCGACGCCCTGCACCAGACAGTTCAAGATGCTTTGACCCGAGACGGACATCCAGGGAACCAGGCAGCTAACAGCTTCAAGCGATTGAACCCTCCTTTCTTCGACGGCACCGAGGATGCGATTGCCGCGGATGCATGGCTTCAGGATATCGAGGTGATTCTGGAAGCAGCTAGGACACCCGAGAATGAGAAGGTGGCGGTAGTACGCCTGCAGTTGTTGGATTTAGCTCGCAATTGGTGGGCGGCGCAGGCCATGGGATTAGTGGCACCCATTGCTTGGGCAGTGTTTAGGGAGAGATTCCAGACGAAGTACTTTGATGCTGTGGCTCGGTACGACTTGCAGACCAGATTTACCAACTTGAAGCAAGGTGGCAGGACGGTCGACGGATATGCTGCCGAGTTTTCTAGACTCAGTCGGTTTGCTCCCACCTTGGTGGCAACCGAGTATGATCGAGCCCAGCGGTTCCAGCAGGGGCTTCACCTAGAGATTCTATTGGCGGTCGAGCAGTTTGAGCATCAGACTTTTGATGCAGTCTTGAGAGCAGCTAGGAGGCATGAGTATACCTTCCAGAGGATTGTGGATAGGGTCGGAGGTCGGAAGAGATCTCACGGCCAGATGAATCAGTCTTCAGCACCGGCCCCGGCAGCCAGGGCTTTGACTATTGGAGCTCCGAGGCGAGCAGCCTCAGTGACGTCAGTTCAGCATTCAACTTCGACCCACCCTCAGCAGCAGCAGAAGCAAAAGCATTCTTCCGCAGTGGGTTGTTCTCATTGTGGGAAGCCAGGCCATGTGGTAGCAGACTGCCGTAGGACGCAGGGATTGTGCCTGGCTTGTGGAGCAGCAGATCATAGGGTTGGGGCTTGCCCGAATAGGGGTGGTTCGTCAGCATCCAACCCTTCTAGTTCTTCGGTGAGAGGACCGGCCCCAGCACCAGTTCAGCAGCAACAGTATCAGTCTTCGAGGCCCTTGCCGCCTCAGTCTCAGGCATTCCAGCAACAGCACCCCCAGCAGTATGCACAAGCCCAAGCTCAGACCCAGAATAGGCAGAGAGGTTTCCAGCAGAGGGGACCAGCAACCAGAGGACAAGGTCAGGCCATGATGATGGCTATGGAAGAAGAAGTTGCACCAGGTGAGGTTGTGGCAGGTACTATTCTCGTTAACTCCTTTCCAGCGTCTGTATTGTTTGATTCTGGTGCATCGCATTCATTCATGTCTGTACGATTTGCGACACGGATAGGATTGGATCCCGAGTCATTATCAGTAAGGCTCAATATACTTACTGGTAACGGACTTGTGGGAGTAGATAGAGTGTTTTCCTCGTGTCGGATCGTAGTTAGCGGTAGAGAATTCCCCGCTAGATTGATAGAGTTCCCGATGGCCGATTATGATGTGGTCTTAGGGATGGATTGGTTGAGGAACCAGTATGCTAGAATAGACTGCCATATTGGCAGGGTTGTTTTTAGCATTCCAGGAGAGCCGGAGTTTTCCTTCTCTCGAGGCGAGGTTGAGCCTTCTCCTCCGATATTGCGGATGGCAGTAGCAGCAGTGCAGTTGCCCAGGATAGTGGATGAGTTCCCAGATGTTTTTCCAGAAGAGCTTCCAGGTATGCCTCCGGAGCGGGAGATCGAGTTCACTATAGACTTGATTCCCGGGACAGCACCAGTGTCAGAGCGAGTCTACAGGATGGCGCCTTCAGAGTTGGAGATTTTATACAAGATGATTGAAGAACTGAGGACCAAGGGATTCATCCGTGCAAGTGGATCGCCTTGGGGAGCCCCGATGCTTCTTGTGAAAAAGAAGGATGGTACGTCCAGGTTATGTGTTGATTATTGTACCTTGAACTCAGTGACAATCAAGAATAGATACCCTCTTCCGAGGATAGATGACTTGTTTGATCAGCTCAGAGGGGCTTCAGTGTTTTCGAAGATCGACTTGCGGTCAGGATACCACCAGATCAGAGTCAGAGAGCAGGACATCCCGAAGATAGCATTCAGATCGAGGTATGGACATTGGGAGTTCCTTGTTATGCCCTTTGGAGCAACCAATGCGCCGGCCGTATTCATGGACCTCATGAATCGCATTTTCATGCCTTACTTGGATCAATTTGTGATCGTGTTCCTAGATGACATCCTGGTCTACAGTAAGAGTGAAGCAGAGCATGAGCAGCATCTCAGAGTCGTCCTTCAGACGCTTAGGGAGCATCAGTTGTACGCCAAGTTCAGTAAATGCGAGTTCTGGCTCGATCGCATTTCATACTTGGGTCACATCATTACCCGAGGAGGAGTGGAAGTGGATCCCCAGAAGATTGTGGCTATCGAGTCATGGCCGGTACCCAGCTCAGTGGCAGAGGTTCGCAGTTTCCTTGGATTGGCCGGCTACTACCGGCAGTTCGTTTCAGATTTTGCAAGGATTTCAGCACCGATGACCCAGTTGACCCGCAAGGGTGTGCCATTTGTTTGGACAGCAGAGTGTCAGGAATCTTTTGAGAAGTTGAAGCGAGGTTTGATAACGGCTCCCATTCTCACCCTTCCAGATGGGACCGGAGGATTCACAGTTTATTGTGACGCTTCAGGCAGAGGATTGGGGTGTGTCTTGATGTAGCATGGGAAGGTAATATCTTATGCGTCACGTTAACTACGTGATCATGAGAAGAATTACCCGACCCACGACTTGGAATTGGCGGCGGTAGTGTTTGCTTTGAAATTATGGAGACACTACTTGTACGGAGATAGAGTGGAGATCTTTACTGATCATAAGAGCCTGAAGTATGTTTTCACCCAGAAGGACCTTAATATGCGGCAGAGATGATGGCTCGAGCTATTGGTGGACTATGATGTGGATTTGCAGTATCATCCAGGAAAGGCCAACGTTGTAGCAGATGCATTGAGCAGGAGAGCCGGAGTTTATCTTCTGACAGCGCAACCAGAATTATTGGCAGATCTTCAGAAGATGGGAATTGAAGTGGTTCTTCCTACCAGTGTGGCATTGATGGCCAGTCTACAGGTTCAGTCCAGCATAGTTGAGAGGATCCGGATGGCGCAGTTAACAGATTCCAAGCTCCAGCGACTCCGAACAGAGTGTGAAGCAGGAAGAAGGCCAGAGTTATGTATCCATGAAGACGGTACCCTTCGGCACGGCACTCGTCTTTGTGTACCCAGTGGAGATATCAGACAGGAAGTCATGGCAGAAGCCCACAGTTCACAGTATTCTATTCATCCGGGTGGTACGAAGATGTACCGTGATATTCGTCAGCATTTTTGGTGGAATGGCATGAAGAGGGAGATAGCCCGGTTTGTCTCTCGGTGTTTGGTTTGCCAACAGGTTAAAGCTGAACATCAGAGGCCCGTTGGACTTCTTCAACCCTTACCGATCCCAGAATGGAAATGGGAGCATATAACCATGGATTTCGTGACCGAATTGCCCAGATCTCCGGCCGGCAGAGATGCTATTTGGGTTATAGTTGACCGTCTCACGAAGGTAGCACACTTTCTCCCATTCAGAGTTGGACAGTCGACGGTGCAGCTAGCAGAGATGTATCTCAGGCAGATCATCAGGCTTCACGGTGTGCCAGTCAGCATCACCTCGGACAGGGATTCAAGATTCACATCACACTTTTGGCGCAGCTTGCAGAAGAGTTTGGGGACTCGTCTTCAGTTCAGCTCAGCTTATCACCCGCAGACGGATGGACAATCAGAGCGCACAATCCAGACTCTTGAAGATATGTTGAGATCATGCACCCTTGACATCGGTGGTTCATGGGAGAATCATCTGCACCTGATGGAATTTTCGTACAATAACAGTTATCAGGCCAGTATCCAGATGGCACCCTTCGAGGCTCTCTATGGCAGGAAGTGCAGATCCCCGCTAGCATGGGATAATGTTGGAGAGAGGCAGATACTTGGTCCCGAATTGATTTCCTAGACGGTTGAAGTGGTCAGGAAGGTCAGAGATCACCTCCGAGTTGCCCAGGACCGCCAGCGCCATTGGGCCGATGCTCATCGGCGTCCCTTAGAATTTGCGGTCGGCAACCATGTATTCCTTAGGATTTCGCCTAACCGCAGCGTCATTCGCTTCGACGTGCGGGAAAAGCTTAGTCCTAGGTATATAGGGCCGTTCGATATTCTAGAGCGAGTAGGAGATGTATCCTATCGTCTCGCTCTTCCGCCGTCGCTAAGTGAGGTACATGATGTATTCTATGTGTCCCAATTACGACGGTATATTCCGGACCTGAGCCACATCCTAGACCATTCAGAATTGGTTGTTGGTACCAACCTTTCGTATGAGGAGAGGCCCGTGTCTATTTTGGACCGGAGGGAAAAGATACTCAAGAACAAGACTATCAAATTAGTCCGTGTTGCTTGGGGTCATCACTCTCTAGGTGAGTCAATGTGGGAGCGTGAGGACGACATCCGATCGCGATATCCCTACCTGTTTGACTCGTGAGGTATAATGTCTTTCTTATGCCTTATATTTTCCCTTCCTTGCTTACATTGTATGATTGTATGATTGGACTGCTTAGTGTAACTTGCCTGTGCTTAGTGTAGCTTGTCGTGACAATCTCTAGCTCCTTGATTAAATTCCGAGGACAGAATTCTTTTAAGGTGGGTAGAGTTGTCACCCTCATTTCCCGTATTTTCCTGTATTTCGTATTTATACTCGTATCTGGATTTTGGCATGTATTTTTTTATTTTTCTCAGCTTGTGGAATTTCGGTATTTTTCGTATTTTGGGTTTTCTCATGGCTCGATTTTATTGGGTTGGTCTGGTTCGGTTTTGCATGGAGCACCTTAACCTATTCTCCACCCTCAACCCACCACAATACCCTCTTTATAACTCCACCCACCTCTTCTCTCTCTTCATAACCATCATTAATTTCTTCTTCTTCTTCTTCTTCTTCCTCCACACAACTTCCCAACCCTTAGGCAAGTGCATCTTGCCACTTCATGAGAACCATATTTTCTTGGTCCATTTGCTAGATTAGGCCACGGAGACCAACATTAGTTCTTGGGTTTTTGTGATTTGGAGCCTCTATTGTTGTAGATCTAAGTTCTCCTATTTTCGAATTTTGTATGTTTTGATCCACTTTGGTTGGAGTTCTGTGGGTTTTGATGTTTCTATGTGGAAGAGCATTCAGTTTCACTCCAGTTAGAACTTTGGAAATCCGGATTTGGAGTTCGGATGACCAAGTTATGTTGCTTTAAAGCCTTGGGTTCATCCATGGTGTTCTTGCTGTTTGGAGAAGACAGTGAGCAGTGGCAGAGCTTCTTAGCTTACGCCACACAGCCTTGAGTACGCTTCCTGTTGGAAGCGTGACTCCTTGAGCGTGCGTAACTTTTCACGCAGCTGCTCCCTTCAGCGTGCGTGACTTTTCACGCAGCTGCTCCCTTGAGCGTGCGTGACTTTTCACGCAGCTGCTCCCTTGAGCGTGCGTGACTTTTCACGCAGCTGCTCCCTTCAGCGTGCGTGACTTTTTACGCAGCTGCTCCCTTGAGCGTGCGTGACTTTTCACGCAGCTGCTTCCTTGAGCGTGCGTGACTTTTCACGCAGCTGCTTCCTTGAGCGTGCGTGACTTTTACGCACACTGCTCCTTGAGCGTGTGTAACTTTTCACGCACACTGCTCTGTAGCGCGCGTGACTTTCACGAACGCGGCTCTTTCAGCGTGCGTGACTTTTGTACGCTGCTGCCCTGACCCCTTGTTTAACCCTTGACCCTTGGAGTTTTGGTTTTATTTCCTTAAGTACATGGCTTGATTTTACTTAATATATTTGGAATGACTATTGTACATGGCTTGGTATGGCGAGGAACTTGCATAACACGACAGTGACCCATAGTGGTGCACTCCTGACATGACCAACCTGACATGATAGTGGCCCGTCGTGGCGCACTCCTGACTAGCACCCTGACATGATTTATTTTAATGCTGTTACTTGACCTGTCTTGACACCGTAGGTGGTTCTTCTTGCTTGCTTGTTAAATCCACTTGTCCTGTCTTGCATCATGTCTAGGATGGGACTCCTGAGTACCACGGTCAGGAGTACCTACTAAAATAGATTAAGGGTAATAACTAGAATAACTCAGTAGTCATGAAGGGATGACACAGCTACAGGCAATCCCGTTACCTGGGCGCTCTTGGGATCTGTAGCCTGCCGTCGAGTAGGGCACATTTCCAGCGCACCGTCGAGTGTTGCACCCTCTAAGTCACCTAAGGGTACATGTGTCTCCTGGACGATGTACCCACCTGAATTCAACCCTAATCTTTCGTCCTGGGTAGCCTGGATGGTCTGCAGGGCTTGTGGCTGTGGAACAATCTCACTGTATCTTGTTAGTAATTAGGCCTGTGATAACCCTAGTTAGTTAAAGTAGTAAGCCGTAGTATCTGCTTGGCCGTGATTGATTGAATGAGGTATAACCAGTTTAGCCATGTCTTGATCCAGTACCAGATTGCTTTCTGTCTTGATTTCTTGTATTATTATCTTGCCGATAAATGGTGGGAAACCAAGCTCTGTTCAGATGAAGGGTTACAACCCCGGTCCTTGTTTGGTTTATGGGTTGTAACCTGGCTATCGGAATAGTTCCATGGTTATCTCATCGTATATCATCCTGACATATTTTCTTAATTCAAGTTTTAATATTAGATTTTCTGTGCTGATTGCTGGCTTTTGTTCTTATTTCGTGGCCCCCTTGTGGCACTTGCTCTTTCTGGGGTTGACCCAGCTGGTTTTGTGTGGCCAGATTTCGGAGCAGCTCCCGAGGATCTACCAAGCTTCCAGCCCAATGGTGGCGACTAGAAGGAACCCGGGCTACGAGTGGGTTTTCTATTTTGTTTCGCTCACTCTATTGTAAATTTATTCTTTTGAGGCGTTTAGCCGACGAGCACCTGTTAGCTCGATGCACTTTTACTTTCTGTCTGCCTACGGGCTGTAAACATGATTAACAAATCCTAGGGTTGATCATGTATGACTTAAACTCTTGCTAGTCCTAACATTTTGTACGACTAGCTTCATGATCAGCTGATATGTAATATTTGGGACGCCTTTTATTGTATATTTAATGATCATACATCTTGTAATTATATTACTTGCTTGAGATTGAGACAATAGGCTTGACCTTAAGAGACTGTTGGCTTGTAGTAAACCCTCATATCTAGACAGCCGTGACCGTATAGTTGAGATGTATTCTATTTCAATATACGTAGCTGGCTATGTCTGCCCCCGCTCTCCAGTATTCTGGTTCTGGGGCGTGACATACACAAAGTGCATTGTTAGTAGAACCAAAGATAATGTCATCGACATAAATTTGTACTAATAAAAGTGTACCATTAATGGATTTGATAAAAAATATGCTGTCGACTTTGTCCTTAGAAAAATTGTGAGATATAAGGAAGGAACTAAGGCGCTCATTCCAAGCACCAGGAGCTTGTTTGAGGCCATAAAGGACTTTGTGTAGTTTGAAGACGTGATGAGGAAATTGAAAATCTTCAAAGCCAGGAGGTTGCTTAACATAAACTTCTTCTTTAATAATGCCATTTAGAAAAGCAGTTTTAACATCCATTTGAAAAAGTTTGAAATAATTAAAGCAAGCTAAAGCACATAGCTTGCGAATGGATTCAAGACAAGCAACCGGAGCATAGGTTTCATCGTAGTCAATGCCTTCCTCTTGTTTATAGTCTTGAGCAACCAATCGGACTTTGTTACGAGTCACTAAACCATCTTTATTAAGTTTATTACGAAATACCCATTTAGTTTCAATAATGGGGTGGTTGTTAGGTTTAGGGACAAGTTCCCAAACCTTGTTTCGCTCAAATTGATTTAGCTCTTCTTGCATCGCTATCATCCAAATTCATCATGAAAACTATCATTAATATTTTTAGGCTCTATTTGAGAAATAAAAGCCACGTTAGCACAAAGATCACGAGTGGAGGATCTAGTACTGACACGGGATGAAGGATCACCAATGATAAGCTCCTTAGGATGATTAGGGACAAATCTCCATTCTTTTGGGAGATCCTCTTGAGGAGGCTCGAGTGGTGGAGAATCTTTTATTGGAGGGGTCACAATTTCATTGTTAGATGAAGAAGGACGAGGATCTCCAATAGAAGAGTTCTCCAACCCAAAGAGATGTCATCAATATCATTGGATGAGGAGGATGTAGAAGAGTTAAGTTCATCAAAAGAGACATTAATTGACTCTTCGACAACGAGACTTCTTTTATTAAAGACACGAAAACCTTTACTATGAATTGAGTAGCCAAGGAAAATACCTTCATAAGCTTTTCTTCAAATTTGCCTAGGTTGCCCTTGGTATTCAAAATAAAACATTTGCATCCAAAAACTTTAAAATACTCAATAGAGAGAATTTTGTCAAACAAAAGCTCATAAGGAGTCTTTTTAGAAATAGGTCTAATCAAGACCCTATTTATAACATGACATGCCATGTTTACGGCTTCCGCCCAAAAGTATTGGGGCAGCTTATATTGGTTTAACATAACTCGGACTATATCTCTTTGCCATAAAAAATCAACAACAGGTATTACAGAACACTGGAATTGATTGCAAACTTGCTTGTAGAAAGAAGAGCCTAGAAAGAAAGCCTAGGAAACAATCTAAGTACAATTGTTTAGTTTTGATTCTGGAGGGTGACGGTGGAGACTCGGGAAAGTGCTATCAACTCTGCCTTACTCCGTGGACTATCTGATGCAGTCTCTAGCTCGTGAAGATATTGCTTTTTTCTTGAATGTTGCCAGCCTTTTGCAGGGGTGTGGCACCCTTCTATTTATAATAGGATAGATTTTGAACCGCATAGACGACTTGCGACCACGTGGCTGATTAGCACACGAAGACCCGCTCTTGGGCTGCCATTTGTCGATTTATTAGGATTTTGTTACAGCAAATCTAGGTAGTTAAGGAATTAGTCAGATTGCCACGTGTCCCGTTGCGTATAACATTCTCAGTCTTCGATCACGTGGGGTCGCATGAGACTCATGCACGCGGCCTAGATCACAATTACTCCTGGTTGCCTGTAGTTCTAGAAATTTTGGGACCGCATAAGCTGGGCCGCATGAGGTTCATGTGGCTTGGATGACGCTTTTTGGCCGCATGGAGGCGTACAAAACCTGCTTTTGGGCGACGTCTCACGTCTTATCTTTCTTGTCGAAGTGTCAGAACTGTCATGTTTTGCCATGACTTGTCAGCTTTATCAGTCGAACTGCTCCTCCTTGGTCGTAAATTTTCCTTCTACAGCTGTTCGTCGATGGGCCGCATATGTCTTTGAACAGTCATGCGGCTTTCCTTCATGCGGACCTGTTTGGCCCAAAGTACCTATGCGGCAATTTGTAATCTGCATGAACTCCATATTTTTCATATTTCTACAAGACCCCTTCAAAGTTTCCAAATTACAAATTTGGAACACTTTGAATAAGAAGCATAAAAAAATGCTAAGCCATAGGGAGTCTTCAAGTTACAGGAAGTGGTTTTCGAACTTAAGTCGCAGAGAAATACTGAGCCGCAGGGGGATCCTGAGTCGCAAAACAAATTTTGAGTCGCAGGGACGCTTTGAGCCGCAGAGAGTCTGCCAGCTGTCACTGCTGCATTTAATTCTCCTTACTCAGTTGTGGATCTATTTTCGAGATGAAGCCGACGGTTAGTGGGGATAAAGTTCCCAAATGTCGACTCTATCTTTAATGATCTCAAAAACTGAAGAGACGCTCGACGGTTACTAGGGATAAAGTCCCCAAATGTTGTCCCTATCTTTAATGATCTCGAGAATCGAAGAGTCTCTCTTCAGCAACTCTATAAATAGAAGTCATTCAGAGAGAGTCTTTCCTCTTTCACCTTCTCCTCCTTTGACTTCATCATACTTTCTGTTATGGCTCCAAAAGCTTTAAAGTCGATTGGTGCGACGACGAAAATGGAGAGACTTGCTTCCCTGTTAAGAACGGTAGACACTTCTTCCATTCATTCCGATGTGTAACCTTCTCCCAAGGGTAAGGATGGTGAGCAGATAATGACTAAAATTTCGGGCGCAGGGCTATCATATACTACCTCTGCTATAAACATGGTCGATGTATGCCCTATCTCGTCTGGACCACATGTGTTCTATTTGATAGGGCTGCACAGGCTGAGTCGCATAACCGTTGCTTATTCGAACTTGAACTGGCAGAGTGCCTCAAGAGAAATCTGTATGAACTTTTTATGATCAAGCCGTATAGGTGCCACATGAGCACTTTATGATTGGGTCACATGAATACTGTAGGATTGGGTCGCATGATCGCCTTGTGACTGATCGAGCCGCATGAGTTTTTCATGACTGATCCGTATGATAATAACTGAGCCGTATAAATACTGTATGAGTGCTTCATGAAGCCGGCCTCATAACTGTGGACTGTATGAGTTCTGTTTTGGCTGGGCCGTCTAACCGGCTAGGCCGCATAACAGAGTTCTTTGTTGTTATATGACTATCTTCTTTTCTTTTAATTTTTTATAGTATCTGTGTCGAAGGCTGAGACCATTACGAAGGAAGAGGTGCTGCCCCCTTCCATCAAACAAGAGTCACTGTTTGTTAAAGTTGAGGTGAAAGAAGAGCTGGTGTCCATCAGGGAGGAGATTGCTCGCAAGGAGGAGTCCAAGTCTGAGGGCAGTAGCATTGGAAGTTCTGACCCTCCTGCCCCCACCGAAGACTCTGGTCTAATAGAACTTTCGTATGCGAAATGGCTAGGGGAATGGTATATGCCTCAACACGGCTATGATCCTTGACTGTAGGGATCCGTGGGATACCATGTACTAGACGTTCGTATCCGCCTTTGTACTTCCGTCTGTCTATAGTCGTAGCCTTCGTTTTGCTTCTTTTGTAGTCCTGTGAATGTAACTGATTTTGAATAAACAGGGTATGCTCACCCCATTTTATTTGTGGTATTTTGTGGTACTTGTACTAGAGGGCCTAATACAGCATTTGTATAGGACATCCCACTGGAGGATTTTTGTGGACCTATTGCCCTTTTGTGCATCTGAAAATGCGAGCAAATAGATTTGAATGATATTTTGTGGACATACTACTCTTTGGTACACCGATGGTGTAAGTAATAGATTAGGATAATTTTTTTGTGGACTTATCATCATTTTTGTGTACTGGCGATACGAGTACTGATATTAAGTGGAGAGGAAACCAACGTATTTACTTAGAGGTAATGAGGACGGGGTAAATACGGGTCAAAACAAAGCCTTCCTACTCAGTGGTAATGAGGACATGTTAGGGGTAGGCATGATAGGGATACACAGAACAACTCAGAGGTGCTATCAACGTGGAAGTTCTATGCATTGGATGGTTTGTTTGTGATGGACGGGTAAACAACTCAGAGGTAATATGGACATGGTTGCTTTTTTTCGTTGGGGAGTTTTGTGGACCTATTACCCTTTTTGTGCACTGACAGTGTGAGCAATAGATTAGGATAAGTTGTGTGGACCTATTACCCTTCTGCGCACCGATGGTGCGGACAATAGATTTTGAGGCAAATTCTTGGTGGTAGAAAAGCTATGACCATGGGGGTACATAGATACGACCAAGAGAATTCATTCAGAGTAATCAGAGAGCAAGTCCAGTAGTACCTGAGGGTACGTAACTCAACAATCTGGGAGATTTGAAGTCAGTGTGTAAGTTCAACGATACCTGTGGGTATATAACTCACAATCCGAGAGATCATTAGAAGGTGTCATTTAGACATAGTATTTCTTGAGAAACTTGGCGTTGATGGGCATCATGAGCAAGTCTCTATTTTGTTTTGCGAGATGGTACGCACCGTTGGAGAATACGGTCTCGATGACGAACGGACCCTCCCACTTAGGCTGGAATTTGTCGAGGGTCTTGTGAGTCATGACCATTGGTCTGCGAAAGGCCAAGACAAGATCGCCCACTTGGAATATCCTCTGCTTGACTTTCTTGTTGAAAGCCCAAGAGATGCGCGCTTGGTAGAGCTCTATGCTTTGTTGATCTTGTAAACGCTTCTCATCTAATGCTTCTAACTCCTGTAGCCGTCGGCGATAGTTATCATCCGCCGTTAACCAGTAGGCGAGGGCCACTCGAAGTGAGGGGATCTTATTTTCCAATGGGAGGACTACGTCGCTCCCGTAGACCAAGGAGAACGGTATATTTCTTATAGCCGTCCGAATCATCGTCCGATACGCCCATAGGCACTCACCAAGTTTTTCATTCCAGTCGCGTTTGTTTGCAGACACAAACTTTTTGAGAAGCTTGATTCTGGTTTTGTTGAATGCTTCAGCCAGACCATTGGCCGAGGGATTATATGTTGTCGAGGCCATGTTCTGAATTCGATTCTTATCTCAAAATCGATAGAAAGTGTGGCTTGCGAACTGCGGACCATTGTCGTGGATAATCCTCCGGGGTAGTCCAAAATGATAGATGATGTGATGTTTTATGAAGCTAATCACGTTCAATGTCTTGACCTCCGCCAACAGAACAGCTTCTGCCCATTTGGAGAAGTAATCGATGATTGCTAGTATGAACCGATGCCCACTAGTCGACGACGGGGTGATTGGCCCAATGACGTCCATTCCCCATGCTTCGAATGGCCAAGAGGCTACTGTCAGGTGCATGAATTCAGATGGCAGATGTATAAAATCTGTATGGATCTGGCAAGCCTTGCATTTCTTTGCATAATCAACTGCATCTGCGACTATTGTGGGCCAGAAATAAGCCATCCGGCGAAGATGATCTTGTAATTTTGGACCAGGTTGGTGAGCCCCACAAGTACCGTCATGAGCTTCACGTAGGGCTTCTTTGGCTTCTGTACTTGACAGCCATCTTAGTAGTAGCCCATCAAAGGATCGCCGATATAACATTTTTGTCTCTGTATCATAGAAGAATCTGAGGGAGCGTCTTCTGATTGAGGTAGCTTCCTTCATATTCTCTGGCAGAATTCTATAGACCGCAAAGTCAATGAGCGGACATCTCCAGTCTTGTATGTCATTGGTTATCTGGACGGAGCAACTCATACCCAATTGAACATTGTTCTTAGGGTAGACCAGTTTATGGCCTGTTACGTCGACTAGATGATGAGCATTACTTGGGAGTGCCAAGGAAGCGACGAGACCGGCCAGGGCATCGGCTTCGATATTTTGAAGTCTAGGAACGTGCTCTATAAAAAACCCCTCCAAGGTTGAAATAATGGCCACTGTTGTCTGATAATAGGGAATCAGGTCCTCATTGCGAACCTCGTATGAACCTCAAATCTGGTTAACAACCAACAGTGAGTCACCATAAGCTTCCTGGTATCTGATTCCCACTTCTGTAGCGAGTTGGAGTCCAATGACTAGAGCGTTATATTCAGCTACGTTGTTCGAACAGGGTTCTGTAAGAGAATACGCCCGATTGACTACTAGTCCGGAGGGAAAAATTAATACCATCCTGACTCCGGCGATGATATCACCTTGTGGCCCTGTTCTTGAAGCACCGTCGAAGAACATTCGCCAAATGGCATCGTGCGAAGTTAGGTTCGAGGCGACGACTTCATCAGAAATTTCTTCATAAATTCTTGCTGTTTCTGAGCTTGGATGGGCTGCTAGGAAGTCAGCCAGGGCTTGACCCATGATAGCTTTTTGTTGAACAAAAACCATGTCATAAGGGGACAGTAGTATCGCCCAGGTGGCTAGACGAGAACTGAGTGCGCCAGGCTTGGTCATTAGAACCCTGAGGGGATTGACTTGTGAAATCACATGGATAGTCTGCCCTGTCACATAGTGTCGTGTTTTCTGAATGGTGAACACTAGGACAAGGCACTCCTTCTCCAAGGTAGTGTACCTATGTTCAGGTCCTACCATCATCCGGCTGAGAAAGTAAATGGCTTGTTCATATCCCGCATTATTATTTTAGGCCAGTAGAGCACCGAGGGAATGTTCCATCGCCCGTACATAGAGCAGAAAGGGCTTTCCGACGACCGGGGATACCAGAACTGGCAAATTCATCAGGTACTCCTTAATATCTTCAAAGGCACGCTCACATTCCTCATTCCATATAAAAGAGACACCTTTCCTCAAGAGTTGAGTGAAGGGTTGGCATCGCCCCGAGAGGTTAGATATAAACCTCCTGATATAGGCTAGTCTTCCCTGAAGGCCGCGGAGTTCGCAGAGGTTCTTTGGTGGGTTCATCCCCAGGATTTCTTTTGTTTTGTCGGGATCGATGTGAATGCCCCGGAAAGTAATAACAAATCCCAAGAACTTTCCACTAGACACCCCCAAAAAGGACTTGTGGGATTCATCTTCAGGTTGTGTGCCCGCATGAGGTCGAACACTGTTCTCAAGTCATGTAAATGATCATTTTTGGAGCGGCTCTTGACGGCGATGTCATCTACGTAATACTCTACCATCTGGCGGAAATGATCTCTGAAGATGACACTCATAGCCCGTTGATATGTTGCACCGGCTTTCTTCAAGCCAAAGGACATGACCGTAAACAATATACGCCAATCGGCGTTCGGAATGATGTATGCTTCTCGTCATCATGAGCCATATTGATTTGATTGTATCCTGAAAAGCCATCCATAAAGGACATGCGCTCAAAGTTGCACGTATTATCGATCATTATATCGGTGATCGGAAGAGGGAATTCATCCTTAGGGCATGCTGTATTCAGATTGTGAAAATTAATACAGATTCAAATTTTCCCGTTCTTTTTTATGACTGGCACTATGTTGGCTACCCAGTCTGGGTGCTACTCTTCACGGTTGAAACCGCTAGCGATAAGCTTGTTCACTTCCGCCTCGATGGAATTCATGATATCTGGACGAAATTGCCACTGTTGTTGCTTGACTGATTTTGCGTCCGGATAGATATTGAGCTTATGGAGTGCAATCTCGGGGTTCAGCCCTGGCATGTCTTCATAGCTCCAAACAAAGAAGTCGATGTATTCTCTGATGAGTTGTACTAACGACTCCCGCTCGTCGTTTGTCAGACTTTTACTGACGAAGATTGGCTTTGGAGAGGATTCATTGTCGAGGTTAACTTGCATAACCTCATCTTCAGTAGGAGGATTATGAAGTTTGAAGCGTTTCTCCCATTGTGCATCTAGTCGCTGGACCCACGGCTACAACTTAAGAGGTTCAAGTAGGTCTTCATCTTCTTCTTCGGCATTAGCGGATGTCATATTGGCATATAATGTCTGTCTGAATATATCCCTAATATTGCTATCGGAGTCATAATGGGTGACTCTGACGAATGGGAGTGCCACTCACATTCTTCGTTAGAACTTTCGGGCGTTGTAGGTGGAGTAACATACCCGAGGCCACGTCTGGATTTGTGATAATGATCCTGAGGCTTCCCTACCGGTGCCGACGGCTGTAGAGGTAATCGTCAACCACTACCATAATTTAGACCCGGAGTAGCCTCCATGTCGTACCTCTGCTTTTGCATGAAGTACTTGGCTTGAGGACTATATAAGTAGAGCGTTAGTCTTCCAGCTTCGGGTCCGAGGTCGGACTCTTATGGCGTGAAAGATTGAGGACCTTCTTTTCAGCCAAAGATGATTGTGTGATCCCATCCTCTTCTGTCTGAGACCGAGAAGTAAGCACCTTTTATGGGAGTAAGTTGATTTGGGGTATGGACGGTTGTCACCTGTGTGTGCAGGCTAACGTTTAGACAGTCCCGTACGACATACGTTAGATTAGGCTTATCATACTAAGAATAGTCTAACGACAGCCTCTTATTGATAAAATAAGGAATTTTGTCCACCGGAATTACATCATCAGGAGAGGGGCTATCCGCCTGTGTAACCACATATTTGGTGAGTTCTCCATCTTTCTTGGCTACCCCCTGCGAGCTCAAAGTTTGGGCCGCTATTTTGGGTAACTTGACCACCAAGGGTTCTGCTTGAGGTATTGATCCGCCTGGGAGTATTGGATCAACACTTGTCTGCTGGCTCGTCTTGGGAAGACGAATGACCATCGGCTCGGCAAGGGGTTTTGTGTCTTCTAGTCACCTTGGAGCAGATTTTGGCAATCAGATTACCATCGGTGTTACCGAGGGCTTTGCATCTTCCTGTTGCCTTTGATTGGACTTTGGTAGCCGGATCACCATTGCTCCTATAACAGGTTTTGGCTTCTGGCTGGATCTCGGGAAACGGATGACCATTGGTTCTGACTGCGTAGGTGTGACAGGAGAATCAAGCACCTCTTTACGTAAGGTTATGAAAGGGGTGCGGCCCTGCCCGGTTTGTGGGGTTGGAGATAGATTCTCAAGGGTTCTTCTGGCCCTATTATGGCCTCCGGTTCGTCCGTTATATGTTTTCTGGATTCGTCATATAGACAAGCCTCCGACGAGTAATAAGATTCAACCCGTTTGAAGGGATCAATGTCGGCGAACACGGTCTTCATGGAACCGTGTTTACTTACATATTTGAAATACTGGTGAAGGGTGGATGGTATGATCATATAGTCATGTATCCACGGACGTTCCAGGAGGAGGTTGTAGGAGGTGTCTGCATCTATAAAGTAGCAGGTAACTTCTATCCTCAGGTCTCCAATCTGGCACTTCAATCGGATCTTCCCTAGGGGATAGCTTCTCCCTGAGTTAAACCCGCTAATGGCAGTGTTGGTTGCTCCTAGCCGGTGCATAGGGATGCCAAGAAGTTGGAGCAGGCTTTTCGGGATGATGCTTATTGACGATCCCAGGTCGATATGCATCATATCCACCTTGATGTCGCCTATGTAACCAGTGTAGTACAAGGGACGATCATGTAAGTTGGTCTTAATCAACATGTCCTGCGAAGAAAATATGATATTAGGTATTACATCTGTGCTACCGCCGTCCTGTAGATCTGCTGGCGGGTCTTCCTCTAGAGGCTTTACCTGAGCTAAATAGGCATCAATATTTTGGAGTGCTTCGCTTAATGTAACACGAAGATTCTTGGAGAGCCTTAGGAGCTCTTATAGCAACAACTTTGCTAGCATATTAACCAATGGTGCTAATATGTCGAAGTTGTAAGGTCTCTCCCTCCATGAGGTATATCATTGCGGAGTGGCCTATCGAAGCGGGTCTCCCTTGTCTTGGACTTATCCGCCAGTGGAGGCTGAGATGGCCTTGAAACATCGGGGGGAGGCAACGTTGCTGGCTGAGGATCTTCGGCTGGACTATCCCGTGCGGGCTGGACTTGTGCTCTAGACCGGGTAACAACATCTGCAGCTTCTTCAGCTTCAGCTGAAATTGTATGGCAGGCTCTATACTTCCTATCCTTCTTCTTGTTGGTAGTAGATGGCACCCCTTGGATAACTTTGGGCACCAAGTTTGGATGCACCTACATGATCTCTCCTCGCGATGTGGTGAGGGGTACCAATCCAGATGTCTGGCTCCGGGCGGGTGGAATATTAGTAACCTCCATCGTTGCCCGGGGGACAGGTATTACCCTGTCTGGAGTACTATCGGAGGGAAGTCGCCGAACTGAATAGATACCATGTTCACCACCACGGTAACCTCTTCAAAGTCTATCGACAGAGCTTTGGAGTCGATAAGACTCTGAATGTTCCGCTTCAATTGGAAGCAATCCTGGGTAGCATGATGGACATAGCGGTGGAAGTGACAGTACTTTGGGTCCTCTATTTCTGCTTCTCGGGGCTCGCACCTTGGTGGAGGGAGTTGGATCCTACCCCCTTGCAAGAGCATATTGAAGACAGATTTGACATGACTATCTTCGAATTAATAGTTGATCTTGGGCCACTGACCTTCCGCCTATTTTTGTTCGGGCTTCTGAGTCGCATCAGTGACCATGGCCTGTTTGCCCTTATTGTCCTGATTGGTGGTAGCGCTACTGTTGTTGTTACTGGAAGTAGGACCAGGACGTCTGCCTTTATCTTCTCCGTCTAGGATGTGTAATCCCAGCTGGCGAGCCTTCTTCAATTTTGCCTCCGCGTTGGTAGCACTTGTGATGAAGGTCATCCAATCCCTGAACTGATCGTCACCCATCCAGAGGCTAATGGCAAGGAGCATCTTCTTCTGGAAGATTTCAATCAGGGAGCTCTCGGGATTGCCCTGGGGCAATCTCATCACGGTTTGGCAGAACCGCTCGATATAGTTCCTCGTCAGCTCCCTCTCTTCCTGAATGACGTCCATGAGAGATGACATCGTCACATCATGCCCCACCTCGTAGAATCTCTCCAGGAACATGTACTTGAAGCCGTCAAAAAAATGGATACAGTTGTCGGGGAGGTTGCGGTACCAGTCAAACGCGATCCCCTACAATGCTCCGATGAATAATTGTGTGAGGATGGCGTCACTATGCGGCAAGTGGTCGGTGGTGATTTCAAAGTAAGTCATGTACCAACTAGCAAAGGTCTTCCCATCGTAAGAATCGATATGGAACGGCTTGTACCATAGTAGAAAAGGTACGTCCCTCCATGCGACGGGATATGGCTGCCGTATTCTGAGATCTCGAGAGGAGTCTCGGGCATTGAATATCGCTCGAAGCTACTGGACTTCCCTTCTAGCCTCCTTGGCTTCATCTGCAGCTGAAGGAACAGATGGTGCTACGGGATCATCACTCAAAGGAGGGGCGGTCGTATTGGAGTCTGCGTTGACTGCGGGTCCCAAGCTTGTTTGTCCGGGCGACCACGCTGGTTGAGCTGGCAAGGCGGCTTTGATCTCGTCCACCGACTTGACTAATGACATGAGCATGGCTTCGAGCACTTCTAGCCGTTGTCGGTCGGAAGGTGCTTGATGATCGTCTTCAGTCATAAAGACTGTCATCACGTGGGTAGAGGTGGAAGGGATTATGGCAGAGGAACTCTCGGTGCCGTACCCTTGTATAGAGAAATCGTCAGGGAATGTCAGAATATCATCTTCGTCAGACTCGGAAGGAGTGCTACCCTCTGTGCAGGAAGACGTATCGTCTTGGCGAGGGTGGTGGCCCTCAGGGAAATTCGATCATGTTGCAGAGTTCTGGAGGATCTGTACCCCCTGCGTGTGCTCTTAGTACACCAGGTTGTCGCATAGATTGAGGGGCTGCTACCTCCAGCTTCATCTACTCTCAAGGAGGCTGAAGACGCACCCCCAGGTGCCGAAAGCTTCTTCTTGGATCGAGTGCCTCAATAGACACCCCCTGTGGTTGATGGAAACCCTCCAGATGAGGGTCTCCTTGCAATACTGGACGAGATGGCCGGACTGGAAGAGCCTGTCTTCTTTCCTCCCTTGCGAGGAGGAACTTTTTGAGTTGAATTACAGGAGACGAAAGGAAACTCTTCGTCCCCTAGAATTTGCACCGGTCGGAGAGGTGCTGGCTGCTGCAATCGCTGCATAACTGACCGCCGATCTTCAGGCGCTGCTGATTTGTTACAGCAGCAGTTAATGATGACTTGAGTGCAACGACACCCCGAGAGGGACTCATTGCATGCTGACGCTGTCGTCTTGCGCTTGTGAGTAATCACGTCACGTAAGTCGGTAGGAAGCTGCTCTGTCTTTGCACCAAACTTGTGAACTCGGGGATCCCGAGCGCAAGAGTACTTAGGCATCATATTTGCTTCCTGATCCGTGGCTAGTAAAAATACTTGCTCTGGATCTTTAGAGGGAGACTTTAAAGACCCACCCTGTCCGTTAGCACTGGGGGACTGGACGCGGGTAGTTCTATACAACTTTCCATCAGGAGCCCGTGTAACAGTTAACGGGGCCCACCGACAATCATCAACTTGGATAGTTGACTGGGCTGGTTGAGAGTGCATAGCAAAATGAGTCAAGACTGATACATCCCACATCTTTAGTGGGCCGCATGGCATCGGGCCCGTATGAGAGGCGGTCGAACACAGAGCTTCTGGCAGGGCCGCATGAGACGTCCTGTCTGTGGGCAGGATTGGTCGTCGTATGGACCATTTTCTTGCGGCTAGAGCTGGCTGCCGCATGGATCATCTTCCTGCGACAAGAGTTGGCTGTCGCATGAGTTGTCTGCCTGTAGCCAGAGTTGGCTGTTGCATGGACAGACTGCCCATCTCCTTTCTGCGGCCTCCTCTTTGTCCGTATGGAGTTCCCTTGTGCCCCAAAAAACTCAGCATCGTAGTATTTTCCTCTGCTGGATTTGGGGACAGTGGGGTTCTTTGCGGTCGGAAACAGAGCCATAGGAGGGTTCCGGTCACCATCTTGGGCTGCAGAAGGAGCTTCTTCGAGAACCTGGTCGGGGGTAACAGTTTTGTGCACCGACGCATTGCGAGTCCTCTTCGGGTTGGCTCGCTTCTGAGACGGGCTGGCACTCCCTTCAGAGAGCAATTCTTCGAAGGCTTGTTGGTTGAAGCGGACCACAAGCATCTGCTGTGTAGAGCCGAGCTTGGACGCGTCAGATTGCGTCACCAACTTCTCATCGAAAGAGAAGGATGTCCCCAGCAGAGTCGCCATCGTATTTGCCATAAAAATTCAACAACAGGTATTACAGAACACCGAAATTGATTGCAAACTCGCTTTTACAAAGAAGAGCCTAGAAAGAAAGCCTAGGAAACAATCTAAGTACAATTGTTTAGTTTTGATTCTGGAGGGTGACGGTGGAGGCTCGGGAATGTGCTATCAACTCTGCCTTACTCCGTGGACTATCTGATGCAGTCTCTACCTCGTGAAGATATTACTTTTTATTGAAGGTTGCCAGCCTTTTGCAGGGGTGTGGCACCCTGCTAATAGGATGGATTTTGAACCTCATAGACGGCTTGCAGCTACGTGGCTTATTAGCACGCGAAGACCCGCTCTTGGGCTGCCATCTATCGGTTTGTTGAAATTTTGTTGCAGCAAATCTGGGTAGTTAAGGAATTGGTCAGATTGCCACGTGTCCCGTTGCATATAACATTCTCAGTCTTCGATCATACGGGGTCGCATGAGACTCATGCATGCAGCCTAGATCACAATTTCTCTTGGCTGCCTGTAGTTCTGGAAATTTTGGGGCCGCATGAGGTTCATGCGGCTTGGATGACGCTTTTTTGGCCGCATCGAGGCGTACGAACCCTGCTTTTGGGCGACATCTCACGTCTTATCTTTCTTTTCGAAGTGTCAGAAACCTGTCATGTTTTTCCAGGACTTGTCCGCTTTATCAGTCGAACTGCTCCTCCTTGGTCGTAAATTTTCCTTTTACAGCTGTTCGTCGATGGACCGCATATGTCTTTGAACAGTCATGCAGCTTTCCTTCATGCGGACCTGTTTGGCCCAAGGTACCTATACGACAATTTGTAATCCGCATGAACTCCATATTTTTTATGTTTCTACAATATCGCCAAGGGTTCTATTTTTTCTCTCCACAACACCATTTTGTTGAGGAGTTCGTGGGCAAGCAAAATCATGACCAAAACCATTCTTTTCACAAAATCTTTTAAAATAGGCATTGTCAAATTCTCCTCCATGATCACTTCTAATCTTGTTAATAGAAATGCCTTTGTCATTTTGAACATGTTTACAAAATGCAACAAATTCACAAAAAGTATCACTTTTACTAGCAAGAAAAATGACCCAAGTAAATCTCGAAAAATCATCAACCAAAACAGAAGCATTAAGTTTGACTCCATGACTAGCTACTCTACGAGGACCAAATAAATCCATATGAATGAGTTGAAGTGGTCTAGTGGTACTCACAGAGTTGATAGATTTGAAGGATGACTTGGTCAACTTACTTTTCTCACATTCTTCACATACCATATCCTTTTTGAAGGAGATACTTGAAAGTCCTCGTACAAGCTTCTTGGTTGCAAGACGGGAGATGGTATCCATGTTGGCATGTCCGAGCCTCATGTGCCAAAGCCAACTTTCATCGTTCTTTGCGACTAAGCACCTGTCATTGTTAGTACCTTCAATAAGATAGAGAACATGGATATTGTTTTCTCTAATGCCTTCATACACTATAGATCCACTAGAGCTATTGGTAATGAAGCATTTGAGTTTAACAAACTTAATATCATAACCATTATCCGTAAGATGACTGATACTGAGAAGATTGTGTTTAAGATTTATAACAAGACAAACATTCTTAATACAAGGATAAGGAGGGGAACCGATATTACCATTTCCTATGATGTGGCCTTTTAGATTGTTACCAAAGGATATGTGTCCTTCTTTCTTCATCGATAGCGTTGTAAAAAGTGAAGCATCACCGGTCATGTGCCGTGAGCAACCGCTATCGAGGATCCACTTGCTTCTAGGATGAGAAGGATTCTTCACCTACAACATAAGTTGAAGATGAACATTTTGGTACTGTAACTCCTCTTCCCAAAAAATTTAAATTTAATATTTTATTTTAAACTAATATAACTTATGGTACATTTTTTTAATCAATTCTATTGTATATATAGGATTAATTAAAATTGTGTTAATGTGTACGTGTATAATGGTTATGTTGTATAGGAGGCATGGCATAGTTGGAATGTCATTGAATTGTAATTACATTCCTATCTATATAAATGATAATATAGATATATAATTATATCGGGCGTAAAAGCCATATTTGGATAATTATAATTATTGGTTCAAATGAATGTTTTGTTAGGCATAAAGCCCATACGTAAATTATGGGTTATGTGAAATTCACCTGACCTAACCCGTTATCGGCTTTTCTTATATAAGTTATATTTCACCACAACTTTTGGAAAACCCTAGCTGAAATCCTTTGCTTTTAAGTTGTCACACCCCAGTCCCAAAATAGAAGGGACTAGATACGTATCATGCCAGTTGTATACATACGAGTAAATGAAAGGCTCGTATGTATACCTAAGCTGTAAAATGTAGAAAGCCATGCTCAAACTAAATCTCATCAACAAATATAAAGTTTTAATAATATAATCAAATAATCATTCGTACAAATGTTGGGCGGAGACATATCCAATACCAACAAGTTTAAATAAGAAAGAAATATACAAATAACTGATTTGGTTGAGCGAAGCAAATGACGAGTCCAATAATCATCACGAAGGAAGGAAGACACGGCCTTAGCTAGAGCACCTGCAAGAATCACGAAACACACACCTGGAGAGATCACCAGGTCCTCAGAGGGACCTAACAAGATACAAGAAGCACATGCCATTATAACTGTAAATGTAAATACTATAAAACTACAATACAACTGGATCCCTAACCATCTATGTGATATGCACTTTGAGGAAAACGTTCTACGCAGGGGCTGTAGGATCAGCAGAGTAAATAAAGAGTGGCAGTAGGTAGCGCTCATCCGAGTCACTATCGGCCATGGGCAGTAAGTAGCGCTCATCAGAGTCGCTATCAGCCCCGGGGCAAAAGGTAGTGCTCATAAGAGTCACTATCGACCCACAAATGTGTAAAAAGTAAATGTAGCCCCTAAGCTAGTAGCTGTCCCCTTCCTCCAATGATACTATACATACATCGTGACCACGACACACCAATACGTGTCACTTCCACAACACTGTTTTATGCTTAATAACTGTCAAGTCTCTTAACATGCGTCTATTGACAGTTATTCCTACGCATACACACGGGGGATCAGCCAACACGCAAGTGACCTCTACATGTTAATCACAGCTCACACACAACTCGTGTTACCTTCGTGACAAAGTTAATAACATGCACTCTATTGACGGTAGTCACTTAACTCTAGGTCCACAAGCAAGAAAAAAAATAAATAACTGGAAATAAAAGTACAGAAAATAATAGCAGAATAATAAGATACAACTAAATATAAGCAGTAATTATGGCAAGGTATCTTGCCTGGTTTGTCGCCTGGTGTGGTGCGGTGTTCTGACAAGTCCTATTTTATCCGATAGCTGAGGTCGATATGTAAGGGTCTGAATCCGTGAGGAAATAGGTATGAATGAGCAGTCACGATTTGTGATGACAAGAAAAGAAAATTTGCGGAGAGTATATACTTTATAAAATATTTTTATAAAGTATTTGCATTACTTGAAACAATAAATTTTATTAGCCGAAATAGGTTTTTAGTTAAATATTTTAAAAAATCTTTTTGTATAAATTGGAAACTATCTGTATAAAACATACTGAAATCCTTTTAGGACAAAACTATAATTTACTTAGCTAGGAAAATATTACTACCATTTTAATACCATAAAATATTATAAATATATCTTTGGTCAAGAGCTTATTTTTTAAATACCAAGACGTATGTATATATAATAGCACTTTGGCCTCCAAGCCAAATACTATATTTTGAGAATAGCTAGTAATTTCAATAATAATCTTTTTAACTCCTATTTTGTTAAGGTACAAATTTAGGTTATAGAGTCAAAATAAATTTTTCACAAAATAATAATATCACTAGAATGTCAATATACTAGTACTAAAGGTTGAATTTCTTAATGATATTTATAAAAGAAATGAATCATAATGACAAATATACACCATAAATCTAAGTCAATTTGAAAATAATAATGATAATAACAGTAATAATAATACTAATATTAATAATAATACTAATAATGATAATAACAGTAATAATAATACTAATATTAATAATAATAATACAAATAATGATAATAATAATAATAATACAAACCAAAAAATATATATACTACTTCTTTCCCCAAATTTCTATACAGTAAGAGAGAGAGAGAGAGGTGGGAAGAGTGGAGGAACGAGAGACTTACTGAGGGTTCGTCTCAGCCCAGCGGCGGCAGTAGTGGCACAGCCACCCGAGGAAGGAGGCGGCACGGCAGATTGGCGGTCTGGAGGAGCGGCGCGGAGGCGGTTCGCCGAGGCGGCGTAGGGATTCGCCGAGGTGGAGGAGCGGCGGCGGCTCGAGGGCTGGTGGAGACGATCGGTGGAGATATGGAAGCTCCCAGACAGCGCACGCTCGACTACGGTGATCGCAGGTCGGACGAGGACCAGAGGCGGGAGGCAGATCGGGGCGACTCTTGGCGGAGGTGCAGATCGGCGGCTGAGGCAAGATCAACGGCGGGCAGAGGAGGCGTTGGTGGACGCTGGTCTTACAGGCGGTCGAGGTAGGTCATCTTCCTTCTTTATCTGGTGGTGGAAATGATGGTTTTAGGGAACTGGACGTGGCGACAGTGGTATTTGGCCGGGGCGGCTGGCCGGATGTCGGGTTGGTTGGATGACGATGGTGGTATGGAGATGGTTGAAGGTGGTGGTCGTAATGGTGGGGGTGGCCAGGATGGGTGATAGGACTGGAATGAGGCTGCGGTGGTATGGCGGTGTATGGCTAGGTTCTGGCCGGCTCAGCGGCTGATGAGTGCTCTATATGATGGTGGTCGGTGGTGAAGGTGATTATGGTGGCGTGTGGTGATGTCCGGGATGGAATGATGGATACGGTGCTGGTGATTCGAATCGGGACGGCTGTCGTGGCGGAGGCGGCAGTGTCGGGAGTTGTTTGACACGGCACGGATGGTCGTCCGGGATTGCCGGACGGGACGAGCTTCATGTATCTGTATCAGAAAAATGTAATGGAAGGGAGAGACACACAAACACGATGCACATACTATGCTTGGTTGGTTGAAAACTATGGAAGTGTACCTCTCCTTATATAGGAGGTGGGAATTCCTATTAGGATAAGGATTGGGATTTGATTAAATCCCCAATAGATAATATAAATTTTAATTCAAATTGATTTAGTCACTTGTAGATATTATCATAATTAGTTCAAATAAATAAAAATGATTGGATCAAATGCAATCCAATATAGCTACATACTATTTTAAAACCTATTTAAATTGAAAAAATAAAATCTTTTTAAATGTAAATTAGCATAATCAATTAAATTTAAATCAAACCACTATTTAAAATACTTTTTCGAATAATAAATTATTAATATTAATTAATTTTGAAAATAACATTATATATGAATAATAAAAAATTTATGCTCTTCATATGTAATAAATATTTGCATAAAACATGGTTTTCAAATTACTATTTATATAACCTTTTTATGGTGTAAAATTGGTTTTGGAAATTCCAAATGCGACGCATTTTACAAATTTAAGTAATCAAAAATATTTATTATTTATTATTTGAAAAACACAGCTTTTTAAAATAAAATATTTTTACAAAAATATGTACCTCACACATATTCGCATTCGACGAGACATACAAAAATGCGAACACATACGCGACGTTCAATACGACAAATTCGTTCGTGACGTACAATACGACTATGTGACGTACAAAATGCAAAGTAAAAAAATTAATACCAAATTTATTTAAAAATCATAGAAGAAATTTAAGGGGTTTACATCCTACCCAACTTACAAGAATTTCGTCCTCGAAATTTAGGAATAGGTAGGGTTGAGTGCACGATTACGAGAATGATTCACTCCTAACTTGAGTGGTGATAATAAATGTAGGCTGAGGAAAGGGCGAGGAGTTTGAGATGAAGATGTAGTCACATTGGATGACAAGGGTCATAAGTGATAGGTAGGCTAGAGAAAATTCTAGTATAAGTGCCTTCGTTCTTCCAAAATAAGTGAAGGCGAAAGCAATAAAGAGTTCCGAGACGATATTACGAATACGTGGTTCAAAGACGACCGAATAATCTCAAATGGATTGTCAAGGCAGTCGTGTATGGGATTCTAGAGGACAAGTTTTAATTATGTCCCATCTATGTAGAACAATAGATAAAAGTGAACCAAAGTGCACTTGGTTGATCAGACCATCATGTATCGGTTCTGATTAGACAACCTATTAGTGAGCGCGCTCAATAACATAAGTCATGAACAAGCTCGATAAATCAACGAGCTTGCAAAACTAGATTATAATAGCACTGTTAGTCAAGATGGTGAAATCATAGGCACGAGAGTTTATCGAGAAGAAGTTTAAACGATGATTCAAAAACGGAATCCAGCAAGCAATTTGAACAACAATAATCTAAAAATAAATTGGTATAGTTTAGGAGATGTCTCATGGCATCCCAATCAATGTCTAAACTAAAAATGACTATCATTTATCAAGGACGTGCAAGCTCACAAAATGCAACAATTTTTTAGTCTCAAAAATTTCCTAGCTCGATACTCTTGATTCAAAATCTCATCGTCATATCTCGAACCGTCTTATCAATAGTAACTTTATACAGTCTCTTTAAATTTCATAATGCACAAAATCAATTTTTTTCTCATAAAATATATATTTTTCCTTAAATTGGGATTTCTCCTTAAATTTTAACTCACAAAAATTTAGGTTCCTTAAAACATATTCTCAAATCATAAATCTCGTAACCTTAGTTCTAATCTTGATTATAATATTTTTGAAAAAAAAATCACAGACCTCATAATAACTCTCAACTTTTAGACTTTAATAAATTTCTCAATCATTTTTTTTTTTTGCATTTATCCATCCTTGGTCATTTGACACAAAATTTTGCAAGTCTTATTCATCTCGTACGTTTTGCACATAACTCAACCTATGACCCTTTTTTTTATATCTCGTAATTGGACAACCATCATAATCAACTATACCTTTATTCTCCTTGATAAAATTTTCTAAGCTAGACATATATAACTGAAGGGTGCCATGGTCAAATTTTCATCTATGCTCAAAGAATCACAAGATCAAGGTTGCTTGAATAATAGCAGAGCAACAATAAAAATTTTCAAAGAGAGAATCAAAATGGTTGGGAAGAAAGTATCGGTTAGGCTCAATGGTCGTGATAGGGTTTGGATAATAATTACGGATTATTGCACGAAAATAAAAATTTAAGGGTTTAAGTAATTTATGATGAGACAAGAAGATAAATGGTACAGATTAGCAACCAACATAAAGCACAAGCTAAGCATTTAAGGAATTAAGTAGAACACAATCACATATTGGTTTGAAGGAAATGAGTCGAGGTCCATGGTCGATAAATATATCGGTATCATGGTAAAGGTTACCGTTTAGTCTCTTATGACCCAAAGTCATATCATGAAAATAGAATACAAGTAGAAGTATTTTAGTGGCACGTGATATACCTACATGAAGGTGGGCTCGTCTAGGTCTTGCATATGGAATTTGTTGGATGGAAAAGTCTAGTGTTGTGCTCCAAATATTCAAGTCACGGTAAAGGACACAAAAGAATTTTAAATAGAAAGTGGGAGTTCATGATATAATGATTATCGCAAAAAATAAATGACCAAGTTAAAGCATGAAATAAAGATAATTCAGATTCTAGTAGATCAAGGTAAAATAAGTTAGGAATACAGTTTCTAGAGATATGATAGCCACTTGATGGTCTATGATCAAGGAGCAATTCAATTATTTCTCAAGTTTCAAATGGTTGGAAAGTCACGATTTAAAATCTAGATTTGAGGGAATGTCGAGCGAGTCAAGATCGAAATATAACCACATGATTTTGTAGATGACTAACAATACTTGTGTTTATACTACTATCATGGCCATGAGGGATATGGCACTTAGTGTGGAATCCTTCTTAACCCATTAGGGTTATCTTGGCGGCCTATCATTAAAATTTAAAACCCAAGTTTCCCTCAAAGAATTTCTAAATAAATTTTCTAAAATGAACAACCATAATTTGTATTTACTCCAAGCTGTCTAATTTAATCATGATTAAAAGTTTAATCCCTTCCATAATTCTCCAAGTGATCTTTTATCCCGTTACTACTAACTTTTTCAAGATTTAACATTTTCACTCTAACCTTCAAACTCAAGAGTTCATAAACCATGAATCTATGAAAATTTCAATATTTCTTCATAACTTTAAAACTCCAAAATTTTTTCAAAAATCCTCAAGTTAAATTCATAGCATATCATGAGCAATCTAAAAATTTTTGCTCAATATTTCATCGTACTCATCAATCATAACTTCAATTCTAAGTCATTCAAACATAATCTCAACTTTTAAATGGTAATTCCTTTAAACATTAAAATGACTTTTCATCACATCGTTAGTACTTTTTCAAAAATCTAATATTAGCAATTAAATTTTTAAACTCAATATAAAAAAAAATTTATACCAAAATTTGATATCCATAATCACAACTTTTTAAACGCAAAATCTAAATAGATTTGTAAATCCTCAATTAAATGACATGATTTCAAATTTGAAAATTTCTTCAACAATCGTTTCCATTTCTTCCAAATATTTTAAACCATAATTTCAATATCATTACTTCAAAATTCAAAATTTCATGAACTTATTAATGGTGAACCATACAACCCAATTTAAAACCTTAGGAGTTTACCAAGCTTTATCAATCGCCCTCATAAATCTTACAGCAATATTTTAAAATAAAAATTCTTTTCAACTATCTTTATATCTCTTTAAGGATATATAGCTATAATTTACTGAAACATAAATATTTTTCAAAGACCTTCAAAAATCAAAACTCAAAAATCAATTCAATTCCTTTCTCAATTGTATATAGATCCCACTATCCTTTTGTAGATCCAATAAAGTTTTAACAATCTTTAGAAGTTATTAATAGTGCTACTACCCAACTCGGAATTAACTAATCCTTAAGTTCATTCTTCTAGAAAAATATGGTCCCTTTTATCCTTATATCTTTATAGCTCAAGTAGGACCTCAATGTATACTAGTTGTCAATGCAATCCTTCTAGCCATGTGGTTGATCTATGAGCATATACTAGTGTAGTCATCTTCCTATCAAGTGTGGAAATAAGGATTACGGTAGGAAGAGCCCAAGCAAGATATAGATCAATGAAGTTGAACAAGTGATTCGAAAAACTTAGTCAATGAAGAGGGTCAAGCAGGTGGAAGAGATTCTAGACTCTAATCCTATATTGCAGGCCCGTTCGGTACAGTCATGTAACCGAAACGACAAACTTGACCTGCATGGGCCACCACAAAAATATGTCACCTCCCAGTCCCAAAATAGAAGGGACTAGATACGTATCATGCCAGCTGTATACATACGAGTAAATAAAAGGCTCGTATGTATACATAAGCTGTAAAATGTAGAAAGCCATGCTCAAACTAAATCTCATCCATAAATATGAAGTTTTAATGATATAATCAAATAATCATTCGTACAAACGTTGGGCGGAGACATATCCACTACCAACAAGTTTAAATAAGAAAGAAATATACAAATAACTGATTTGGCTGAGCGGAGCAAATAAAGAGTCCAAGAGCAATCATCACGAAAGAAGGAAGACACGGCCTTAGCTAGAGCACCTGCAAGAATCACGAAACACATACTTGGAGAGATCACCAGGTCCTTAGAGGGACGTAACAAGATACAAGAAGAACATACCATTATAATTGTAAATGTAAATACTATAAAACTACAATACAACTGGATCCCTAACCATCTATGTGATATGCACTTTGAGAATAACGTTCTATGTAGGAGCTGTAGGATCAGCAGAGTAAATAAAGAGTGGCAGTAGGTAGAGCTCATCCGAGTTACTATCGGCCATGGGCAGTAAGTAGCGCTCTTCAGAGTCGCTATCAACCCCGGAGCAGAAGGTAGTGCTCATAAGAGTCACTAACGGCCCACAAATGTGTAAAAAGTAAATGTAGCCCCTACGCTAGTAGCTGTCCCCTCCCCCCAATGATACTATATATGCATCGTAACCACGACACACAAACACTTGTCACTTCCATAACACTGTTTTATACTTAATAACTGTCAAGTCTTCTAACATGCTTCTATTGACAGTTATTCCTACGCATGCGTACGGAGGATCAGCCAATACGCAAGTGACCTCTACATGTTACTTACAGCTTACATACAACTCGTGTTACCTTCCTAACAAAGTTAATGACATGCACTCTATTGACGGTAGTCACTTAACTCTAGGTCCACAAGCAAGAAGAAAATAAATAACTGAAAATAAAAGTACAAAAAATAATAGTAGAATAATAAGATGCAACTAAATGTAAGTTGTAATTATGGCAAGGTATCTTGCCTGGTTTGTCGCCTAGTATGGTGCGGTGTTCTGACAAGTCCTGTTTTATCCGATAGCTGAGGTCGATGTGTAAGGGTCTGAATCCGTGAGGAAACAGGTATGAATGAGCAGTCACGATTTGTGATGACAAGAAAAAAAAATTTGCGGATAGTATATACTTTATAAAATATTTTTATAAAGTATTTGCATTACTTGAAACAAAAAATTTTATTAGCCGAAATAGGGTTTTAGTTAAATATTTAAAAAAATCTTTTTGTATAAATTGGAAACTATCTGTATAAAACATACTAAAATTCTTTTAGGACAAAATTATAATTTACTTAGCTAGGAAAGTATTACTACCATTTTAATACCATAAAAATATTATAAATATATTTTTAGTCAAGAGCTTATTTATGAAATATCAAGACGTATGTATATATAATAGCACTTTGGCCTCCAAGCCAAATATTATATTTTTAGAATAGCTAGTAATTTCAACAATAATCTTTTTAACACCTATTTTGTTAAGGTAGAAATTTAGGTTATAAAGTCAAAATAAATTTTTCACAAAAATAATAATATCACTAGAATGTCAATATACTAGTACTAAAGGTTGAATTTCTTAATGATATTTATAAAAGAAATGAATCATAATAAACAATATACACCATGAATCTAAGTCAATTTGAAAATAATAATGATAATAACAATAATAATAATACTAATATTAATAATAATAATAATAATAACAATAATAATGATAATGACAGTAATAATAATACTAATATTAATAATAATAATACTAATAATGATAATAATAATAATACAAACCAAAAATATATATACTGCTTCTTTCCCTAAATTTCTATATAGTAAGAGAGAGAGAGAGAGGTGGAAAAGAGTGGAGGAACGAGAGACTCACCGAGGGTTCGTCTCAGCCCAGCGGCGCCAGCGGTGGCACAGCCACCCGAGGAAGGAGGCGATGCTTGTCACGACCCGGTCCCAAATTGTTGGGTCGAATTGAATCATGCCCAGCCTGCACCGTTGTGAGACGGCAGCAGTAAGCTGTATCCAAGTGCAGGTAATAACAACAACACATTATATTTGTCACAAATTCTAAAATTTTGAATATTCAAACTTGTCCAACAAAAGATTTTTCTGATACAACTGATAAAATATAACTGAAATAGATTGTCTTCACTCCAACATAATGAAACTAGAAATGGAAATATTATCAATCTAAAAAGTCGGCTCATCAGCCTCGAGATCAACACCGTCCGATTGGGACTCTGACAGCACAGCAGAGTAGAGCTCATGATCATAATAGCTACTAATCAATAGCTCTGCATCATCAATGGAACCTATTGGGGTGGGGAATCCAGTCAGGAAAGGAGCAAAGTACAATTATAAAAATTTAATAATTCAACTAATAATTAGAAATTTGCAATTTAAACAGTTTAAATACTTGAACAATATTTTTCAGCAATTTTCCACAATTAAAAATAATATGATTTGAGTATGTAATACTTTTGACCGTCTTGGGTTGTACAATAGTATCCTAGTGATACGATACGGCTTATCCCCATGTGTAAGAGGGGTAAGCTCGCACAATCAATTTGCAATATGAGGGGTATTGGTCATAATACACTACACTACTCCTCCAATCCCACAATCAATAACAATCACTACTCTAGGAGTGAGTTTCGTATAGCAATGCGGTTTAATCTTGCAATATTACAATTATTAACTAAATTGAAAAATAAACACAACTGTACTTGCCTTTGTTTATGACTGGGTTTGAAGAGTCGATTCCGGGAAAGAAAATCAGACTCGTCCTCGAAATCCTACATTGAGAATCCTGACTTAGCATAAATAAGGAAACCATATCTAGGTGTGCTAGTTACAATCTCTAAAATTTAATTCTAGTCAAATTTTATGTTGTTATAAACAAAACACGTTTATCGATGCGATTCAAAGTTATTAATTTAACGAGTGAAAAGTCAAGTTAACATTTTTATTAGAAAACTTCATATTTTTCAATTATTTGGCAAAACTTTATATTTTGTAATATATGTATATAAAAATTAGTTATTTTTCTTTTAATGAGAAAACATGAAATTGTCTAAGTTATAAACTTGAAATCTTATTATTGTTAATGTGAGAAAACTCTTATTAATTTTTCTATAAAAATAAATATTCAGTTTACCATTTACACGTTACCTACAAAACAACAATCTAGAAAATAAAAGAAAAACTACCTACTTATTACAGTTCCACAAAAAAATAGAAAAGAAACTTGGACTTATGTCATTACAATTTTTACATAAATTAATTTAATTTAAAGGTGAGCTCTGAATGCCGCAAACGGTCCAACAGTAGGCCGAAGCCCTGCACCAAAATTATTAACAGCAGTATTCCATTCTAAAAATAATAATAAATTAAAGATAATTATAAAATGTGTCTCAGACTTGGTCATTCAAAAACTCATGTTTTAACTAATGCCTCAACGTCCGGGTTGGCCGGTTTCGTTTGCATTTAGTTAGGGCCCATGGACCAATATGGTCGTCGCCCGAAAAGATACAAAATTCATTTTAAAACCAACACTCCAAAATGTAGTTTGTTTTGCAAAGATCGAGATTTGAAAATAGTTTTAAAATATATTTTTGAAAATTTGGGCAGCACTTCCTCTATAATTGGGACAACCCAATCCTGGAAAAATGCCAACACCCACAATATTCCAAACCAGGAATAACAAACCACAAAATCCCAAATCAGGGATACCAATTTATCCAACCCAATATAGATTTTTATTTCTAAAAATTAATAATCACAGAAAACTTTCCGAACTATAAAATTCGAAAAACCCGAAATATAACTCGGAAAACCGAAAAACCACAGAACCTCTCTAAGGAAAATGGTCACAGAGCCATTTTCGAAAAATCTGAACTTCTCTCGAAACTTTCGAGAAACCACAGAACCATCAAACAACAACATCCAAGCCACAGAACCATTTCGAAACTAAGTTCAGAAAAATCCAAAACCAACATCGTAATTATCGATGTTGAATCTCATGTCGGGATCGGGGACCATGTCATCATCGACACTAAATGGAAGGGACACAGGAACACTGAAGATACCTGGGGTGCTCGGCTAGAGCTCTCAGATGAGAATAGAAGGAAGACAAGATAAATCTTGCGTTCTCGGGAAAATCCAGAACAGCGCTGGAAACCACAATGAACGCTAGACAACAGAACGAGCCTCGGAAAACACAGATCTGGACAGCAAACCGAGGCACGGGAATAGCAGCGTGCACAGGGAGATGCGCACGGGAAGCGTGCACAAACGTCGGGGAGGCTCGGGGTGGCCGCGCAGGATTGGGGTCGACGGTAGGAGCTATTCGGTCGGCCGAGAGGGGCCTGGCCGGGGTGCTGTGGGGCCGCGGATGGCACTGGGTCGGGATCTGCGTCGGAGTCAAGGGTGGTCGGCCGGAGAGTCGCCGGAAGGGCGCGGTTAGGGCTCGCCAAGAGGACACGGATCAGGCGCCGAAAGAGCTCGGGTCGACGTCGACTTTGTTAGGGCTTGGGGAAAATGGTGAAGAAGAGTGATGGAGAGGGAGAGGGTTATATAGGGGTGAAGTGGGGGTTTCGAGAAGAAGAGAAGTCTCGGCGGTTGCAGAATAGAAAGGGTATGGCCAGTGAATGTTTGGGAACGGAAAGGATGAAGTGGTTTTGCTGATGTTGAACTGAGAGTATTGAATGAGTATTAAGAGTTGAAAGTAAAAGGAAAGAATTTCTTTTCTTTAATAATAATGAAATAGGGTTCATACATATAATTATACTAATGAACTTAAGGGTTTATTTCGAAAAACCTAAATTGGATTCGAGACGGATTCAAGTCAGGTTCGGGACGGGTCAGGTCCAACATTCAAATTCCAAGATTAATAATTTTAATCTAATTATAATAAATAAAAGTAACACTGAATTAATTAATTAAAAATTATGGATTTTACAACATTTCCTCCTTAGAAAATTTTGTCCTCGAAATTAAAGGATAGGGTTAGAAATTACCTCAGGTCTCAAATAGATACGGATACTGCTCCCGCATCTCGTCTTCTCGCTCCCAGCTAGACTCGCCTGGGGAATTGTGTCGCCACATAACTCTGACTCTGGACGTCATAGAGTTCCTGGTTTTCTTCTCACCTCTGTCTAAAATCGCCACCGGCTTCTCTAGTACTGTGAGGCTGGGTCCAAACTCCAGTTCCGAATGGTCCAAGATATGGCTTGGATCGGGAATGTAGCATCTGAGCTGTAAAATGTGGAAGACGTTGTGCACGCCTTCAAGATTAGCTGGTAGAGCTAATCGGTATGCTACTTCTCCAATTCGGCTCAAAACTTGGAATGGGCCGATGTATCTGGGGCTCAGCTTTCCTGCTCTGCCAAATCTGATAGTTCCTCGGGTAGGAGAAATCTTGGCAAAGACACTATCTCCTGCTTCGAACTCCAATGGTCGACGACTGCTATCAGTCTAATGCTTCTGCCTGTCCTGAGCAATCCTGAGCTTGTCTCTAATCACCTTTACCTTCTCTGCTGTATTGGTTACCATCTCAGGTCCAAGTAATACTCTTTCTCCTACGCCGTCCTAAGCAAGTGGAGTGTGGCAACGACGTCCATAGAGTGCCTCGAACGGAGTCATACCGATGCTAGCTTGGTAGCTGTTGTTGTAGGAAAACTCTACCAAGTGCAAGTGGTCTTCCCAAGACCCTCCAAATTCCAAGACGCACGATCTCAGCATGTCTTCTAGCGTCTGGATGGTTCTCACCGATTGTCTGTCAGTTTGGGGATGGTAGACGGTGCTGAACTTCAAACTGTCGTGCAAGCTCTTCAAAAAATAAGAGGTGAATCTAGTATCTCTGTCAGATACAATACTTACCGGAACTCCATGAATCCGGTAGATATGCTCCATGTACAATGCTGCCAACTTCTTGGTGGATAGACCAACCTTGAAGGTGATAAAGTGAGCTGACTTCATCAGTCGGTCCACAATAACCCAAATAGCATCCTTTCCTCCTTGGGATCGAGACAGTCCTGACAGAAAGTCCATCGTTATGTGTTCCCATTTCCACTCCGGAATGTCTAGCGGCTGCAATAGTCCTGCTGGTCTATGTTTGCTAGCTTTCACTTGTTGACAAATCAAACATCTAGCCACAAATCTGGATACGTCCTTCTTTATTCCATACCACCATACTACAGTACGCATATCCCGATACATTTTATTGGCTCCTGGATGTATGGAATACTGCAACTGGTGCGCTTCTTGTATCAATTCATTCCTCAGTTCGCCAGTTGGTACGCAAAGCCTCGTACCATGCATCAATGCTCCGTCGCTGGCGATTGAGAATCCTTTAAGTGTTTCTGCCAGCACTTGATCTCTGAGTTTACAAAGCGTCTCGTCTTGAAATTGTGTCTCCTTGACTTTGTCCATCAGACTTGAACGTACTTGCAACTGCATCATTGATGATTCAACTCCTGGTACAATTGCTTCTCTTCCTAGCTTCTTTATTTCTTCTTCAGGCAGTAGAATCTCCAGTCCAAGCTTCTCTATATCTTCCAGCAAATGCCGCTCCTTGGTCAAAAACATCGCCATCGGTTATCGACTAAGTGCATCTGCAACAACATTAGCCTTACCCGGATGGCACTACAAGTCGATGTCGAAATCTTTCATCAGCTCCAGCTATCGCCTCTGTCGCATGTTTAGCTCCTTCTGAGTAAAAACATATTTAAGACTTTTGTGGTCTATAAATATTCCTACTCTCTCTCCATAGAGGTAATGCTTCCACATCTTCAGTGCAAATATAACCGCTGCAAGCTCCAAATCATGCGTAGAATAGTTCTTCTTATGAGTCCATAATTGCCTAGATGCGTAAGCAATTACTTTCCTGTGTTGTTGAAGAACACAACACAATCCTTTACCAGAAGCATCACTGTAGATTGAGAAACCGTCGGTACCTGCAGGTATCGTAAGTATCGGTGCTGTTGTAAGTCTCTTCTTCAGTTCCTCAAATGCTGACTGGCAAGCTTCAGTCCACACAAACTCTTCATTCTTCCTTGTGAGCTTCGTCATCGGCTCAGAAATCCTGGCAAATCTTTCACAAATTTCCAGTAGTAGCTAGCTAAGCCCAAGAAACTTCTCATTTTAGCAACTGAACTTGGTGTACTCCACTTCTCAATAGCAGCTATCTTCTTTGGATCCACCAAAATTCATTCTCCTGTGACAACATGGCCCAGAAAATCTACCTTGTCCAAGAAGAATTCACATTTAGATAGCTTACCATAGAGCTTCTCCTTCCTTAAGGTTTCCAGAACCTTCCTCAGGTGCTCTTTATGCTCTTCTTCCGTCTTCGAGTAGATCAGGATGTCATCGATGAAAACAACAACAAACTGATCTAGATATTCATGAAAGACCTTGTTTATGAGGTTCATGAATATTGCAGGGGCATTCGTCAATCCAAACGGCATGACCAAAAATTTAGACTGACCATATTTTGTGTTGAATGCCGTCTTTGGAATATCTTCCTTCCTGACCTTGATCTGATGGTAGCCAGATCTGAGGTCTATCTTCGAGAACACCTTAGCTCCACCGAGTTGATCAAACAGGTCATCGATCCGAGGAAGAGGGTACTTGTTCTTGATGGTTATGTTGTTCAGCACCCGGTAGTCGATGCACATCCGCACAGTCCAATCCTTCTTGGGTACAAACAAAATAGGTGCTCCCCAGGGTGAGGCTCCATCTCTGATAAATCCAAGGGCCTTCAGCTCATTGATCTGGTCCTTTATTTCCTTGGCCTCCTTAGGGTCGACTTTGTAGCATCCCCGAGAAATAGGGGCAGAGCCGGGAACTAGGTTGATGGTGAATTCTACATCTCGATCTGGGGGTAATCCTGGAAGACTATCAGGAAAGACATCCATGAATTCTGCTATGATAGGGTGAGGAGGTCCAGGTTCCTCGGTGATAGAGGAGTGAGTAATATCTTCCATATCTTTCGGAGCTCGAGAGATTTCAAACTCCAGCTCTCCAGGTGGGCTGAAGACTACACATCCTCTATGACAATCTATCAGCGCATGCTGCTTACTTAACCAGTCCATTCATAGGACTACATCATAGTTAAGTAAGGGCATCACAAGTAAGGGTGCTAAGAAATTGTGTCCTGAGATAGTTATAGGGCAGTTACAGGTCTCAGTGATGGGTATGGGTCCACCACCAGTTATAACTCTACATATTTTCTTGCTAAAACCCATAACTAGGTGGTGTACATATATGAATTTTGTTTCTATAAAACTGTATGAAGCACCCGAATCAAATAATGCTAAAGCAGGATGTGAATGCACATAAATAAAACCTGTGATGACATCAGCGGTGGGATCCGGCTCTGGCTCTTGCTCATCTGCTGATAGGGCAAAAGCTCACCCAGTCTTCTGTTGGTGTTGTCCAAACTGTTGTTGCTGAGTGGGTAGGGGAGCCTTCTGCTGTGTTGTTCCAGTCCGGTTGAAGGCCGTGGGGCAGTCCCTCACTTGGTGGGTGGCAGACCCACAAATTAGGCAGTCTCCTAGCCTCTTCCTGCAGATGTTCGACTGATGTCCTGGCCTCTTATAGAAATTGCAGAGAAGAATCTGCTTCTAAGGCGCTCTGTCATTGGTCCTCGCCTGATGGTGCTGCTGCTGGTGGTGAGAAGGCCTGTTGTTATTGTTGTGATTGGGCCTCTTCTGCCTCTTCTGGAAGTTGCTAGTTCCAGAATACTCCCTAATTGAGCGAACAGGCTGACTCTTCTCTATATTCTGAGCTCGTATTAAGATCCTCCCATACGTCTTGGCGCCACCTGTGATCACAGGGGTACGAATTTCTTTCCTCAGTCTATACCTGAATCTTTCAGCATGATCGGAGGGGTCAACAACCAAGTTCTTGACAAAGCGACTAAGTTGACCAAACTCTGCCGCATATTCTCCAACAGTCATATTCTCTTGCTTCAGATTCTGGAACTGTCTTTCCATCTCCCGCAACTCTGATGTTGGAAAGAACTTCCCGCAGAACAACCTCTTAAAGGTGTTCCAGTCAAGCTACCTGTCCTAGAGTCGGGGTTGATTACGATACCAGGTGCTGGCTATATCTAGCAGTTGGAGTCCCACAGCTTCAACTTGGAGGTCATCAGGAAGTCGAGCAATGCTGAGGAGACGCTCCATGCTGTCGAGCCATTCGTCAGCATAAATGATTCCTTCGGTTCCCTTGAAAGGTTGAGGGCCCAGCTTCTTGAATTTCTCAATATCTTCGACATTAGCAGGCCTTGGTTTAGATTGGGCTGCCTCTTCTCTCTCCAATGCAGCCATAGCCACATTTTGGGCATTTTCCATGCCTTCTCACATAATTGCCGTCTGTTCGCGATGAGCTTCAATTTGAGTTCTCTGTGCCTCAAGCACTCCTCGTAGCAGGCCTACGAGGTCGGTGGGGTCCACGGGCACTGGTAGAGCAGCTAGATCGGGTACTACTGTAGGGGCTTGTTGTTCAGTCTGGGAAGATGTAGGATCTAACACTTGAGTTGTAGTGTAAAATCTACGGGGTGCTGGTGCATTATGGGGACGATCGGTCAGCTGCCGGGGTGTAGGATCCGGACTCGGTTGAGGAGGTGGTGTGTGATCGGGTGGTGACAACCCATCGCCAGCAAGATTGGTCTTGTCTATGGCCATACTCTGGAAGGTTTAGGATTGCAAAACATAAGCAAGGTAGCCTACCAGTCTATAACAAACAAAAATATTATTTAATATATTTCGGTCCTATGTTGTGACAAATTAATGTTCTAGTGTTATAAATGTTTCTAGATATGTTTACCTAAGTTGTTGATTCGACCTGCATGGGCCACCACTAAAAACATGTCACGACCAGGTCCCAAATTGTTGGATCGAATCGGATCATGCCCAGCCTGCACCGTTGTGAGACGGCGGCAGTAAGCTGTATCCAAGTGCAGGTAATCACAACAACACAATATATTTGTCACAACTTCTAAAATTTTGAATATTAAAACTTGTCCAACAAAAGATTTTTCTGATACAACTGATAAAATATAACTGAAATAGATAGTCTTCACTCCAACATAATGAAACTAGAAATAGAAATATCATCTATCTAAAAAGTCGGCTCATCAGCCTCGAGATCAACACCGTCCGATTGGGACTCTGGCAGCACAGCAGGGTAGAGCTCAGGATCATAATAGCTACTAATCAATAGCTCTGCATCATCAATGGAACCTATTAGGGGTGGGGAATCTAGTCAGGAAAGGAGCAAAGTACAATTATGAAAATTTAACAATTCAACTAATAATTAGAAATTTGCAATTTAAACAGTTTAAATACTTGAACAATATTTTCCAACAATTTTCCATAATTAAAAATAATGTGATTTGAGTATGTAATGCTTATGACCAGCTTGGGTTGTACAATAGTATCCTAGTGATACGATACGGCTAATCCCCGTGTGTAAGAGGGGTAAGCTCGCACAATCAATATGCAATATGGGGGGTATTGGTTATAATACACTACACTACTCCTCCAATCCCATAATCAATAACAATCAATACTCTAGGAGTGAGTTCCGTGTAGCAATGTGGTTTAATCTTGCAATATTATAATTATTAACTAAATTGAAAAATAAACACAACCGTACTTGCCTTTGTTTATGACTGGATTTGAAGAGTCAGTTCCGGGAAAGAAAATCAGACTCGTCCTCGAAATCCTACATTGAGAATCCTGACATAGCATAAATGAGGAAACCATATCTAGGTGTGCTAGTTACAATCTCTAAAATTTGATCCTAGTCAAATTTTATGTTGTTATAAACAAAACATGTTTATCGATGCGATTCAAAGTTATTAATTTAACGAGTGAAAAGTCAAGTTAACATTTTTATTGGAAAACTTCGCATTTTTCAATTATTTGGCAAAACTTTGTATTTTGTAATATATGTATATAAAAATTAGTTATTTTTCTTTTAATGAGAAAACATAAAATTGTCTAAGTTATAAACTTGAAATCTTATTATTATTAATGTGAGAAAACTCTTATTAATTTTTCTATAAAAATAAATATTCAGTTTACCATTTACACGTTACCAACAAAACAACAATCCAGAAAATAAAAGAAAAACTACCTACTTATTATAGTTCCACAGAAAAATAGAAAAGAAACTTGGACTTATGTCCTTACAATTTTTACATAAATTAATTTAATTTAAAGGTGAGCTCTAAATGCCGCGAACGGTCCAACAGTAGGCCGAAGCCCTACACCAAAATTATTAACACCAGTAATCCATTCTAAAAATAATAATAAATTAAAAATAATTATAAAATGCATCTCAGACTTGGTCATTCAAAAACTCATATTTTAACTAATGCCTCAACGTCCGGGTTGGCCGGTTTCGTTTGCATTTAGTTAGGGTCCATGGACCAATATGGTCGTCGCCCAAAAAGATACAAAATTCATTTTAAAACCAACACTCCAAAATGTAGTTTGTTTTGCAAAGATCGAGATTTGAAAATAGTTTTAAAATATATTTTTGAAAATTTGGGCAGCACTTCCTCTATAATTGTGATAACCCAATCCTGGGAAAATGCCAACACCCACAATATTCTAAACCAGGAATAACAAACCACAAAATCCCAAATCAGGGATACCAATTTATCCAACCCAATGTAGATTTTTATTTCTAAAAATTAATAATCACAGAAAACTTTCCGAACTATAAAATTCGAAAACCCCGAAATATAACTCGAAAAATCGAAAAACCACAGAACCTCTCTAAGGAAAATGGTCACAGAGCCATTTTCGAAAAATTCGAACTTCTCTCAGAACTTCCGAGAAACCACAGAACCATCAAACAACAACATCCAAGTCACAAAACCGTTCCGAAACTAAGTTCAAAAAAATCTAACATCGTAATTATCGATGTTGAATCCTATGTCAGGATCGGGGACCATATCATCATCGACACAAAATAGGAGGGACACAGAAATACTGAAGATACCTAGGGTGCTTGGTTAGAGCTCTCAGATGAGAATAGAAGGAAGAAAAGACAAACCCCACGGTCTCGGGAAAATCCAGAACAGCGCTGGAAACCATAATGAACGCTGGACAGCAGAACGAGCCTCGGAAAACACAGATCTGGAAAGCAAATCGGGGTACGGAAACGGCAGCACGCACAGGGAGATGCGTACAGGGAGATGCACACAGGCAGCGTGCACAAATGTCGAGGAGGCTCAGGGCGGCCGCACGGGATTGGGGTCGACGGCAGGAGCTGTTCGGTCGGCCGAGATAGGCCTGGCCGGGGTGCTGCAGGGCCGCGGAGGGCGCTGGGTCGGGATCGTTGTCGGAGTCAGGAGTGGTCGGCCGGAGAGTCACCGAAAGGGCGCGGCTAGGGCTCGCCAAGAGGGCACGGATCAGGCGCCGAAAGAGCTCGGGTCGGCGTCGGCTTGGTTAGGGCTTGGAGAAAATGGTGAAGAAGAGTGATAGAGAGGGAGAGGGTTATATAGGGATGAAGTGGGGGTTTCGGGAAGAAGAGAAGTCTTGGCGGTTACAGAATAGAAAGGGTGCGGCCAGTGAATGTTTGGGAACAGAAATGATGAAGTGGTTTTGCTGATGTTGAACTGAGAGTATTGAATGAGTATTAAGAGTTGAAAGTAAAAGGAAAGAATTTTTTTTCTTTAATAATAATAAAATAGGGTTCATGCATATAATTATACTAATGAACTTAAGGGTTTATTTCGGAAAATTGAAATTGGGTTCGAGATGGGTTCAAGTCAGGTTCGGGACGGGTCAGGTCCAACATTCAAATTCCAGGATTAATAATTTTAATCTAATTATAATAAATAAAGTAACACTGAATTAATTAATTAAAAATTATGGGTTTCACAATGTTATAGATTGGTGGTCTGGAGGAGCGGCGCAGAGGGGTTCGTCGAGGCAGAGGAGCGACGACGGCTCGAGGGCTGGTAGAGACGATCGGTGGAGATAAGGAAGCTTCCAGACAGCGCACGCTCGACTACGGTAATCGCAGGTCGGACGAGGACCAGAGACGGAAGATAGATCGGACGACCCTTGGCGGAGGCACAAATCGGCGACTGAGGCAAGATCAACGGCGGGCGGAGGAGGCATTGGTGGACGCTGGTCTTACGGGCGGTCGAGGTAGGTCATCTTCCTCCTTTATCTGGTGGTGGTGATGATGGTTTTGGGGAACTGGACGTGGCGACATTGGTATTTGGCCAGGGCGGCTGGCCGGATGTCGGGTTGGTCGGATGACGATGGTGGTGTGGAGATGGTTGAAGGTGGTGGTCGTAATGGTGGAGGTGGCCAAGATGGGTGGCCGGACTGGAAGGAGGCTGCGGTGGTATAGAAGTGTATGGCTGGGTTCTGGTCGGCTAAGCGGCTGATGAGTCCTTTGGATGATGGTGGTCGGTGGTGAAGGTGATTGTGGTGGCGTGTGGTGACGTCGGGGACGGTATGGTGGATGCGGTGCTGGTGATTTGAGTCAGGGCGGCTGTCGTGGCGGAGGTGACAGTGTCGGAAGTTATTTGACACGGCACGGATGGTCATCCGGGATTGCCGGACGGGACGAGCTTTATGTATCTGTATCAGAAAAATATAATGGAAGGGAGAGACACACGGACACGATACACATACTATGCTTAGTTGGTTGAAAACTATGGAAGAGTACCTCTCCTTATATAGGAGGTGAGAATTCCTATTAGGATAAGGATTAGGATTTGATTAAATCCCCAATAGATAATATAAATTTTAATTCAAATTGATTAAGTCACATGTAGATATTATCATAATTAGTTCAAATAAATTAAAATAATTGGATCAAATCTAATCCAATATAGCTACATACTATTTTAAAACCTATTTAAAATGAAATAAAAAAAAATTCAAATGTAAATTATCATGATCAATTAAATTTAAATCAAAACACTATTTTAAAATACTTTTTCGAATAATAAATTATTAATATTAATTAATTTCGAAAATATCATTTTATATGAATAATAAAAAATTTATGCTCCTCATCTGTAATAAATATTTGCATAAAACATGGTTTTCAAATTAATATTTATATAACCTTTTTATGATGTAAAATATGTTTTGGAAATTCCAAATAAGACGTATTTTACAACTTTAAGTAATCAAAAATATTTATTCTTTATTATTTAAAAAATCAAGCTTTTTAAAATAAAATATTTTTTACAAAAATATGTACCTCGCACATATTCGCACTCGATGAGACATACGAAAATGCGAACTCATACACGACATTCAATACGACAAATTCGTACGTGACGTACAATACGACTATGTGATGTACAAAATGCAAAGTAAAAATTTAATACCAAATTTATTTAAAAATTATAGTAGAAATTTAGGGGGTTTACACAAGTTCCCACTTTTTCTTCATCAGACTATTATATTTTTAGTTCTTTCATGGCCTCCAACCCTTATTTATGGCTGCCACCACCCTCACCTTCACCACAATCACCATCATCGACGTCATCGGAAGGCACAAGCTCGCCGACACCGAGCCGTCGTCACTGTCGTATGACCGAACTACATCGTGCTTCTGTGAGCTTTGCTGGTCGAGAGCAGCTCGACCAACCGCTCAAGCATTTCCTCGACGTCGCACCAGCCTGGTGCCATCCCAACTCTGATGCCAAGGCACATCAACAACACCATTCACTTTCCCGTTTCGTGCGTGCCCACAGCCGAAGGCCTATCGACCACGTATATTTTCTCTACCATCACAGCCGATATTTCCTGACCATGCCGCGTTGGGGCACCTCCGGTTTTCGACAAACCTCGCGTGTCCCGGCTACGACCGATCAACCATCCGATGAAATTTTTGGCCCAACCTCATCGTAGTCATTGCGAGTATGCGCCGTCGAGCAACTTTCATGCACTTGCACAGAGCCGTAGTTTGTGGCGAGCGTGTTGCAACAAATCTTGGCATCTTAAGATCCCTTGGACCGACCCTTTGTTCCTTGGGTCCCTCACATTTTTCCTTCGCCGAGAAGAAGAATAGCAACGGCAGTAGTGACTTGCCATGAAGAAGAGACTTCAGAAGCAGCACAGAACCTAATAAAAGCTTAGGTAATTACTTACACACACCCCACACTTCGGTTATAATTTTGGTTTATTATAATGATACCTATATTTAATAGCATTAAGCATCATCTTCATGGCAATGGTCATTAATAATATATGGGTGCATACATAGCTATTTTTGTATGGAACCGATGCTTTGTGCATGGACTTTTGGTTGTGAGAATTTGTAAGTAAGCAATCACTAATTTATTAGCCGTAAATGATAGTGATCAGTTTACTTAATACAATATGCATAATTAATGGTCATAAATATTGTGTTAACGGTTTTACTTATATATAATAATGTACACAATTCTATAACAATTTTTTTTATATATATGTCTAGACTTATTTGTTTAGAGTGAGCTATCTACATTTTTGGTACTCATATATTATAAGTTTGGTATTCAAATATATATATTACTATTTTAGGTATATAAGTAATATATAAAAGAAATCATTTTATCCTGAAGTTAATCTCAAAAGACTTTTATATATGTTATAATTAAACTATCTTTTTATAGACAAAACTTCAGACAAGTATAAATTTATTTAGATATGTAATTCCTTGTATCTCATGTCGTTTAAATGTGCATTTATATAGGTATATCTATGATAGGCATTATTTTATATTTACAATCATATTATTATAAAATATTTATTTTAAATATATAACTATAAATATGGCTTTCGTATCTCGATATGTATACAAATATTTCTACATACAAAAGTTATGTTTATATTTATCTTGGTTTAATATTTATATGATTGGTGTATGTATTATATAAACATTTTATAGACAACAACCAAATGGAGTTCTTGCGTATATATAATAAATGAATAAGTAGTATTATAAAATAATTTCCTAAACAATCTAGTGAGGGATTTTCTTTATCTACATAAGGAATTATAATTTTAAACGTTGTGAACCATATATAGTATTTTATTAAACTATCTCTATAAGGGGGCTTAATACATAATTTGTCCTAATATTAGATGTAAGCAAATTTATAATAAGGATTTGTATAGGTACCTGTAGGGTCGTGTTCATAAATATGGTAGTATAAGGATGTGTGTTGTATGTTTTGGACTTTGGTAGATTTTGTGAACGGTAGCTTGTGCCTAGGTATGGTTATGACATTGGGAACCACAGTTTCGGCTCAGAATGGACGAATGAGGGAAGTATACCTTGTCGAACATATACAGTATTTATATTGTTTTCTTTCTATTGTACTTCTTCCATATGGTTATCTGTTCCTCATATTGTGATTGGTATGTCATCGACTGTTTCACTTATTTCTAGATTTACGTGCACATATAGGATATTCGATATTGCTTGATTATTGGTCTTTTCATGTTACCTTATCTCGTGATTGAGTTGTCAGTTTCTATATCTTGCTCTCGACATGACCATACTTGACTGGAAGTATCTTACATTGTACTACAGTTGAGATATACTATAGATTGGGAGTATCTTACATTGTACTTCGACCTATAGCCGATTCTTTTATCTTAATATTGCTTGATTGACTTGACTTGAGATATACTCTAGATTGGGAGTATCTTACATTGTACTACGACCTATAGCATATATTGATTGATTGATTGACTTGACTTGCGACACTATAAATTGGGAGTATCTTGCATTGTACTATGATTTATAGGAGTCTACTTGACCTTGTATCCTTAGGAGAGGAGATTGATACTAGAATTGGCTAAGCTCGACTGATAGTATCCTGCTTCTATGTCAATTGAAACACTATATATTGGGAGTATCTTGCATTGTACTACAAGCTATAGGAGTTCTGATTGATAGTTAGCCAAGTCTAGTATTACATTTCCATACGACTCGTCGTCCTTAGATGTTCTTCTCGCAGTGTTCTTATCCTCCATACATGTTATTTATTGTCATATTAGTAGGCATGTTTTATGTATCTTGCTAGTCCTCTGAGGACCTGATGATCTCTTCAGGTAGCTGATTACACGGAGTTTGTTAGCGGAGCATGTGGTAGTTGACTTCAATCGTATGATTCAGGTATTTTGTTAGTGTTATTAATTTACTATCTTTCTTGTGCTTTCATGCTATATCCTGCTTATCAGCTTAGTTTTATAGACTCATATTATTCTTGTAGTCTAATCGGACATATATGCTAGTGGGTTGCAGACCACGACCCATACTTGTTCATTCTTGTCTTATATATTCTTGTGGATTGAGATACACTGTAGATTACCATATTAGCCATGATACCATGAACTTGACAGCTTATACGTACTCGAGTCGGGCTGGAGTCCGCTTGATACGTAGCTGGCTTGCTCACGAGCTCGCGTCCGAAAAGCGGGTGCGGGTCATGACAAGTGTTTGTGGTGGCCCATGCAGGTCAGAGTATATCGTATCGGTTACGTATCTGTACTGATACGAGCCTGCGAATATGACTAAACCCTTAGAAATCTCAATCCACTCTGCCATAAAAAAAATTTTAGAAATTTTTCTACCGTCTTTGAAACTTTGTATTCATTCTCGATTATTCTTCCTTGTCTTCCCTTACCATTGATTCTCGTCCCTTCCTATTTCGGGGTGACGAACGATCGTTCTGTCTAGAATTTATCAGAAATTCTTAAGCTATAGTATAATATTGCTTGATTATTTAATTTTTGGTTGTTTGATAGATATCGGGTGATTATAAATGCCATGTCTTAGATATCTATGGGTAATGATTCTAATAATTAGATGGAAGGTTATAAAGTTTTAGTGACATACCTTTGAGGGAGTAGTGTGACCCAAGGTGGGTAGAAGTTTTGGATGTTTCGTAGTTACAATATGGCCAGGAGAAGGATATAAACTATTTTGAAGAATTAAATTTAAGGAGATTAAGGTAAAAGTAGACTTTTTTTAATTTTAAGGAATAGTTATGAATTAGAATTTCGAGGACGAAATTCTTTTAAGGTGAGAAGATTTGTAACTCCTCTTCCCAAAAATTTTAAATTTAATATTTTATTTTAAACTAATATAAATTATGGTACATTTTTTTAATTAATTCTGTTGTATATATAGGATTAATTAAAATCGTGTTAATGTGTACGTGTATAATGGTTATGTTGTAGGAGGCATGGCATAGTTAGAATGTAATTGAATTGTAATTACATTCCTATCCATATAAATTATAATATAGATATATAATTATATTGGGCGTAAAAGCCATATTTGGATAATTATAATTACTGGTTCAAATGAATGTTTTGTTAGGCATAAAGCCCATACGTAAATTATGGGTTATATGAAATTTACCTGACCTAACCCGTTATCGGCTTTCCCTATATAAGTTACATTTCACTAAAACTTTTGGAAAACCCTAGCTGAAATCCTTTGCTTTCAAGTTCCCACTTTTTCTTCATTAGACTATTATATTTTTAGTTCTTTCATGGCCTCCAACCCTTATTTATGGCTGCCACCACCCTCACCTTCACCACAATCACTATCGTCGACGTCATCGGAAGGCACAAGCTCGCCGACACCGAGCCGTCATCACTGTCGTATGACCGACCTACATAGCACTTCTGTGAGCTTTGTAGGTCGAGAGCAGCTCGACCAACCGCCCAAGCGCTTTCTCGATGTCGCACCAGCCTAGTGCTATCCCAACTCTGATGCCGAGGCACATCAACAACACCATTCGCTTCGACGGTTCGTGCGTGCCAACACCCGAAGGCCTATCGTCCACCTGTATTTCCTCCACTATCACAGCCAATAGTCCTGACCATGCCGCGTCGGGGCACCTCCGGTTGTCGACAAACCTCGCGTGTCCCGACCACGACCGATCAACCATCCGATGAAATTTTTGGCCCAACCTCGTCGTAGTCATTGCGAGTACGCGCCGTCGAGCAACTTTCGTGCACTTGCACAGAGCCGTAGTTTGTGGCGAGCGTGTTGCAACAAATCTTGGCGTCTCAAGATCCCTTGGACCGACCATTTGTTCCTTGAGTCCCTCACATTTTTCCTACGTCGAGAAGAAGAATAGCAACGACAGTAGTGACTTGTCATGAAGAAGAGACTTCAGTAGCAGCACAGAACCTAACGAAAGCTAAGGTAATTACTTACACACACACCTCACTCTTCTATTATAATTTTGGTTTATTATAATGATACCTATATTTAATGGCAGTAAGCATCATCTTTATGGCAATAGTCATTAATAATATATGTGTGCATGCATTTCTATTATTGTATGGAACCGATGGTGCTTTGTGCATGGACTTTTGGTTATGAGAATTTGTAAGTAAGCAATCACTAATTTATTAACCATAAATTATAGTGATCAGTTTACTTAATACATATGCATATGCATAATTAATGGTCATAAATATTGTGTTAATGGTTTTACTTATATATAATAATGTACACATTTCTATATCATGTTTTTTTATATATGTCTAGACTTATTTGTTTAGAGTAAGCTGTCTACATTTTTTGTACTCATATATTATAAGTTTGGTGTTCAAATATATATATTACTATTTTAGGTATATAAGTAATATATAAAAGAAATCATTTTATCCTGAAGTTAATCTCAAAAGACTTTTTATATATGTTATAATTAAACTATCTTTTTATAGACAAAACTTCATACAAGTATATTTATAAATTTATTTAGATATGTAATTCCTTGTATCTCATGTCGTTTAAATGTGCATTTATATAGGTATATTTATGACAGACATTATTTTATATTTACAATCGAATTATTTATAAATTGTTTATTTTAAATATATAACTATAAATATGGCTTTCGTATCTCGATATGTATACAAATATTTCTATATACACAACTTATGTTTATAATTTTCTTGGTTTAATATTTATATGATTGGTGTATGTATTATATAAACGTTTTATAGACAACCACCAAATGGAGTTCTTGCGTATATATAATAAATTAATAAGTAGTATTATAAAATAATTTCCTAAACAATCTAGTGAGGGATTTTCTTTATCTACATAAGGAATTATAATTTTAAATGTTGTGAACCATATATAGTATTTTATTAAACTATCTCTATAAGGGGCTTAATACATAAATTTTTTCCTCATATTAGATGTAAGCAAATTTATAATAAGGATTTGTATAGGTACCTGTAAGGTCGTGTTCATAAATATGGTAGTATAATGATGTGTGTTGTATGTTTTGGACATTGGTAGATTTTGTGAACGATAGCATGTGCCTAGGCATGGTTATGACATTGGGAACCACAGTTTCGGCTACGAATGGACGAATGAGGTAAGTATACCTTGCCAAACATATATAGTATTTATATTGTTTTCTTTCTATTGTACTTCTTCCATATGGTTATTTGTTCCTCATATTGTGATTGGTATGTCATCGACTGTTTTACTTATTTCTAGATTTACGTGCACATATAGGATATTCGACATTGCTTGATTATTGGTCTTTTCATGTTACCTTGTCTCGTAGTTGAGTTATCAGTTTCTATATCTTGTTCTCGACTTGATCATACTTGACTGGGAGTATCTTGCATTGTACTACAGTTGAGATATACTATAGATTGGGAGTATCTTACATTGTACTACGACCTATAGCCGATTCTTTTATCTTGATATTGCTTGATTGACTTGACTTGAGATATACTATAGAGTGGGAGTATCTTACATTGTACTACAACCTATAGCATATATTGATTGATTGATTGACTTGACTTGCGACACTATAAATTGGGAGTATCTTGCATTGTACTACAATTTATAGGAGTCTACTTGACCTTGTATCCTTAATAGAGGAGATCGATACTAGAATTGGCTATGCTCGACTGAGAGTATCCTGCTTGTACGTCAATTGAAATACTATAGATTGAGAGTATCTTGTATTATACTACAAGCTATAAGAGTTCTGATTGATAGTTAGCCAAGTCTAGTATTACATTTCCACACGACTCGTCGTCCTTAGATGTTCTTGTTGTAGTGTTCTTATCCTCCACACATGTTATTTACTGTCATATTAGTAGGCATGTTTTATGTATCTTGCTAGTCCTATGAGGACCTGATGATCTCTCCAGGTAGCTGATTGCACGGAGATAGTTAGCTGAGCATGTGGTAGTTGACTTCAATCGCATGATTCAGGTATTTTGTTAGTGTTATTAATTTACTATCTTTCTCGTGCTTTCATGATATATCCTGCTTATTAGCTTAGTTTTATAGACTCATATTATTCTTGGAGTCTAATCGGACATATATGCTAGTGGGCTACAGACCACGACCCATACTTGTTCATTCTTGTCTTATATATTCTTGTAGATTGAGATACACTGTAGATTACCATATTAGCCATGATACCATGAACTTGACAGCTTATACGTACTCGAGTCGGGCTGGAGTCCGCTTGATACGTAGCTGGCTTGCTCACGAGCTCGCGTCCGAAAAGCGGGTGCGGGTCGTGACAGGTACCCATGATTGTTTGGGTCCTTGGTTGTTAGTCTTAGGAACCCATTTATTAACTTTCATATCTTGTTAGACAATAATTAGAAGTATGTCCAAGTAACCCACAATAGTTGCACATCATGGAAGATTTAGAAGAGAATGTATGAGTGTTATGCACATGCGAAGCTTTAGTGGAAGGAGTTCTATCATGAGTGTTATGATGATAATAGAAGGCTTGATGTGAGGTGTGCTTCTTAACAAAGGGTCATTTCCTTGTGTTAGGATAGGACCTGTGTGTAGTGTTCTTGTTCATGTAAGAATTGTGACTAGTATTGTGATGAGTGTAGGCGTGTCTTGGAGCATGTGTGCGAGTAGTGTTCTTATCAACTAGTTTCTTACCCTGCATAAGAAGATCATTATACTTAGTAGAAGTATTATATTCTCTTCTATTTGCAGCTTGAACTTTATGCATAAAAAAATCATAAGCCCTTCTGAGGGATTGGATCTCATCATCCTTTTTCTCAATGATAACTTGAGATTCTTGTAACTTGAGTCGCAAAGATTCTATCTCATCCGTGTCGGAGGCAGGAGATTTTTCTTTTACATCAATAATGATGTTGGAGAGACTTTCTACCTCATGTTTGAGTACATCAACCTCTTTTAGAGATTTCTTGTACTTATTTCTAAGACCTTTGTGTTCCTCATGTAGTTCAAGAATAGAATTTTCCAAGTCATCATAAGTGAGAGTATTCAAAGAGAGATCATCGAGTACCTCATCGGTTGCCATGAGGCAAATATTTGTATTGTGTTTACATTCTTTGTCGTTGTCTGAATTGCTAGCGTCACTTTCACACCAAATGCTGGTGTTGGCATATTTTCTGGAGGAAAAGCTTCCTTTGTTAGACTTCTTGTACTTACTGGAGTCTTTTCTTGTCATAGGGCAATCTCTCTTGATGTGACTGATTCTTCTGCATTGGTATTAAGCAGGATCTTCATCGTTGTCCCGTCTAAAACGGTTGACTTTGTTGAACTTGAGAAACTTTCGGAAATGCTTTGCGTTAAGAGCTATTTCTTCATCATCATCCGACTCGTTGTCGTCGGAGCTATCCTTTGAGTAAAATTTTGTAACTTTGAGAGCCAGAGACTTCTTCTTTTCTTTGGCCTTCTCCTTCTCGTTCTCTTGCATGGATGATTCCTCTTGATCTTTCATGTCAAGTTCATGAGTCATAAGCTTCCCCATGAGGGTCTCAAGGTTCATGGTTGTCAAGTCGTTTCCTTCAATGATGGCGGTAGCTTTAGGACTCCATCCTTTCGTCAATCCTCTGAGAATTTTCCTGATCTTTTCATGAGCAGGATATTCCCTACCAAGAGAAGAAAGAGGGTTAATGATATCACCGAAATGAGTAAACATGTAAGTAATAGACTCATCTTGTTTCATCTTAAAATATTCATATTCTTATGTGAGTCTACTAATCTTTGATTCTTTTACTTGTGATGTTCCCTCGTGAGTGACTTCTAGCAACTTCCAAATTTCTTTTGAAGTCTTGCAAGTAGAGATCCTATTGAATTCACTGCTATCGAGAGCACAGTAAAGAGCGTTCGTAGCCTTAGCGTCTCGACTAGCAAGTTTCTTGACATTCTCAGTGAGTTTATCCCTAAGGGTGTCAGATACAACTTCCTCAATAACTTCGAAAGGAGTAGGGAGACCATTTATCACACAATCCCATAAATCAAAATCTGTGGACTTCAGATAAATGTTCATCCTAATCTTCCAATAATGATAGTTGGTTCCATCAAATAGGGAAGATCTATTTATGGAGTGTCCCTCATTGTGGAATGTGTTGACACTAGGGTTAGTGGCCATGGATCACTCTAAGGGTGTAAATCCAAATCAAGAGAACAAAGCTTTGATACCAATTGTAGAACCGTAGAGGGGGTGAATAGGAAAATAAAATAAAACTAAACACAAGTAAGCTATATCACTGAAATAAAATAAGAGAGAGTGAGAAAATCAAACACTCGATGTATCCTGGTCTCCTCCCTAGAGGCAATCCAGTCCCGGAACTCTCTTCGGCTTAAATCTACTATTGAGCAAATAGTACACACGAGTTTGGATCCGAAGAACTCGCCAACTTCAACACGAGTTTGGATCCGAAGAACTCGCCAACTTCTTACACATGAGTTTTCTTGCGAAGGCTCGTCAACTTCAAAAGGAAAGGAAAAGAACTGTTGATCTTCTAACATTTGAAGATCGTAAAGTACAACTCTTGAATACTCTAGCACTTTTGGATTGGATGACAATTGAAAGCTTGGGTAGAGTAGTAATGGTGGAGCTCTTGGTTGTTGAGAAATTTATGGCTTAAGTGGATGGCCTTCAAGAGAAAGAAGGAATCCATTTATATAGAAAACTAAGAGTAGGTAGCATTTAATGCCCCTGAATGTAACCCAGACGGCATACCGTCGGTATGGACTGGCATACCGTCGGCATTCTGTTCGGAACAATAACGGTAATAATTATATCCGTTGGGGAGCATTTAATGCTAGTATTTGTCCATTCAAAAATTAAATCAGATAAAGCAGTATACCATCGGTATGCAGCGGTATGCCGTCGGTATACCGATGTTCATCACAGAACATTTGTGGCTTAGAAATTGGTGTACCGCCGGTATACTGTTGTATGCCGTCGGTGTGCTAAAGTTCATCACAGAACATTTTATGGCTCACAAAACGGTATACCGTCGGTATACTGTTGTATGCCGTCGGTATGCCGATATTCATCACAGAACATTTTTTGTCTCGCAAAATAGTATACCGTCAGTATACTGTAGTATGCCGTCGGTACGCCGATGTTTGTCACAGAACATTCTTGTGGCTCAAATACGGTATACCGTCGTGACGCAGCGGTATACTGTCAGTATGCCGTTCTTTTGGACATTAATTTTTGACTAAAAAATAGAAGAGCTTTACGTTTTGTCATCCAACCTTAGGTGTTTATACAGAAGGACCTAGACCTTGTACAGACTCAAAATCTTGAATCTGTTGAGAGCCGTCTTTAATGAGCGCTGGTCCTTCCTTCTGTCTTCTTTTAGGAACGTCCATAAGGCTTTGATGACTTGGCTTAAATGGACATACTAATTGTAGGAGAGCTTTGAAAGATTATCTGTTAGCTGAAATACAGAAAAAACTAGACTACGAAGATGTTGTTAATGTTATCAAAATAAACTGTGCCAACAAGTGATGCGTTGAATCAAGTGGGACTAGAGGAACGAGAAAGTGTCAAGGATTTTGAGATCAGGAGTTTTGAAGAGAAGATTGTGGGTAGCACGAGCGTAGCTCGGATTTGAGAAATGCATAGGAGAAATGTGCGCGAGAGTCGTTGAACATTCGAGTGATAATTCGATGAGTAAGTACTCAGTTAGTTTCGAGGACGAAACTTTTTCTGAGTGGTGTATGATGTAGTGTCCCGTCCCGCTCAGTCAATCGGAGGAATCAAAACATCAATGGCATTTGGACTTAGCCATGCAATGGCGATTCGAAGACATCGCTCGGTCGAGGCGACTCCTCGCTCAGGTGGGATAGTTTTGGTGAACTTACCTTATCTTAGCCTTCACATAATAAATCAAATGTTTTCAACTTGCACAAGTAGATTGAATAATAAAAGAGACAAATCCACATAGATAAGGAAATAATTCTGACGGGTCAAATTGAGTTAGAATATGGAAAGGTCCAACGTTCGGCTTAGAGTTGGTACACGACGTAATTTGAAAATAACACTCAGTCCTTCGTCCCGTGGCTTAGAAGAAGGAAAAGTTGGTCTTCGCCACAAAGCTAAGAGTTAGCCTAAGTCATAGACGTCGCCCACATAAACGCTTCATAAAGCATGTACGGTCCCATCGTCCAAGGCTTGGCATAGCCTTGGTTTGCCCCATGAGTTAAGTTGTATCGCACGGCTTGTGACATTAGTCTTGGCACCCAAAGAACTTGGTTGTTCAAAGTCGAATGCGTGCACGGTACGTTCCCACGATGCAAGGCTTGATGCAGTCTTTGCTCGTCAAGTTGTTGCACGACTGAGTTAGGCAAAGTTTTGTTAGGCTGTCGGAGTAGTAGCAAGCACGGTTCTACGAGTTCTACGGCTGGGTATAGCCACGAAGTCCTACGGTCTCAAAGCTAGTCATATGGAGTATGAGTTGGACGATAGTGTCGTACGGAACACAAGTCTGTTTAAGGCACGATGCAGGGACTTAGTATTTAAGGCACGAGCCACGGTCGATTCAAAGGAAGTTATGGAAAAAGGGTCTATCAAATAGTCATTCCTAAGTTGAGTAAAAAGGAAGGGGCATCAAGGAAGAAGGGTCACGACCGTGGGTCGTCGAGGGGTCTCAAGGATAGAAGTTTTGAATTTGGTCTTAAAAGAGATGGTAACACTGAAAGAAGGATGACTGTGTGAGACGTCAGTTCGAGTCGAGTCTTGCATGGTCATGGACAACTTGTCGACAAGGGCGATGGTTCCTCGAGCGGCAACCTGGGGCCACGGGACCGACTCAGCCTAGGAGGAAATAGTAGGAGAAAATAGGGTATAGTCGTGCATAAGGTTTTAGTATAGGTTAAGCGGGGACTTGTAACGGAGCTAGCTACTTGCTTCAAAGGACACTGATTAACAAAACTATACGTCCAGGATAGCTTGTTATGCTAGTGACTAAGTTCATATAGATGTCGGCAAAATTGCGGTTATCCGCGTGTATGCCTTTGGAATGTGTCGAGTTGAATGTGTGTACATTTTGGAAGAATGTTTGGGCCAAAGATTTGGCATCAACATAGGCGACGTGCTTCGGCACGATTTGTGGCATCGAGTCTTAAGATGTTAGCATAGAGTTGCACATGTTGGATTTCAGTTGTCTTGGATTTAAGTCAGGAATCGCCGCAAGACAAAGTTGGTCAAGTGACACTAAGTTCACAAGTCTCGATTGGGTCAGTCGGTGATCAAAGTAGCAAGGATTGTGAGGTGACGAGGCGGTTAAGTCTCACTGAGTTACGAGGCACGGCACAATGAACTTGTAGCATGGTCACATGGAAATGGAGTATTACCGAGTAGTTGCGTCTTTAATTTTGGGCAGAAAGGCAAGCACGCCTTGATAGGTTAACGTTGTCGCAAGCACGAGATGGTCTAGAGACACAAGTAGGCCAAGGCGTCTGTCCTAAAATAGATCCTAAGGCAAGAGTAGAAAGACAATTATAAGGGGACTATGTTACACAAAGTAAATCAAACGTGTCGGTTTTGTATGGATGGGCGAGGAGCTCATTCCACCAGTACAGTTGAGTACTGACACCGACACAGTTTTTATGTGCATGCACAGGTAGAAGCTCGTGGTGTCAGCTCACTTGGATGCGTCGAGGCACGGAGTTCCTTGGCGATTCGTAGGGTACGGTCGCGTGGAGTCAAGACTTATACGGGACATAATATATGGACGTCGCCTTCTGAAGCATCCGCTGGTTCAAGACATGAATGAAGAGATGAGAGAGAGATGAGTGACTTGTAATGTGAGAAGATTGAGCTTGAGTGAGCTTGAATGACTTATAATCTTGGTCTTGCACCCCAATGTAATCCTTGTTTCAATATCAATAAAATGCATCTTTTGAATGACTTGTGTTTTGTTCTAAATTCCCGCTGGCATATTCAATGTCTCTCCTCGGGACTTCTGTGTGACGACCCCGTCCCAGCAGCTGAAATCGGCCGTTATGGAACTTGCCTTGCACGAACTCAATCTAGGCTCGTGCGGCATCACGCCTTAGCGAGGACGATCGCTCCTACGGGAGTGGGTCTTGACACACGTCACATATCCACGCGACACGAAGTGCATATCAGACGCAAAATCTTCGTGATTCAGTCCCATTGTAGAACCAGTGCACGAAGGAATTAATGTCCGACATGACACGATAAGCCATAAGACTTTGGGGGCATGTTCGTAGACGTTGCCCCCATGTCCATGCCAAGTGTCGTGTGTCCAAGTGACACGGACATGCAGTTCTCCACCCCGAACAGCAGGGCATTGAGATACTGTCTCGTACACGGGTTCGTATCCAATTTTGGAATAAAAACCGACACGATTCATGCTCAGTCCTCACAAAAGTCAAAGTACACATATAGGGCTACAATCCTATTCAAATAGATTTTAAAAATATGAACAAAAACTCCTTTGAGGCATTTTAGCAAACACATAAGCAATGACACTATTACGTGTCCGATACGGACACCAAACTAATTCTAATTCCTACCAAACTTCACCTACAGCTTGGGGACACCTAGATGGCTGCATCTATGGAAAGAAATCAGGATTTCGAGGTGATTTGAAGGGATTACCTATAGAGAGCCAATCTCAATAAAAAAAGCCCCAAATTGTGAAGTCTCCTTCCTCAAGCATTATCCAAATGAGCTCCCCTCCTTGCAAGCTAGCCTCCTTCAACCTCTATTCCAGATTTAGAACCAATTGTAAAAGATTGGGATCAATTTGGTGGAGAAATGGTGAAGAATGATAAAAGGGGAAAGAAATTAGGGTTTCCTAAAGGGGGATTTCTAAAGAGGCAAGTGGTCATGAAGAGAGACTTTATAGGAGAAAAATGAGGTCGTAAGTGGCTTTGGTGGCTGACCAAAAGAAGAGATAGGGTTAGGGTTTCTCATGGCGGGCTTTGGGCCAAGATTGTTAACTCGCTAGCTCAACTCCTTAGCCACAAGTCCAAATGCAAAACTCTCCCAATCCTCTCACGAAACCTAGCCATACTCAATTCAACTAAGACCAACTTAAGTTAGATTAGGGTCCTACACCATGCTAACTAAGTCACCAAAGTCAAAGTCAAACTCTAGGCTAGTCTCTAAAGTCACAACCAGCAAAAGTCAAAATCACAACACCAATGCAATAAATAATTCACAAAAATCAAAATAACCAAAATACCCTTGGGCAAAAATGTAGAAATAAATCACCCTAATCACATGGTTAGGTTTCCATGGTCATGGTTAGTCTCTAGGTCAAGTAGTACCTAGGGTTTTACTAGCAAAACACCAAAATCATAATTCACCAAATAAATAGTTTTAAAAGAATTAAAAAATACCAAATATCATAACATGATTTAAATCTTATTATTGAAAAACTAAAAATACAAATGTTCAAAATTACCCTCATTTAGAAAAGCGGGTGTTACAAGTATACCCTCTTTAAAAGAATTTTGTTCTCAAAATTACGATGGTCGTACTCTTTCTAGGTCAAACCTCCAATCAATCAAAGTCTCTAATCAAACAATCCTACAATCATATGCATCTGTCAAAAATCATGAGACTTAGAATCTTCGTCATACAAGTAAGAAAGGCTACGATAATCATAGAGTCCCCAACTAAGGTACATACCTCTAGAATAATGGTATTTAAAATTTTTGCATTACCGCATGCTTGGTCGCGAAATCCTTAAATTCCTATACCCAAGAAATACGTCTAAAATCCGACTATATGTCCTCACTATGCTAGCTAATATGACTGTAGAAAATTCTAAATTCCATAACTGAGGCGACCTAGCCCATACGACTTATATTGGAAAAATTAAAATCAAATCAACACAGAATACTAAGAATCAAATTTATCGACGAATAAGGAGGTAGACAAAACTGTCAGAATTGAATTTTAAGACAGTTATTATAAGGAAAAAGTGGGAATGGAATCGAGAAGAACAGAACCTACAAGTATCCCTCCTACTGCTTGTGCATCCTCAACTGTCATGGTGAAAGCTTGCCCCTGCTGGCCTCCTCATCTAGCCTGCTGCTGATGCTGGGCAAACCCCTGCTGCTGAGTCTGCAATGGTGGTCCTTTCTACTGCCCTATCGGAGCCCTAGCTCCTACTGCTGCCTGAGTCAATGGTGTCTAGTTCTTGGGATACTTCCTATACTGATGCTCCGTTGAACCAAAAAGTAAACACCTGCCTAGTCTTTTCCTATAGTCATTCCATCTATGACCCGGCTTCTTGCAGAAAGTATAACTAATGGGCTACTGCCGGTGTGCATGTTGGTAAAGTGTACGTCCCTGGCCCTGAAACTGCTGCTGAACAGGCCTCTGCTGCTGCTGCTGCTGAATCTGTAGGTGAGGCGTCTTGGCCTGGCCTTCGCTGCTGCTGGCTCCATGAGCGTCTCATCCCCTCTTGAGCTTCAGCTCAAGATCATCCTCGGCTGCTAGGGAACTCACCATAATCTCCTCAAAAGTGGCACTCCGGTCACTCTTGGTCAAGGAGTTAACCTCCTTGACTAACCCCTTTCGGAACCTCCGGGCCTTTGCTGTCTTACTGAGTCCCTCAATAAATTTGCCCAGATGGCAGAACTCCCCAGCGTACTCCTCGATAGTCTGACTGCCCTGAACTAAGCTCTCAAACTGCGACTCCAGGGCACCAAGTGCTGTGTCAGGGAAAAACTTCTCCTTGAACAGCTTCTTGAAGGCTTCCTAAGTCTGTCCCTCTGTACCGACCCTCGGGTCTGTCTGGTACCATGTACGAGCCAGGTCCTATATCTGACTACCTGCCGCCTCAATCTGCAATCGAGCTAGTATCTCCGCCAGCCGGAATATCTCCTCGATGTGCTCTATCCAGTCATCCGCATACAGAATCCTCTCTGTGTCGCGGAAGTCCCACGGACGCATCTTTTGGAAGTCCTGAATCCCTGGTATCTTCGGCTGATACTGTTGTATCTGGCCTGCTTGGGGCTGCACAATGACTCTCTCCACCGTCGTCAGGGCAAGCTGATAGGCATTTTCTATGTCCTGCTAAAAATAAGCGGACTGGTGCCGCTGGGCCTCCACCATCCTCTGAAAGAAGGCAAACAACTGCGTTGCGTCAACCGATCCCGAAGGTGGCGGCTGCTAGAAGAAATCAGGAATAACGGAGGAAGTCTTCGGAATAGGCGGAGGTGCACCCCTGAATACGACAGAAACTCCAACATGAGAAGGTACCACGGGAGCTGCTTGACCGGGCTGAGCCGGATGAGAGGTGGCAGACCTCTCAATAGTATCCCTCTGGCCGGAGCGATGGGATCTTGTCTGCAACATCCTGGAGACAGATCAAACAAGAAGGCAATTATTGAGAATGAATCGGTAACATCAAAGGAGGACAGTTTATTTCAAAGGAAGACAATAAAGCAGCAAGAATTTTAGATGATGGAATCAGATAAGATTTTTCCTAGGTGTGATTGAGTACCTTCAAAACTATATCCTATATCCTACTGCAGGTTGTAGTGATATTCTTGTTCGAATACCACTACATAACTCGACCTGCATGGGCCACCACTAAAAATTTGTCACGACCCGCACCCAGTTTAGGGGAACGAGAAGTGGGTACGTCAAGGCTACGCCGCAGTGTCGGCGGTAGAACGCTGTCCTATGTCACATACATTTAACAATTATAAGGTACCTGTACAGTATATACACACCCAACGGAGGACAATACAGAAATGTACAACTCAATCACAACTAAGATAGAAGTACGATAAGATAGATAGATAATAAAAATCATCAAATGAAATACAAACAGGAGAAGAAGTCTAAGTCTATAAGATAACATCTCCACAAACATTCAGAATAGCAACAAGACCCAAATATGTACATCAATGTATCCAAATGAGACAATACATCAAAATAAGATAGAAGTCTAAGCTAACTAGCCTATACTATAGGGGTGACATCCTCTACTGCTGATGGAACCTGCTGAAGGTCCAAGTCGCAGGTGTCATCTACGGCAGCTCCATAATAGGTAGGGCAAAGGTCCTCGTCATCTTTTGTAATATTTTCAACAAGACCAGTCAGGACAAAAACGAGCACAAAATCTCAACAGTTCATATCAAGACAGGAATATAAAGCATACAATAGAGTAAAATACATGAAACGCTGAAAGAAAGTACACGTAGTAAAAGAGAGAAATGTAATGTAAATAGCTACTATAAGTAGAGAACTATCAGAGACCAGTAATATAGAGTACAAGATAGACATGTGAACGGCTTGAATTTGTACATGATTATACTAAAGAGTTTGTATAATGACTACTTTGGAATTGTTCACATGACTGCTTCAACTCCCCCGTACCCCAAACAATACATAAGGATCCAGACAAGTTATGTTATTGTACAATATTTTATATGAGGGCCCATAAATGGGTGCACATTAAGGTATATATGAGGGCTCTGTGAACATGAGAGTACATGAATCACAAGAGTATACATGAATAGTGAAAGCACAAGAGTACATGATGAAAGTGAAACGCACATAACATGATGTACCCGATGCTCCCGAGGGGGATAACATCTCAATATAAAGATCCATATAGTACTAATCCATGTTAACAACGTAACAACATCAAGAAAAGTAATCTAGAGGAAAAATATAAATCCTAACAAGTATCAAATGTTCAGAGAATGTACTCGCCTGATATCCTGAGTATCTGGTAAGTGTAGATGTCCAGACAGAGTAGATGACTCCTGTTTAGAGCAACAAAGGTCACAACATGTCCAGAATGGTAATATTGAACTTTAAAATGCATTCTATATAATTTCCAGGTCATTCTAGACTAAAGTCAACTCTTGGTCAACTCTGGGTCAAACCAAGTCAACATCTAGTCAACTAGGTCAATTTTAGTCAACTAAGTCAAACTCTAGTCAAGCTAGGTCAATTGGTTACATATTGACTAAATGTTGACTTTTGGTCAACTCTAGTCAACTATATAGTCAAACTAGGTCAAATTAGCTAGGGTTTGGTCAACAAGGTCAAACTAGTCTAATCTAGTCAAAATCATATACAGTACCATATACCATATAGACCATACACTAGGCCTAAACAAGTCTAGACCAAAATCCTAAATGAAAACAAGCCACATCAATTTCTAACTAACATATATATATATATATATATATATATATATATATATATATATATATATATATATATATATCATACATTCATGTATACAATTTTTCATACATATATATAATCATCTATATTCATGCTTGCATTCATCATCTCATACATTCATGTATTGCATATCTATATGCAACATATACATTTAGCTATATATATATAGATATATATACATGCATATATATAGAAGGAAATTAAATCAAAGTGAGAGTGCATACATGAAAAGTGAGGGTGAGTGAAGAGAAAGGGTGTGTGTGAGTGTTAAGGTGAAGGTGAGGGTGAAACTGGAATGTGAAGGGGCTGTTCTCAGCTTGCATATGAAATTAAGTTCAGTTCAATTTTAACATTTGACCCTATATCCCATTTTTCTTTTTAAAGTATCAATAATGTACAGTTACCTATGAAATTGAACCTAAAATCGAAAGAACCCAATTCTTTTCACAGCTTGAGAACAAGCCCAACCCAATTAGTCTCATGTATTGGAGCAGCATGTAGGTGTACTGTGGGTGTAAAGGGCAAGGTGTGTGTGTGGATAGGGTTCAGTTTTCATGTTATAGAGTGTGTGTCACAAGAAGTGTACAGGCAATACAAGTGTCAAGTGAATCAACGTGTCACGGAGCAAGGTGTTCAGACATGTGTGTGCAGCTATGTGTCATGAGTGAAAGCAGTGAGCTATGAGTGTCGAGTGAATGTGAATCATGTGCAAGTGTCCAAGTGAAGTGTCAAAGTGTTTAGTATGCAGAATACATCAATGTGTCACATGTATCAGAGAAAAATGAAGTGTGTCGATCAAGTAACTGCAATGTGGCAAATCCATGTCCTTTAGAGTAGTGTCAAAGAGTGTCCTAGCATATCCGATGGTGTCAGCAAGGTGTCCAAGTGTCCATATGGCAATACAAAGTGGGTATGAAGTGTCACAAAGTTCGGAAGTATCAAAGAAGTGAAGTGAGTGAATGTGTCGAACAAGTGAGTGTCAGGTGTGGCAAACAAAAGTGTACAATGTAGTATCAAGGTGTCATGGTGAATGTCAGCACATCATCATGTGTCAGTGTGTCCCCAGAAACGTGTCCAAGCAGATAAATTTACATTAAATCAGAAAACACAGTATCAGTACATGTTCGAACCCTAAATTACGTGTGGAGACATGATTTAACATCAAATTAATGTGTGCCAACAAGTGTCAGACATGTATTCGTGTCATAGGGTTTATCTCGAGTCCAACAACTGGACACGAGGTGTCCAAACTATATTAAACATACACAGACACACACTGCACAGAGCAGTCTCGTACAGTGGGTACGAGAGCTCGTGGACACGACACGAGCCACGACACATCTCGTGCTCATGTCCACACATAGACCACACATAGGGCTACACATTAGACACAACACGAGATGTCCACATCACGTGTCCACGCAACACGAAGTGCGTATCAGACGCAAAATCTTCGTAATTCTGTCCCAGTATAGAACTAGTGTACGATGGAATTTGTGTCCAACACGACACGATAAGCCATGAGACTTTGGAGGCATGTTTGCAGACATTTACCCCATGTCCATGCCAAGTGTCGCGTGTCCAAGTGACACGAACACGCAGATCTCTACCCCGAGCAGCACGGCACTGAGACACTGTCTCGTACACGAGTTTGTGTCCTATTTTGGACACGAAAACCGACACGATTCATGCTCAATCCTCACGAAAGTCAAAGTACACATATAGGGCTACAATCCTATTCAGATAGATTTCAAAAATATGAACAAAAACTCCTTTGAGGTATTTCAGCAAACACATAAGCAATGACACTGATACGTGTCCGATAGGGACACCAAACTAATTCTAATTCCTACCAAACTTAACCTACGGCTGGGGACACCTAGATGGATGCATCTATCGAAAGAAATCAGGATTTAGAGGTAATTTAAAGGGATTACCTATAGAGAGCCAATCTCAATGAAAAAGTCCCAAATTGTGAAGTTCCCTTCCTCAAGCAATATCAAAATGAGCTCCCCTCCTTGCAAGCTAGCCTCCTTCAACCTCCATTCTAGATTTAGAACCAATTGCAAAAGATTAGGATCAATTTGGTGGAGAAATGGTGAAGAATGATGAAAGGGGGAAGAAATTAGGGTTTCCTAAAGGGGGATTTCTAAAAGAGGCAAGTGGTCATGAAGAGAGACTTTATAGGGGAAAAATTAGGTCATAAATGGCTGTGGTGGCTGACCAAAAGAAGAACTAGGTTTAGGGTTTCATGGTGGGCTTTGGGCCAAGATTGTTAACTAGCTAGCTCAACTCCTTAGCCATAAGTCCAAATGCAAAACTCTCACAATTCTCTCATGAAACCTAGCCACACTCAAGTCAACTAAGACCAACTTAAGCTAGATTAGGGTCCCATACCATGCTAACTAAGTCACCAAAGTCAAAGTCAAACTCTAGGCTAGTCTCTAAAGACACAACAAGCAAAAGTTAAAATCACAACACCAACGCAACATAAATAATTCACAAAAATCAAAATGACCAAAATATCCTTGGGCGAAAATGTAGAAATAAATTACCCTAATCACATGGTTAGGTTTCCATGGTCATGGTTAGTCTCTAGGTCAAGTAGTATCTAGGGTTTCACTAGCAAAACACCAAAATCACAAATCACCAATTAAAATAGTTTTAAAAGAATTAAAAATTACCAAAAATCATAACATGATTTAAATCTCATTATTAAAAGACTAGAATTACAAAAGTTCAAAATTATCCTCATTTAGAAAAGTGGGTGTTACTAGTTTAACTCGATTGACTTGAGTGAGTACTTCCATATGCCAGATAACGATGAAGCTCTAGTCGAGATTAACAATGTCCAATTCCCTCTGACATGTACCTTGAGTCGCTTACGGTAGCAATGTGTCATCCGGGTCCGGTTCCTCAGTCTCATTTGTTCGTACGTCACCTGATCCAGTATTTTTATGAACTCCATCTGCCACGAGCCGCTCTCGAATATTCATATACGAGTCGGACACGCCAAGCCTACATTGGAAGATGCAACGCAGTAAGCTGTACAATACTAAGGAAAACTCTAAAGCACCAGATAATATAAACATCACAGCATCTATGGTCGTTCCCAGAGAGTCACAACATCACGAATCATTAGTACAATTTACACATAAAAGTACCAGAGATAAATTCGGTAACAAGAATAAAAGATACAATTATGAAAACTCTATATACAATATCTTGGAGTATAGCTAAACAGTCTAAATCTGTAGAATCTTTACCTAAGTCATGGCTCCATCCTGCTCAGCTAAGATCCCGGGCTCTGGCCCATAAAGTTGGAACGATATCGTCAAGTTCATTTGCAACATATCCAGTCAGGAGTGGAGCAAAGTATAATTCTAGGTAATGAACAAGTACAACATGAGATAAAAATGAGCACAAGGTACATGAGAATATAAAGTACAGAAAATAAGAACATGAATATTGAAAAGTAAATACAGGAAGTACTGGGAGCATGAATAAAACCTGAACATGAAAATATACAAGGAACCTGACATGTGTAAAATATCGAAATACATCCAGACCGTGCGACCGGCTTGGGTAGCATAGGGTACATGGTACATGAATAATAGTACGGCTTAGGTCCCGCGTGTACTGTGTGAGGCCTAAGCTATTCACATAAATTTGTTTTCGGTTTGGTCACACATATGTAGTATTTCCTCTCCCCAGACACAGGTAAAGTACAAGAAACATGAATCAAAAGTAGAAGACCATATCGTGTAATATCGTATCCAAAATCGAAAGCACAAGACATGAAGTAAATAAACAAACCGAATAATATACTTGCCTTGCTCTCGAAGCTAGAAAATAGGGAAATAAAAATCTCCAGATACTCCTGGAAATGAGTACAGGTTGGGTAAGCTCTAAACAATGTCAACTCACTAATTAACTATTGGCTAGCCTTAACTGTCGCAACCCGCACCCGGTGTAGAGGCACAAGAAGTAGGTATGTCCAGCCTATGCTACAATGTCGACGGTAGAATGCTGTCCTAGGTCATAAACATCTAACATGATATGATATAACTGCACAAATATACTCTCCAATCGGAGGATAATTTAGAAGGTATAACTCAATCACAAGCTAAGGTAGAATGGTATGATCAGATAGATAAGATAAGATATATATCACCAAATGAAATACAAACAGAAGAGAAGAAGTCTAAGTGTCTAAGATATAACATCTCAACAACAACAACATCCAGAATATATACATCTCAAAGTCAAAGTAAAGACAAGACAATAAACACTACAAAAAAAGTTGGCTTTTGGGACAACACTTTTAAGAACTATAGTTTTAAACGTCCTAAAAAATTATTATTTGTGACTGCTATATTTTTTTGTAACAAAAAATGAATTTATTGGTGACAGATTGAAAAATAGATCTCTTATTTGGGACTATTAATAATTTTTGTTCCAAATAAATTTTGAGACCGTCTCAAATAATCTCAGCGGGAATAGCAATTATTTGGCGGCCCAAATTAGAAAATTTTGGCTACCAAATTTATTAAAAATTTTGGCTCCCAAAATTTAGTAAAAACCTGCGCAGGCTGCCCTTTTCTCAAAGCCTATCTAAAAATCTTCTCTTTCCTTCACAACACAATCTCTCCCCCCCTCTTTTTTCCCAATCCACACAAGCCCTTATTTCCAGTCTCTTCGATTCAACGATGAGCTTCTTCTTCTATTGGCAAGCTTCTGATCGTGCTTATTCCTATATTATTTGCCAATCCTTTCTTGGCAATTGCAACGAACGATCCTTGATCATAAGTAGAATGTGTGTTCAGAATTTAGGGCTTATGTAGGAATTATGGTTTCCAAATTTAGGGTTTAGTTGAATATTTAATTTTGTTGATTTCTTTTTCTTGTTTCCACTATTTTTTCAATCTCTTCTCTGTAGGTGTTGTACGGATGTTTCCAAATTTATGCAAGCTGTGATGTCTTTATGTGATGTGCAATCTTCTACTACTTATCTTTTAAAGTTTGACATGAAAATACTGAGTTATTATTTCTTGACAAATCTAGATGTTTTAGCTCCACTGGTGAGGCCTCTACTGTAGATGAATACCTATGGCTGATGGGAAGGGCTCATTACAAACCTGTAATTGAATACTGTGGCGGCACAGAGATTGGTGGTGGATTTGTTTTCGGGTCTTTATTGCAACCTCAAGCACAGGCAGCATTTAGTACACCAGCAATGGGTTGCACCCTTTTTATCCTTGACAGCAATGGGAGCATACTTGTAAGTAGTGAATCTTTCTATCAATCATGTGAGGCTTGAATAGTTTTCAGATATTCACATAGTTATAATGTTAATTGAATGCACACAAAGTCTCCAAACTAGCTAACAAGCTGGATAGAGCCTCGCATTTTGTTTTAGTTAAAAGATTATAGCCTAGCTATGTATCATGTCCATGGTCTCATGTCACTTGTCTAACATTCTTCCTTATGAATCCACTCTTGATAATGCCTTGATAGAGTTTCAGATCCAATTCTATTGGAAAACCATGATTGTATCAATGAGATCTTGCTTTATTTGTTCAGATATTAGACATTTCTTCTTATGTTTTCATGTTTACTGGATGCATATAAAGAACTGCTCTTCCTTGTAGCCAGATAATACAGTTGGGATTGGAGAGCTGGCACTAGGCCCCAACATGTTCGGAGCATCAACTGTATTGTTAAATGCTAACAACTACGATATCTACTTTAGAGGCATGCCAATCTGGAATGGAAACGTAAGTCTCGCTTTCAGAATTCAGATATTTGGAAAGACTAGACCTATTTATCTTGTCTTGCTTTCTGGCTTATTCATGTGTTTCCAGGTAGCCAATGCTGCTGGCAGCCATGGATGTGTGGATCGGTTTGTCAATGGATGTGGAAAATCAAATATATATGTTTTGGGCTTGTGTAAAAAGTCGTAGATTTTATTTTGTAAATTAAGTGAATGCTTACTGATGTAAAACTTGATGGGAACACTCTAAGTGATGTAAGACTTGGATTTCATTTTGTGAACAATGGAATATTACCTTTAAATATGTTTTATAGAAATCATTTTGTTAATGTTGCGGCTACCATATGCATTTCCGATTAAATAAAATAGTTTTGTATGGATTTTTGTTGTATATAAAATTCAATTATATATTTTATATATAAACAGGAAATTAGTAATTCCATAATAATTTAAACAATTGTTAAGTTTTTTTGCACGATTACAGTATTTTTAAAATTCCGTCCCTTGTTTATTAGGACGAAATATGTCTGTTACAAAAACTTGTTTTTTGGGACAAATTAATAAACCGTCACACAAAAGCATAAATTTGAAAACTTTTGAGACGTTTTGCCTAACCGTCATTTAACAGTAATTAGGACGGCAATATCCGTCCCTAAAGTTTTTGCCACGCCACCCTAATGGGACCGTCCATTCCTGTCCCAAAGGTCGTCCCAAATATTTGTTGGGACGGTAATTGCAGTTTTTAAGACGGTTTTTTGTTGTCCCCAAAGGTCACTTTTTTTGTAGTGAAAGTAAGATAACTAGTCTAGCTAACTAGCCTAGACTACTGGGATAATGTCCTCTACAAGGACTGGGTCCTACTGGGAGTCCAGCTCGTAAGTGTCATCTAGGGCTGCTCTATAGTACGTAGGATAGAACTCATCGGTGTCATCTATAATATTTCAACAGGTCCAGTAAGGACATAAACGAGCACAAAATCTCAATAATTCATATCATGACAGGAATATAAAGCATGCAATAGAGTAAGATACATGAATTACTAAAAGAAATATACATGAAAAAGAGAGAGAGATAATTATACTGGAAATATCTACTATAATTAAAGAACTACAAGTGACTAGTGGTTTAGAGTACAAGGTAGGCATGTGAACAGCTGAAATTTATACAAGATTACACTACTGAGTTTATACATGATTACACTACTTGAAATTGCTCACATGACTATTTCCACTCCCCAGTACCCCAATCATTACACAAGGATCTAGAAAGGTTATGTTATTGTACATGATTTCACATGGTGGATCATAAATGAGTGCAGATAAAGTTATACATGAGGGCTCTGTGAACATGAGAGTACACGAAACACAAGAGTATACATGAATAGTAAAAGCACAGGAGTACATGATGAAAGTAAAATACACATGACATGATGTACACGATGCTTCCGAGGAGGATAACATCTCATAAAAAGATCCATATAGTACCAACCCATGTTACTAATGTGACAGCATCAAGTAAAGTAACCTAGAGCAAGATTATAAGTCCTAGCAAGTATGAAACGATCAGAGAATGTACTCGCCTAATATCCTGAGTATCTGATGAGTATAGATGTCCAGACAGAATAGATAAGTCCTATTTAGAGCAACACAGGTCACAACATGTCCAATAAAGTAAAATTGTAGATTACAATGCATTCTACATGATTCAAGGTTATTCTATACTAAAGTCAACTCTTGGTCAACTCTAGTCAACAATCCTAGTCAAACTAGGTCAACCAATAGCTAGCCTAGGCAAACAAGCATACAATCCTAACACAAGCACTAATCTACATATAACACGCCAAGTACATATATACTATATATATACATTCACATTTAACATATACATATATATATAGAGGTAAATCTATATATATAGGCACAACCACATAAGTATAGATATACAATACAAATAGCATGTAATTAGATATAGTGATAGTGTGTGCGTGCTCAAGTATGAGACTATGACAATGGTGTATGCTCTCAGTTTTAACATATAAGTGAATAGGTTAACATATTGCATTTGAATTCTCAGTTGATACATTATATTAGCCTTAGTTGGCATCCATTCTCAGGTATATTCAAACTCAGGTATCACATTACCAAACTAACTCAGTTAACATTTAAGATATGCTCAGTTTTTCGTAATCCACATTCAGTTTACATCTCTAAGTTTATCATTCAAATCCAGCTTTCATGTTTGATGGAATTGGGGATTCCCAAGACCCTTACTTTGGTGTGCGTATTGATCGATAGAAAGTTAAACAGATTTAATACGTTCTAACCCTTCATAGGCGAAAACTAGGGTTCACGAATTATACCTGAGGCGGAAAGAAGACAAGTAATTCCTGGCAATCTCGAGCGGACGACCCCAAGATCTTCTACACGTATTCCTTCCTCGAGTTGGACGTCGTGTGGGCGATGATCTCCCAACCTTTTCTTCTCCTTGGCAGCCCTCTCTTTCTCTCGTTACGTGAATCACAAATTTAGAGAAAGCTTCAGATTTTTGATCTCTTATTTTGGCGGCCAGAGAATAGAGGATATATATAGGCTATGGCAGGGACCATGAGGAAAAATTAGGATTATGCCTCCTAACGGATCTGGATATGTCGTGTTCAGCCAGAACACACAATCCAGGCCTATTAACAATATCTCGGTCCCCTAATGAGCAATTGTTGCACTACCTCCCTAATTCCAAATTATGTTTGTGGGCTCCTTTTATTATATGCTCATTTGGCTCCACATGTTAAGATATCGTATGTCCGTCGATCAAATTAAGTTACTGACAACTATATTGATTCGACATCTTTTATCCTTAAGTAGTACCGCTCAACTTTATTTGTTATGTCAGATATAATCCACCTGCGGGGTTTACATAACAATCCTTATAAGCTCCTTAAGGGGACATTATCAACCCGATATATCAGGACATCGATTTCATTTATAATCAACAGCCTATCATACATACAATGTTATCACCCAATTCATAGAGGTTGTTGATCCATAATGAATCACACTCTTTCATGAGTCAAAGTAATGCATACTGCATATATATGTCTGTTATTATATCTGGATTAAGAGCACAAGCATCCATAATAACTGAGGTATTTATTCTCTTATGTAGTCAGTACAAAAAAAAAACCTCAAGTGGTCCTATTCAATACACACAAAGTATACTAGTGTAAACCTATAGTCAAGATAGACTAATACTAGATTACACTACAACCTTTCCAATAGATTGTCCAAGTCCATCTTTGTTGTTAACTATTTATATACTCCATAGGGAACAGATAATATGATCTTCTGTGTGACACCACACACCATATTATCTACAATATAGAATATCAGACATTTGCATTAACACTTGCAACAAATACAATATGCAAACATTTGTCCATATGATTCTTATTCAAAATTTAAAGAAATAAGGTTACTACAAAAGTGATGCTTTTAGTATATAACCATAACAATTTTCATATACAGCGGTAAACTCGAACCCATCTATGATCAATCTAATATCAAAAAAATGAAACCAAAACCAAATATCCAACTTATTTCAGTTTTAAACTAAAACAGCCCTATAATGTATCAGAAATTTCATAGTTTGAACCCTAAACCAATACCAAATTAGAATCACAAATACCTAAATCAAATATGTAGAGTGTCTATCAGGTAGGTATCCATCCTAGGTGTGTCCATGTGTCCAAAAATCTTGTGCAACCAGTGTGAAAATCTTAAAATTGTAAGTATCAGTAAAATAGTGCACATGCAGTGAACCAAGTATCGTGCTGAGGTGTCGAGGGGTATAGGGACTTGTGTGTCCACCCTCGAGCCTCGTGCTCGTGTCCAACCCTAGGGTAGGTATAGGTCTAGGGACTCATGTGTCTGCAATGAGTCGAAGACATGTCGTGTCGTGCGGGTGCGTGCATATCAGAGATGAAAATTTCGTACGCACAGTGTTAGGTAAAATCGATGTGGGATCGATAACTTCCTCGACTCGCAACCAATTCGTGCCAAACTTGAGGAGCACCCTGTCAGTGAGTGCCCCACCTCCACACCAAGTTTCAGGTGTCTAGGTGTCGTGTCGTGTCTTCTAGGACACTCGAACAGCAAGAGAGCACAGTACTCCCCTGTATTGTGTCCAGCTCGTGTATGCGTGTCCAAAATGGACACGAAAAGATCCTAATACCAACTCAGTCCTAAACCATTTTAATATACATATCGTTAGCTACACAAATATATATTTTGTTTTGAAAAACAATAACAAGGAATCCTTTGAGTCATTTCACCAAATACTAAGAACAATACTCCGATACGTTTCCGATACACGTAAATACTATTTCCTACCAAACTACATGTACAGGTCCATGGTGCCTAGATGCATGCTATTATGAAGAGAAAATAGAAATTTAATAGGATTTGGGGGCATTTACCTATTGAGAGCAAAACTCAATCAAAAGCCCCAAAATGAGAAGTCCTCTTCCAATAGTAATGGCCAAATGAGCTCCAATCCTAGCAAGAAAGCTCCCTTCAACCTCTACTCCAGAAATGAATCCAAATGCAAGTGAGTGGGATCAGTTTGGTGGAGGAATGGTGAGATTTGATAATTTAGGGAAGAAATATTAGGGTTTCCAAAAGGAGGATTTCTAAAAGAGGCAAGTGACTAATAAGAGACATTATATTGGGGATTGGGGTCTCCATATGGCTGCTATAGGGTCCGGCCACATGAGATTAGGGTTAGGGTTTCTTGGGAAATGGGCCATGGGCCTAATGCACTAGCTAGTTGTCTCAACCTTCTAGCTAATAGCCCAATCAACACATAGCACCCAATCTCTCCATGAAACCAAGTCAACTTGAGTCAACTTAAGTTAGATTAGGGTCCCACACCAGTCAACCATGCTAACTAAGTCACCAAAGTCATGGTCAAACAATAGGCTAGTCTCTATGGTCTTAACTAGCAAAAGTCAAAAATCACAAACACTAATGCAATAAATAATAAAATAATTAAAAATATCATAATGACCAAAATACCCTCAAGCTAAAATATGGTAGTGACATTAACCAACTATTTATTAGTAAAATACTAGTTAGAATAACACTTTAATAGCTAGAAATAATTTAAGAGCCTAATAATCTACTTAGTAAAATATGTATTTATTTATTTAGATGAGCATTATAATTTAGGAAAAATTAGTAAAGAATATTATTGCAATAATTTGTACTATAACTAATTTATTACTGAAAACCAAGGCTAACTAAATCACTACCATCCAAACTCGGCCCATTAATTTAACCCTGCAATTGACTCAAATTATATTCACTCTATTTCTATACAGTGGCCTTGTAGGCCAAACATAACTAAGAATCTAAAGTTTTATAATCAGACCCCAGCCTGTTAATTATAAACAAGCCCCAGCCTACAACCTTTGCTTGCTGCCAATTTTATCTCAAACTGATAACCCAGAGCATCCACTTCATTATAACCATCCAGTCCTATGCCTATACATCCCATGGCTAAACTGAATCCCAAATTGGGCTCAGCAAAATCTCATTCTCAAAAATGTATTTCCCTTTAACTTGTTTGCACACCTACTGCCATCCTGCCCAGTATAACAAATCCAATTAACATAAAAATCCCAGTCCATTAAGTATATACCAACTTAATTTGACTGCACGTAGCACTCAGCAATACCACATAACTCCACAAATTTCAATTCAAACAAATAAATTACAGGCTTAGATTTAGACAAATTAAGACTTCAGAAGAACGTATAGAGAGCCTTAAACCCAGTCCTATTATATTGAACTCAAATCCTTCCCTTTTCGCCCACTTCTTTATAGTTCATAATTAACGGCTACTTCCTTTCTGTGGCGGCAAATCTCCTTACAGACTTAAATGCACTCCTCTGTATTCAGTCGACTCCTAGCACCTGACACTCCACAGAAGTCATGACTAGCTTAGGACATGAACCAACTGAATCACGAGCTTAACTAGACACGGACACACCGACCGTTCCTACAACCGATTACCATTCAAGAAATGTACTCAAGATTCAAACAGAACTTCGATCATGAGAAAAATAGGAAATACCTGAGAAATGAATCTAGCTTGAAGCAAAATACTAATCCAAGGATCGAAAACATCTCCCCGCGTCCAGTTGTGATTTCAAGTTCTTCTGCGACATTCCATCAAACACATGTCGGACACAAAAGTGAAACAGATTCTTTAGAAGAGCTGGTAGTTACTTGAGGAGAAAAATTCCAAAAAACGTCAAAGAAATCCAAGAAGTATCGAAGGATCCCTAGGCCAACACTTACCAAGAATTCGATCAAAAATTCTCTGTTAATCCACCGATCCGTCCAACCCGTTCTTCCGATCTGACCTCAAGCAACATCCAAACTAGGAAAAATCAAACATGGCGGCTTATCAATAACATTGTGAATCCTATAGATCGAAACAAAATTAGGATCAATACTCACCTGTGTCAACACAGAGTTGGGACAAAAAATTCAGAGAAAGGGAAGAGGTCGATGCTGATCCGATCAATCAAATAGAGATTTCTACAGAAATCACTCAATCAAGAAGAAGAGGAATGATGAGTATATCTACAATTGAGTTTGAAACTAGTTAAATATCAATCGACTCACCAATCCTCTGAAGTTAGCGCTGGAAGAGATAGGGGTTTCACAGCCGAGGTCGACGAAGAAAGTGAAATCTCGCCGACGAAGAATGGTGCTTCGTCACTAGAAGAAGGCCGCCGTCATCGCTGACACTCGCCCGGTGGTCCGCCGTTCGTCGAGAACGACAGTGTAGCCTAGTCATCGTTGCTTGAGAAATAGCCAGCCACCATCACTATATCCTTAGAAATTAGGGTTAGGGTTAGGAAACGATTTTGGGAGGAAGGAGATTAGGGAGAACGAAAGCTCAGCTCTTAGACATTTGGCTGAGAGTAGAGAGAATGGTTTTATCTCTCCTCTGGGGAGTTTAAATAAGAGAAATAGAAAATTGGAATATTTGCAATTAGATCCCTATACTAATATACTAATTTGCAGATATACCCAAAAGTTGTTAGGAGAGTGGTTAAAGTTGTTAGGAAAGGTTGTTAGCATTCTTGGGACCACTCCTAGTTAGTTAAAAATCTTAGGGAATAGTCTAAATTAGTTATTTTGAATTAATTAAAGACTTTTCCTTTAAAATAATAATCATGAAATTAATAAGGGAAGCAAAACTTGAAGGTAATTTATTCTTCCAAGTTAAAAATATTAAAATATTCCAAAAATTCACTAAACTGGGAAGGTAGGGTTACACCATCGCATTGTTTATTCTGCCTTGTTACCTAAGATGGGATCTACTGATAAGGTCATCTTCTTAGATATATCATCCATGTACCACATTCACTTTGGAGTCACCTTTTTTATTCCCAAGACCGTTATTGCTGGTATGGTTAGTTGTCGGAGGGCATGCCGTAACCTCCTTTATCCTATGCATCTAGCGATGATCTTCCAGAAGTTTAAAATCAACTTAGACATATGTTATGTCTCTGGGTCACCTTCTGAGCTGTCTAGATCTAGAAAGTACCCTTAGCATCCACTTCTACTCTGTGCTGCCCTACAGCTGATCCAGTCGATGCTCCAGCCCATGTCGCTCCAGGCTACTTCGACGAGTTCTTCTTGAGGTTCGATGCATTTGTTATCCTCCAGGGACAGTGGTATGTAACCTATATGACTCGGTTCATCGATGCTGAGTACCGTCACATTTCTCAGGCCCAGGTCTCAAGAAATGGCATGACGGACATTCAGTGGATTTTGGCGCATCATCCCACTGCTCCAGCTCATATCCTCCGTCATCCCGACTTTGATGGGCCAAGATTTTAGGATCATCTTACCTTCAGATTCTTCGATACGCCGATAGCTTATGTTAATCCCCAACCTCCTGCTGATGCTCCCGATCATGATGCTGATGCTTGATTCAGTTTTTGGCTTAGTATTTTATGGACTTGTTCTGATAATGATGATCTTTTGTAGTGACACTTCTTTTATTTCTCCGTTTGAACTATCTGTAGTATTATGCACTGTTTTTAGTTTGAATTTATTTTTAGTAGTAGTTGGTTTTTATGCTATATTAGCCAATTTCCATTACTCATGGTTCATTACTGCTACTGCTGGTGTTAGTTCTCTTGAGATATTGACTTGGTTCATTCATATACTTTGTGGATATTACTCTATCTTTTCCTTGTTATTGTTGGCTTCACTTATTGCGGGGGACCCATATTTTGAGTACTTGACAATGGTGTAGACACACAAAAAAAATGATGTCTTTTTTTATTGGCACAAGGCACCACAAATCGAGTATGCCTGAGAGATCTTGCGCTGAGGATCACCGAGTACAAAAAAGAATTCTGGGAAATGGGACGATGGAGATCGATCGACAGTTGCTCCTTTACTCCGTAAACCTAAGAAAATTGCTAACTCGCGGCTCACTGGCAAGAAGGCCAGCAATTTGGCTCTTGAAATGCTCTCCGTTCTGTGTATCTTTGTATAGGGGGACGCCTTCTATTTATAGTCATTTTGGTACTAAAAATGACTATTATGCGCCCACAGGTAGAAAATTCACTGATTTCACTATGGGCGCATAACACTCCTTTGAGCGCATAGAGTGTAGGCACATGGATGCTGGATGATTGTGGGTAGATCATGGGGTTGCTGTGGAGTTGACATGGTCGCATGCTTCGGTGCACGATCGATCGTGGAGACTGACGTGGCCGCATGCTTCGGTGCACGATTGATCATGGAGTTTGACTGAGTCATAGGGATCTGCTATCTTGGGAGCATAGAGCGAGAGTGAGTTTATGCGCCCACACTTGGGTGAATGTAAACGCATAGACGCTCATTGATCCTGTGGGCACATAGACCCTCATTGATCCTGTGGGCGCATAGCTCCTTATTGATCCTATAGGCGTATAGCCACCTCTTTGACCATGTGGGCGCATAGCTTCTTTGTCTTTGTATTTTTCATGCTTCTACAAGGCCCCTTTCAATGTTTTTGAGACTCGAACGAGCGTCGAAATACTTTGAAAGAAGCATGGGCAAAACTGTCTCTACCAGCTTCATGGACGCATGATAGAAATGACCTTTTGGGCGCATAGGTGTCTGCCAGGCTGTCAAAATGTGGCCGTTGAGATCCTCCTTGGAAATATGAAGTGATCGGCTCATTTTGGAACGATATTTGAAAAATTCCGTTCTCTATGCGTTGTCTACATCAGCAGATAGCAGGCGCATAATCTACAAGAGACTGTCTTTGTGTAGAGGCATAGAACGCGTGGGCGCATAGACCATGTGGGCGCATAGGCCATTTGGGCGCATAGCTCTCCGTTCATGCCTATAAATAGGCCTTGAAGAGAGAGAAAAGCTCATTCTCTCTTTTCCTTAGAATTTTTAAAGAGTTTTTTCTTTACTCTCTCTCGAACAATCATGTCCCCCAAGGCTGCTTTTGTAATTCCTATATTCCCAGAAATTTTTGAAATATCTTTTTATTATTTATTTGATTTAAATGGTGATTTTTAGAATTTTATAAATAATTATTTAGTTAATTATTACGGTAGATGACTTTAGCCATGGTTGAATTTTGAAGTACCAGACGACTAGGAATCATGGCACGGATAGTGTAGTGGCGTGCCTTGACTAGTGTATTAGCCATGCCAAGGAAGACCCAACCAAGTGTGTCCCAACTAAAAAAAACCAAACCAAGTTACGAGTTAAACTCTATAAATAATTTTAGTTAGTTATTTATTAATATAAATAATTTTAGGAGACCCGGTTGTACCAAGTTGGCCCAGACTGAACCCAAACCATGCACAAGCCCATGTAGACATATAGTACATCCAAAGAGGCCCATACAGATAATTATGGGGGTGATTTAATTAGTGTATTTATTTTAGTAGATAAATAAGTAATTTTATATAAATGGGCATTGTATATGATATGTGTGTATTGATACTTGGTTTCTGAGTGTATGATGACATGTCTTAGAAGATGTCTTTTAGATTGTGAGAATTTCTAGGCTATATATATACTGGTGAATATATAGGTATGTATATTTATAGTATACAAATATTAGGCATTACGTGTATATTAATATAAATATAATATGTGCATATTATATGGTATATAGATATTTATCATGTATGTATTAGTATACATGTAAGTGAAATGTAAATAGTTATATATATAAAATATCTATATAAAACAAAAGAAATAAAACCCAAAAGCCCATCCCAACCAAACCGAGCCTAGCCCAGCCCGAGCACCCCAAAACCCGACTGTTCCCGCCCCATGGTTTATTACTCGACAAGAGAGAGAGGAAGTTCTCATCAAAACCCTATGCCAAACCCTAGCCGACATCTACAATATTACTCAACACCTCTCCTCTACATGTTCTAAACTCCTTTATTCTTCCTAGCACCCTCCTTCCTTCTTCCATCAGGTTCTTCATTATCATCATAATCCCGACAACCGCATAAACCTCCCCTGTTGGCGACTGTCCCACCGTGCAGCCCCAACCTCGGCCACCATCAGCCTACGGTGCCATGTCGTCTGGGAAGTGCAGCACATCGTGCCAATAATGGTGATGGTTCCAGCGGCCATCTATGGCATGGACAATGCTTCCACCGGCTAGCGCTGCCCCCTCTTCGCGTTAAGGCACTACCAAGGTCCTCGAGCCTTCGTACGTGAGCTATCGACCAGTCAACGAACTCATCTTCCAGAAACAATCAACCTCTCCTCCATGCAAGTGTCGAACTGGAGCATCCCGCGTGACCTCCGCTCTTCATGAGCATGTGCTCGCACGCATATGGAGCACAAGACTTTGCCATCTCTTCTTTAGTACTAAACTGCACGGTTTCGACCGACTGCAGCCCACCCTCATGACCCAGAGCCATCCACGTCGCCTGGGAACCTCGCATGTGCGTCCTCGCTCTCCATCGGTCAAGTGCCTCCCCGTAGATCGCTGACGAACCAACCCTCCTCAGGCCGATGCTTGTCATTGTGGTCGTCGTGTCTGAAGGAGAATATCCCTTCCGTTATGACCACTCGGTTGGTAGTTGGCAACTCCACCATGAGCCTTGAGGGGCCGATATTCCTGGTGCTTGCACGAGGAGTCTTGCTTGACTCTACCACTTGGCCTCAGCCTTTTCCAGTAGTTGTGCATAAGAAAGAAGTACGGATCCTTTATTAACAAAGTCAAGGCTTACTGTTGGGCGGACCATTCACAACAGAGACAAAATAATCACATTCCAACTAAAGGAATCTCGGAAGAGGAGCCAACTAATTAGAAACAAGGAGTTAGTAGCAGCATGAAGAAATAAAAAGGATAAGATTTCATATATGTCCTTAAATAAAAGATAAATTTGCAAAGTTCATCTTAATTCTTATATTATTTAAATAACCATATTCTTAAATATGATTAAATTATGATTAATATACATTAGGGTCTTTGGATTATTTTGGACAATTTAGGCCTGAATCTTGATCTGCGTATCTCGACCCCAGGCAAGATACCTTGCCTCCCTCTACAGTTTATTGTATGTTTATAGATCTGTTTTATCATGTTATTATTTTAGTTCTTTAGTCGATTTAATTTATATGTTCTTTATACCATGTTCACCAGTTTATTGGTTTGGTTGTATATCCCTTTCGTGACTTGATAGTGTAGTTATACTAGAATTGTTCACATCATAGTTCATGCTAGAGTGGTCCTTATATGTGTCTTGACTGAGTTGTACCTTGTCTCACCAGTACCTTGCTTGAGTCATGTCATAGAACAAGTACGCTAAGCTGAACTGCTATTTTTTCTGTATCGTTTTTCTAAACCAGAGAGTCCACACTCGGGACGAGGGTTGACCAGTTGTACCAAAGAGTCCATACTCGAGACGAGGGTGTTTGTCTTGATCTGTTTACATCCGCGAGTCCACACTCGGTACGAGGATGTTGTTTATTTGCACCAGAGAGTCCACACTCAGGATGAGGATGCCTTGTCTTGAACTAACCAGAGAGTCCACAATCAGGACGAGGGTTAGTGATTAGTTCAAACCTGTGAGTCCACTCAGGACGAGGGTTTGGTATTCCATTGATCTTGTGTTCACTTGTTCATCCAGCAGTTCAGTTACGTGAAGTTATTCTTGTATTCCAGTTCATAGTCACCTGTCAGTAGCCACTTGTCGATAGTTACTTGTTAGCAGTTTCGATCGTAGTCTCTTGCCATGTGTATGTCTCGTTCCTTGCTTATATCCTGTTGATAGTTTATGCATGATTAAACTGCTAGATAGACATATTTTTATGTATCTTACTATGTCCCCTGAGGACCTGATGATCTCTTCAGGTTTAGCGATTGCATGGTGTAAGTTAGCAGAGCGGGAGGGTAGATGATTGTGACGCATGTTTCAGGTATTTGTCACTGACATTACATTATTATCCTTTCGGGCTTTACATTCCTTATTATGAGATATCCTGCTTATTGATTCTGTTTAGAGACTCTTGTTATATTCTTTGGAGTCTTATCGGACATATATGCTAGTGGGCAGCAAACCATAACCCATAGTGTTTATTCATATTTCATACACTTATTGTGGATTTGAGATATAGATTTGTTTTACCATGATTTGGCAGTTTACCATACTCTTGACAGCGTTTACGTATTCGAGTCGGGCTGGAGTCCGCTTGGTGCATAGCTGGATTGCGCACGTACTTGCATCCAAAAAGCGGGTGTGGGTCGTGACAGCTTCGACTCCCTAGAAATCTACGAAGGGCAAGAAGGCTGCAGCAGCTAGTTCTCCTCCTTTGGCAGCATCGCATATGATTCAGGACCCCATCTTGGGTGAGGCGATGTCTCAAAAAATGAAGTCTCGAGCGTTAATTTGTGACGCTCGGACCCTTCTCTGCTTGGGCGCATAACCATCGATATGTGCCCAAAGTAAACACTTCTTTTGTGAGCGGACTTATGCACTCACAGATGTATGCGCCCAAGCACTCTGTTGTGTTATGCGCCTAGGCACTTGGCTGTGTTATGCGCCCACACAGAATATGTGCTTAGGTGCCCACACAGAATTTATGCTTATGCGCCCATACAGAATTTGTGCTTATGCGCCCACAGGCCCTTTGGGCGCATAACATCAGGGCGCATAGAATTTCTCAGTACTTAGCTTTTTTCCTGTAGATTCTAAGTCTGACTTTGCCTTATGTCTTCATAGTTGACATGGTTGTCCCAGTTCTTTGGGGGATTCCTTTTGGCTCTACCCGCCATGCTCTGGATTCAAGCCTCGTCACCGCAATGGTCACAAAAAGCTCAGGTAAAGATCAGCCATGACCAGCCTTCGGTACGGGTGATTGCTATGCTTGAGCAGGACAAAATGTTCTTGAAGCAGATGACAAATAATAAGAAGTTCACACTCGGAGAGGCACGGAGCTTTAAGAGACCGTACTTCATGTTTGGTGACAGCTTGGGGTTTGAGGATAACGATATGTCTAGAAGACCCTCTAGTAGTTAGGTTAAATAACCAAAGAATATGGTTGCCATCGATGAAGCGCCAATACCCTATGTCAGCGTTTACTGATCTGGCTGTGCGGAGGCAGATGAAATGGGACATGACCCCTGAACTGCATGAGGTCGTTTCTGGTGACCGAAAGAAGGACACTTTCAAGTGTGTCAAGGGCTCCACGTCCTACTCCACGAAGGGGCTACATTCTTAGGCCATAATAAACGATGTCCCAACTGATCTTCACCCTTACGCTGCTGAGACTCTCTCCAACTTGATGTTGTCAAAGAAGGAGTCATATCCGAAAGGGAAGCTGCGGATGGAAGGTTGGAAATACTCTGTCCCATTCCGGAGGGACCTTACTGGATGGGTGCTCCCGACTTACGAGGCCACCCTAAAAGCTGTCGGTCTTTTTTATGCCGTTAGAGCCACCAATATGGCATTAAGGTTAACTGGCCTGTGTTTATATCATTGGTGGAGTTGTACAACCATCACACGTGTACCTTCTTCACTCCTGGTGGAGAGATAGGTCTGGCTCTTCACGAGATGGAGGCGATATCAAAACTTCCCTGGGGGACTAAGCCATACGAAGAATACGTCCTCTGTGATGAGGAGCTCCTAGATTTGTAGAAGGAGAACTCCGTGATGATGGAGGTATACAAAGAGTTACTCTGACACCTCTTTATCTGTCACCAGATGTAACGCCCAGTCCCAAAATACGTAGGACTAGGATACGTATACATGCCAGCTACGCACCGAGAGGACTCCAGCCCGACTCGAATACGTATAGGCTGTCTGGTTATTCTAGATTAACTATATCTCAATCCACATAATAATGATAAATATGATGAATCAAGTGCAGTAAGGCTGATCAGGCCATAATATACTGATTCTAGAATAGATAAATATGTTAGAGTGGATCCCCAATAACACATTCATCATGAACAAGCGAGATCAAAATGAAGCTTATAAAAGACTAGCTATAATAACAACGAGTATCAAATATAGGACAAAATCAAAATACAGAAGATATGATAATAACACACTAGGTATACCTGAAGTCTCGGTGTAGCAAACATCATCCATCAGTGTACCGTACCATCAACTAATACCTGGAGAGATCACCAGGTCCTCAGAGGACTAGCAAGACACATAATATATATGCCTACTGTACAGTAAATAACATACAAGAAAAATAGGAATAACAAGCAGAGGTAAAGATGACACGTAAGGGAACTCTACAGATGGTGACATGTCATGAGAATATAATATTAATCGTGGCTAAAACCGTAGTCCGGGGAGGCACTAACAGCCCTATAACAGGTTCTCTATCGTAGCCCGGGAAGGCACTAACAATAAAGGATAGCCACGGCTAATAAAATACTCTCCTAAGGTACCAGGAAGCCAAGCCTATCTAGTTATGTCCAAGTCAAGTACAGGTCAAACAGGTCAGGAAAAATATGGCACAAGCATATGTATTATCACTAGACATGAATAAAATAGGAAAGATAGAACAAGTAGTATAGAAAGAAAAATTAAAATCTACGTGCACGTGTAACTAGAAAGAATCATGAGAGGAAACAAGAGAGATATGTAACAAAGCAAAAAATACTGAAAATATAGGAAAGCATGTAAATACTGTAGAGTTGGCAAGGTGTTCTTGCCTGGTGTTTTATCCAATCTGTGCTGAGACTGCAGGTATAGTCTAGACCAAGTCTAATCATAAACTACTGCTGGTACAGTCTACGAAAATCTACCAACACAACCATACAACCACAAGTCAAAACATAGTAATTATAATCACCCCCCTTATTGACACCATCCTTGTTAGGGTTTTCTTTTAGAAAATAATTTATTTTATATTTAATAGGAAAAAATCCTTTTTAGATAATTTTAGGAAAATATTTATAATTCCCTATCCAACTATTATGTTAGGAGAGAAACTTGATATTGTTGTACCAAAAATTCATACTAAGGTATATAACCAATTATAGGTAATTCTACATATTAATAAAAATATTTTCGTATAAACGTACATATAAATACTTATTTATGCCAACACAGGTACTAATTTATGCATAGATAAGTATTTTCTTAAAATATCTATATAATAAGTTTATGGGAATACATGATTATAAATAATGATAAGCACTTTAAAACAGTGCATTTAACATGTATATGCGTAGTATTTATTTATAACCAAAATATGCCACCCTGATATATAATAAATATATTTCATCATTATCTTTTAACCAACATATTTTTACGCACATGCCTATAAATATATTTATCAAAATATAATATATATATATATATATATATATATTTTATATATATATATATATATATATATATATATATATATATATATATATATATATATATATATATATATATATATATATGTATTTGTAAACATACTACTCATTAATATATAACTATATGTGTTACACCCATAAATTTAGCAACATATGAATGTGTCTCTTATGCATAATATATACTATGAAGCTTAGTTCAACAAATAAACAAAACACATAAAGAAAAAGAATTTAATATAACACATATAGGGCCCACCTCTCTTATTCAATTTTGATACAGTACGATGTGGGTACTGTAACTACAACTGCCACCAGCTTCTCCTTTCATTGCTTCCTCTTCGACAATCTCATCTCCACATATATCAGAGAACGGGAAGTCGAAGCAACCCGAGAACTCGGCAAACAATTTAGGGAGGCTACACGTGCAAACTCGCAATAGGCATAAGAGGAGTGTGCCGAAGTCGATGATGCTATCTTCGCAGGGTGACGGTCGGAGAAGCTACGGCCATGGTGGGGTAATGGCCGTAGTAAAGGCGGCATGTTGATGGGGGTGATGTGGGTGAGATCGGTGAGGCCAGGGGTGCACAGCAGAAAGCTTCGGTAGGAAAGCAGAGGCACCAAGGAGGGGTCGACAACAGCACTGATAAAAGTGACAGCACGTACAGTGGTACGCGGACTTGTCAGGGACGGCTAGGAGTGTTCGGCCGACGGCTTGCGCGGCTTTGGCCGGCCGACGGTGGCCCGTAGCGGTACTGCAGTTGCGACGGTTGGAGTGTGGTCTGGGTGTACGCGTGATTCCACGGCCATGCCAGTAGCTGCGCTGAGGACCGGCGGAGGCCTGGCTTCTGGGTGGTCTCTGTTGTCCAGGTCGGTTTGGTTGGAGATGTCGTGGCATGCAGGGATGGAAGGGAAGGTTTGTGGGAGGTGATGGTTAGACATCTGCTGCTATATATATATATATATATATATATATATATATATATCATGCTACTGTGTAGTTTGGCTTTGACTCGATATATATATATATCATCTATTAGTAAAGATTTATTATAATATTTTCTTATCATCATATTTAGGTTTAATTAGTGACGTAGATATTGTAGCAATGACGACAGGCCATATACTCTCCATTGTTTGCCATTGATTGTAAAAGAACAGAACAATTATCGAAGGACTGAACTTAGACTCATAATACAAACTCGCTTGTACAAATAAAGCCTAGGGACGAAAACCTAGGTACAACAATCTAAGTACAATTGTTTATTTTAGATTCTGGGGGATGACGGTAGAGGCTCGGGAAAACGACGGCAGCTCTGCCTTACTCCTTGGACGATCAGGTGCAGCCTTGGCTCTGTAGAAGAAGTACTTGGCGTTGATGAAGAAATGCTCTCTTTATTCTCTCTAGATCCGAAGGGGAGTGTGCTCTCTCTCTCTGCTCGTCTCCGTCTGTCTCTCTGTATATCTCTCCTCTCTCTGTGTATGTGTCTTACAAGGAAATGGCACCTTGCTATTTATAAGAGTGGGGGCATCATTAGGGTTTGCAATGATTGTCCATTCTCAAAAATCGGCGGCTAGGGATCAATGAATCTGGATCGCTCATCTTGAATATAATGGATCTGGGCAATTAATGTAATTGTATCAAATCTTTGTGGCTAATTAACGATGATTGACATAAATCCCCATGATTTGTTATGCCAATCTCGAATTTCCAGCCACGTGTCATTGATTTGCTTGATTGCAAATGATCTGATTTGATCCCAATATTCTATTGGGATTTGCTGATGGATTTCGGTCAATTTGATGCCACGTGTCCCACTATCATACCTCGTGTCTTAACTGCGAGCCACTTAGAAAATCTGAGCCGTATGAGGACTGCTCCCCATTGAGCCGCATAAGGCTGGCCACGTGTCAAGGCTGTGTGGGAGTGGCCCCTGAACATTTGAACCGCATAAGCGTAGGCGATCGCATGATGGATGCTTTCTTCGTGAGCCACATGGAGATAGTCATCGTGAGCCTCATGGAGAGAGCCTCTGCCTGAGCCGCATGGGTGGCCTCTGTCTGAGCCGTATGCGACGGTATACGTGTAAAGGATGGATGAAGGTTTCTGGGTTCCTGGAGATTGTGTCAGAGATCTCATTTGTTTCCCTAAGAGTCTGCCATTGTGACAGAGTCATTATTGCATCTTTCTGTCATTGGTCAGAGCTGTCAACCATCAAGGCATTAAATGAAGTAGAAGACAAAAGGAAGAGCTGTTGAGGACCACGTGTCTCCTATCTGGGCCGCATAGATGCTTGAGCCGCATGGTCCCTGAGCCGCATGGAGATCCTTGGCCGCATGGAACTTTCTTTATTCTTTTCCATGCTTCTACAAGACCCCCTTCAAAGTTTTCAATTTGCAAAATTGAAATACTTTGAATAAGAAGCATGGCTGTGTATAAACTCTTCTGACCGCATATAATGTCCTTGCCGCATGGATGTCCCAACCGTATAGCCTCCTCAGCCGCATTGGTCAATCAGCCGCATGGATCCTTTGGCCGCATGGGCTGTCTAGCCGTATGAAGCTCTTTGCCACGTCATCCTGTCACGTGTGTAAATCTTTTTGCATTAATTGTTGTTGATTCGCCGTCAATTTTAAGACTACTTTTTGGGGAAGGATCCTAAGAGTTTGGCCTTTATGTCAGTCGGTTCGTCTTGAGAACCTAAGGGTCGGTCACTGTTCGTGGATCAAGGCACTTCTCTCTTGCCTATAAAATGTGAACGAGCTAAGTCGGAGAGACTTCTTCACTCTCTCTCTTTCATCTTCGGCTCAAATTTTCTTCCTTAGTCTTCCTTCTCCGACCGTCGGTACGATAATGGCCCCCAAGTCTTCTAAGGTTGCTTCTGCTGCTGCAAAGGGCAAGAAAGCGGCCTCCTCATCGACCACTATGCCTAAAGTACATCCCGATGTTCGCCCTGGTTTTAAGGGTAAGGATTGGATTAAATATTTTGAACCATAAACCCCATGGCTCTGTTGCATGATTTATGCACAAGCCTTCATCCTTCGTCTTCATTGAACTACCCAAGTTTAATCATGACGAAACCGCTCTCGTATTCGAGACGCATGGGGTATGCCCTGTATTTGAGCCGCATGAGAAGGACTTGAGCCGCAGGAGCACTTTCTGGATTTGAACCGCATGAAGTCTCATTTAACCGAGACCGCATGTGCTCCTGATGAGCTGAACCGCAGAAAGCTTCACTGAGTCGTACCGTATAAGCTCTTCTGCTAAACAGAACCGCATACGTTCAATTAACCGCATAAGTTCTATCGGATCAGTGTTGTATGAAACCCAACTGACTCGGGCCGCATAAGGCTGTGTTGACCCGAGCCGCATAGGCTCCATCGAAGCCGTGCCGTATAAACCCAACTGAATGTGGGCCGCATAAGGCTTCGTTGATCCGAGCCGCATAGGCTCACAGGAGCTTCTTTTTAAGAAACTTTTGTTTTAACCATCTTTTAATCCTGTTTCTTTTGTCTACTTTTAGTGAATCTGCCAACCAATCCGGCATGAGAGCTTTTGGTGGGTTCAGCACAGTATGCTGTGGGTGTACGGCTCGACGGCTTAGTTCGACACGTGTCGGATCAGCTTCCCACTGATGAGCCTTTGGAGAGGTTGGGTGCTATCAATAACCATCCTTTACACTTTCTTTGTACTATGATGAACTTGGGGAGACTGGAAGGAGAGTATCTAAAACCAGCCTTTCTCTTCGGAGATGCTCTATCCGTAAAGAACTTCCGAGTGCTGGACATCTCTGAGAACTGGGACTTTACTATGGACGGGGTGGAGATCCACATTCCCAAAATGGAACGTCATTTTCCCCTTTCGTGGTTCAATATGGTACCGCTGAGCAGGCAGATGGCGGGCTCCCTAACTCCGACCCAATCGGGGATGTTCGTGGGTAACATCCACTATAATAGGAATATGAGGTCGGCATGTGCGAGCAGGGACTCGGTTAGTCGAAGTGTGATGGGACTAATTCCGGGCACCTTCATAAACGTATATGGTCCCAATTTTACTTTTACTTTGGCCGATACTTTCCTGAATCAGCTCGCTTGCAAGGGGTCTTATCCTGTTGGCAGATTATCGTTGTTAAACTGGATAAACCCCATCCCTACATGGGTCAACCTGACCTTATGGATTCTGAAGAAATACGAGGAATTTCTTAGGGAGATTTACCGCTATTATGACATCCGGGGCACTTGTTACGGGTTACCCATCAACAAGCCGTTGTTCATGGCCCTTTTAGAGATGTATAACCGGAGGATAGGAACTTTCTTCGCGCCCGGAGGGGAGTTGGGACTTGCTCTCCATGAAATGCATGCTGTTTCTAGGCTGCCGTGGGGGGGGGGGGGGGTGAGGCCTTTGAAGTATACACCCCGACAAACGAGGAACTCGAGGATCTGGATCGTCGATTCCCGAGTTTCATCGCCGTGTACCGGAAACTGCTGTGCCACCACAGCATTTGTCACCAGACTGCTATCAAGAAGAACAATAGCTCAGAAGGGAATGCCCCCCATACCACGTCCTGGGTCGCGTATCTCTTCAAATTCAGTCCCTCCGGCGGAGTTTTTTCCCGGGGTCCTCAAACCCAGGAGGAGGTAAAGGACCTGATGTCAACTGCCAAGAGGTCGAGATCCACCAAAGACAGATTTGGGAGTCGTACTGACTCCTTCAGCTATTTCCACTACGGTACCCGGCAGATGACTGAAAAAGGACACTTGGCCGGGTTTTTGATGGTGTAGCTATGGAACTGCGTAGTCTCGGGGGGGGGGGGGGGGGCTGGGTCTATTGAAAGGATCTGCCGCCACTTCATCCTCCCGGCCGTGAAGCTGGTCTTCAGGGTTAGGCTGGCCCTTCTTCCCGCCATGGTGTGTAGCATACACCACGGCCTCCGTGCCTTTTCGTCCGAAGCCATTGCTCGTGAGACGACACTGGACTTTGAATGAATAGAACTACCCTACCATTATTTAATGTGTTGGCTATTGATGCATTATCGGTCGTTGATGAGGCCCGGGGCAGACGATGGCGTTACCGATGATGACGCTTTCCTTTTCCGATACCGTCATCAGCCTTGGGAATTCGACACCATGCCAGCCTGTCGGAGGGCGTTGGCAAGAGTGGATGGGCCCGACTTCTTTGTGTGTGTCCCTCAATTTACCGCTCGAGAAGTGAGGGGTGTACACGTTGACGGCATTGAACCTCCCCTGCTCTTATCTGAAAAGATGCTTCTCTGGCTGCGCAATATTCGTCCGGCACACCTGGTATATAGTTACCGCAATAATGTGTACCTGGAGCCCTACTTGCCCAGTAGGTTCTCCCGCCAGTTCGGGTAAAGTCAGCTGTTTCTTGATTGTCCCAGTGCTTGCCTAGGCTACGAGGGCAGTGTCCTTGACGGTATCAGGGCGTGGCATTATTACAATGCGGTTCATACCCGGGCTATCTTCTCGGTCTCCGACGCTAATACGCGAGGGGAGATTTTGTACATGGCGGCCCTTTATCATGTTGCGGCGAGCAAACCACCCGTAAATTTTGACATGAGCACCAGCTTCATTGTCGGGACTGGCATGGCAGAGAAGCCCAAAGGTTCCAAGAAGAGGAAGAAAAAGGCAAATACGGTTCCTGTGTCGGACTCGGAGTCCACGACGGCGGGCGAAAAGGATGATGGGCAGGATGCCGATGATTCGTCCCATTCCTCAGACGAGGAGGCGGGGGATCAGCCACCTAACGTGCCGGACGACGTGGTTCCGAGGCAGCCGCCTGCTGTGCCTGGTCCTTCGTGCAAGCGAAGCAGGCGTATGTCTACTGATGATAGCATAACCTACTCCACTAAGCGAGCTGCGGTAAGATGCCGTAGGCTATTTATTGACGATGTTGGCGCTATTTCTGAGGTGATTTGAATTTCCACTACCTTTTCCTTCTTTTTCTAAACAATGGCCTAATCATCTTCTTTTACTCTTTGTAGGCGTCAGAGGAGTCGGTTTCTCGGGATCCGGTTACTGAGGTCGATCTGGCCCTGACCACTTTGGTTGATGATACGTGTTCCGCTATCATTTCCGCTGGGGTTGTTCTGGAGGCGGTCGAGGAGTCCCACCTTGCTGAGACCTCCACCCATGGGGACGGGGGTCCTACTGTACCTATCCCTGAGACAGCTGAATTTCAACGAGATGATGTTGAACTGGCTGGCTCCCTTTCAGGAGTGGCTGGGGTAGAGAGACCAGTTGAATTCAACTTGGAAGTCACGGACGGAAAGAATATGTCAACCGCGAGCGAGCTGCGGCCTTCCTGCTCCTCCCCTGGTAAGATAAGCTGAATCTTAACTTGTGAGGAGGCCTATCTGCTCTATCATCATATCCTTCGGGTTACATTAATTTGACGGCTGCTTTAGACGTACAGGTCCCGCCTCTTTATTGCCGATGATAGACATTGTCAGGGTGGACTCTACCAGAGGGGGTCTGATGGAAGCACATGTGCCTCCTTCTCTTCCCATATATATTGAAGGGCCTCCAGCTGGTTCAAGTTCGGGGGCTCAAGTGGTGGCACAGCCGGGGCAAGGAACAACGCTTCCTGCGTCCTCCTTTGAATATAGTCTCGGGGGTTGACCTTTCTGTCTTGCCAAGTATCCAAGCTCTCCGGGCGACGGAAGAGGAGCTAGCCGCTATTCGTGCATCTTTTCGCACAGAATTTGTTTCCCTGGTGGTAGGGACGGCAAGTTCCGATGCTACTCCTTCGACATTGCCGGCCATACTCCCTCTGACGCCATCCACTACAGAAGTTTTGGATGAAGTATCCCAGGATGTCGTTGATAGCTTTCACCGCCATCTGAAGAGAGGGGTCGAGGCAGCCGTGGAGAAGGGAACTCCCTTTGCTATGGCCCGTCGGTGCGCCGGTGGCCAAATCGACATCCTTAGAACACTCCCTGGCGGAGCGGGGTTAGCTGCACTTCTGGAGCCTAAGCTGTTAGAAGCCGATCGTCTTGTGGCCCAATTTTATGTGTTGCAGCAAGCTGATCTGTCCGCAGCGATAGATCAAAAGCGTACTTTCCTCATAATTGCGATAGAGAAGGTGAGGCTTGCTCGGGAGTCGATCAAGCCGACTATACTGAAGGATCGTCGCGATCTGTCTCAGTTACACGATCAATGGAGCCGCAGAAGTGAAGACTGCATGGCTCGAAAGACGGTCGCCTCCCGCAGGGTAATTGACACCAGGGAGTAGATCCTCGAGCTCCAGAGAAAGCTGGCCTTTCTAGAGTCCGAGCTTGAAGCTGCCCGTACTGAGAAGGGGCTTGCTATCCAGGAGGCCGACAGACTTAGTCGAGCTTCTGCCAATCTGGAACTCGCCATGAAGAAGATGGAGGATGACTGGCGGGCATATATGCACCTTGGTGATGCGGAGCAGTTGTCCCAAGAGGCTGAACGCCGAGCTAGACAGCGGCTTGAGCGGGTGACCACCTTAGTGAGAAACCGCCTCCTGGAGTTGTGTATTGCCGAACCATAGTCGGCCTTTTCTTCTTTTGTTTCTATTCTTCTTTTCTTTTCTTTTTGAGAGGGACGTGGTCCCAAAACATGTAATGCTTTTTGGCTTCCAAATAAAAGAGTATGTTTTATTTTACCCTTTATTTGTACTGCTTGTTGTGCTTGTGGTGTTATGGTGGCGTTTGCCCCGAATGGGGGGACCTTTTTGTGGACCTGTTACCCTTGGCATACCTTTGTTTTAGGTACGGATAACAAGTTTGGTGGGGATACCTAGAACAATTCCATGGCAGGGTGCTCATGGACGTTCCGGGTATCGGGAGAGAGAATGCCATGGAGCAGCTGGGCTCCCGGGGCATGATGAGGAATGGTGGGGCTGTACTAAGAGACTTAGCAAAGAACATTTGTGGGCCTATTACCCTTGGCGTACCCTGGTTTAGGGTACGGATAATAAGACGAGAGAGAACCAACATACTTACTTAGAGGTAATGAGGACATGGCAAGTACGAAGGTTTCACCGTGGAGTCTTTCTACTCAGAGGTAATGAGGACATGGCAGGAGTGGATTCAACGGAGGATATTTGTGGTCAACAGAGGACATTTGTGGGCCTATTACCCTTGGCGTACCCTGGTTCAAGGTACGGATAATAAGACGAGAGAGAACCAACATACTTACTCAGAGGTAATAAGGACATGGCAAGTACGAAGGTTTCACCGTAGAGTCTTCCTACTCAGAGGTAATGAGGACATGGCAGGAGTGGACTCAACGGGGGATATTTATGGACCTGTTATCCTTGGCGTACTCCGGTTGTGGGTACGGATAATAAGTCAAAAGGGAATCATCATACTTACTCAGAGGTAATGAGGACATGGCAAGCATAAAGGTTTCTTCGACGGAGCCTTCACACTCAGGGGAAATGAGGACATGGCAGGAGTGGGCTCAATGAAGGAGGGTACATAGAACGACTCAGAGGTAATGAGGACATGGAAGTTTTATGTAAAGGGGTGATTTGTTTTTGGCCGAAGTGAAACAACTCAGAGGTAATGTGGACATGGCCATTTTAGAAATTTGTAGATCTGTTACCCTTTTTGTGCACTAGGAGTGTGGGTAGTGGATCATGAGGGAGGATCTCTTTCAGGAAGAAAGTTCAGAGGTATGGTCATACATGACTTACTATCTGAAAGAGTGACCAGAATGTGAGTTCAGAGGCACCTGCGGGTACATAACTCGATAATCTGGAAGATTATGAGTTCAGCGGTACGGGAGGGTACATGACTCAATAATCTGGAATTTGGAAATGTGAGTTCAGCGGCACCAGCGGGTACATAACTCGATAATCTGGGGTGTTGTGGATGTGAATTCAGCGGCACCAGCGGGTACATAACTCAATAATCTGGAATATTGTGGATGTGAGTTCAGTAGCACCAACGGGTATATAACTCAATAATCTTGAATGTTGTAGATGTGAGTTCAGCGGCACCAGCGGGTACATAACTCAATAATCTGGAATGTTGTGGATGTGAGTTCAGCGGCCCCAGTGGGTACATAACTCAATGATCTGGAATGTTGTGGATGTGAGTTCAGCGGCACCAGCGGGTACATAACTCAATGATCTGGAAAATATCGTTTAGACATAATATTTCTTCAGGAACTTGCCGTTGACGGGCAACATGAGCAAGTCTCTATTTTGTTTTGCGATGCGGTAAGCACCGTTGGAGAATACAGCCTCAATGATAAATGAACCTTCCTATTTTGGCTGGAACTTGCCGGCGATCTTGTGAGTAATGACCATCGGCCTCCGGACTGCCAGAACGAGGTCGTCCACTTGGAATGTTCTGATTTTAACCTTCTTATTGAAGGCTCCGGAGATGTATGCTTGGTATAGCTCGATCCGTTGCTCAGCCAGAAGGCGCTTTTCATCTAAGGCCTCCAACTCTTGTAGTCGGCGATGGTAGTTATCATCCGTCATCGATTGGTAAGTAAGGGCGACGCGGAGCGAGGGTATTTGAGTCTCCAATGGGAGAACTGCCTCACTCCCATACACCAGGAAGAATGGTGTGTTCCCTGTGGCTGTTCGGACTGTGGTACGATATGCCCATAAGTATTCACCAAGCTTCTTGTTCCAATCGCGTTTGTTGGACGATACGAACTTCTTGAGAAGTTTGATAATTATTTTATTGAATGCTTCTGCCAACCCATTTGCTGCTGGATTGTATGGCATTGAAGCAATATTCTGGATGCGGTGCTTGTCGCAGAACCGATAGAAGGCGTGACTTACGAACTGCAGACCATTATCGTGGATGATCCTTCGGGGCAGTCCAAAGCGATAGATGACATGATGCTTGAGGAAGCTGATCATGTTTGAAGTTTTTACTTCTGTAAGCGGGACAGCTTCCGCCCATTTGGAGAAGTAATCTGTGATTGCGAGTATGAAGCGATATCCTCGGGAGGAAGGTGGAGTAATCGGACCGATGATATCCATTCTCCATGCTTCGAACGGCCAGGACGCCACTGTCGAATATAGAAATTCGGATGGTTTGTGGATGAAGTCCGCATGGACTTGGCAAGCTTTGCACTTTCTAGCATAGTTTATCGCATCTGCTACCATCGTGGGCCAGTAGTAGCCCATTCGGCAAAGACGGTCTTACAATTTAGGGCCAGGCTGATGGGCCCCGCAAATACCGTCGTGAGCTTCGCGTACGGCTTCTTTGGCTTCTGCGCTTGACAAACATCGAAGCAATAATCCATCGTTGGATCGGCAATATAGCATTTTTGTCTCTGTATCGTAGAAGAATCTGAGAGAACGCCTTCTGATAGAGGTGGCCTCTTTTGGGTTCTCGGGCAGGATGTCGTAGACTACGAAGTCAATGAATGGTTGTCTCCAGTCTGGGACTTCGTCGATCGTCTGAGCAGAATAACTCACCACAAATTGAACATTGTTCTTGGGGCAGACAAGTTCGTGGCCTATCACATCTACCGATTGATGAGTATGATTTGGCATTGCAAGGGAAGCGGCCCGGCCTGCTAAGGCATCGGCTTCGATATTTCGGAGTCTGGAAACATGTTCGATAAAGAACCCCTCGAACGACTAGATGATGTCGATCGCTATTTGGTAATAGGGGATCATGTCTTCGTGGAGGAATTCGTATGAGCCCTGGATCTGATTGACGATTAACTGAGAATCGCCGTATGCTTCAAGATATTATACCCCCAGCTTTCTTGCAAGTTGGAGGCCAATGACCAAAGCGTTGTACTCGACCACATTGTTAGAGCAGGGTTCTGTGAGGGAGTAAGCGCGGTTGATCACCAATCCGGAAGAAGAAACCAACACCACCCCGACTCCGATGACGATGTTGCCCTTAGGTCCGGTCCTTGAGGCGCCGTCGAAGAACATTCGCCATATATCATCTTGAGAGGTTGCATGCGAGTCGGCGACCTCATCTGGGATTTCTTCATATATTCTGGACGACTCCAAGCCTGGGTGGGCTGCTAAAAAGTCTGCCAGAGCCTGACCTTTAACAGCCTTTTGCGGGACGAAGATCATATGATAGAGGGACAGCAATATTGCCCATGTAGCGAGGCGAGAGCTGAGTGCCCCTGGTTTAGTCATGAGGACCCTGAAAGGGTTGACCCATGAGATCACATGTATGGTCTGTCCTGTGACATAGTGCCGCGTCTTCTGAATGGCGAACACCAAGACGAGGCATTCCTTCTCCACGGCGGTGTATCGGTGCTCTGGCCCAATCATCATTCGACTGAGATAATATATGGCTTGTTCATGGCCTGTATCGTTGTTTTGTGCTAGCAGGGCGCCAAGGGAATGCTCCATTGCGCGTACATAGAGCAGGAATAGTTTTCCAGCAACCGAGGCCACCAGGACTGGAGGGTTCGACAAATATTCTTTGATGCTGTCGAAGGCACGTTGGCATTCTTCATCCGATACGAACGAGATGCCTGTTTTCCATAAAGAAATTCTCTTTATTTGTTGTGTTTCTGGGAAAATTACAACTGTAGGAATCCGATCTAGAAGACGATCGCTTTATCCCTTGGACTATGCAAAGAAGAAAAGCTCTCAAAATTTTGACAGTAGATATCAATGTATCTGTACAATGAATGAGGAAAAGAACTCTATTTATAGAGTCAAGAATAATAACTGAAAAGATAACTGTCTTCACAGCCTATGCCTAGTTAAAAATCACGCAGGATTTAACATACACAAGGCTGTGAGCAGTTACTGGACGTGGCCTGTAACTGTTGGACACATGGCAATCATGCATGAGTCATGTGTAAGTTACAGGACACGCAGGCGAGAGATCAGTAGCATGGCTGCCACGTACTCCAATTTGATGAAATCCATGCAGACTTGTTGAAGACGAAATCCACGCGAACTCGGTGTAGAAAGCTTCAAAATCCACGCAAACTTGGGGCAAGAAGCTTTAGGATCCACGCAGACTTCGAGGCAAAGAACTCGAAAATCTACGCAAACTTGAGAAAGAAAACTTTAGAATCCACGCAAACTTGAGATGAAGATCACAAATACACGCAGACTTGAGATAGAACTGCCAGCTGTCTTGATTCGGCGTGTCTCGACTAACACAAAATCTCTGACAGTAATTGCTTTGTCAGTCGCATTAAATGACAATAAACCCTTTTGGTACGCCAACTCGACGAAGGCTGAGTCTTGCTGAAGAAGATTTTGAAAATCACGCAATAGACGGCGATGATCTTTCGAATTCTGTGTATACGTGGCATACGAAGAGATATTCTTCGACTGTCGTGTTGTCAGTCATAATTACTCTTTGACAAATGATGAGCTGTCTCCCAGCGTGATTTGTTTATATTGTCTGGATCAACTGAGCGTGACTTTTGACTCTGTCCTGATCAACTCAGCGTGACTTTCATTTTTGAGGCCTATAAAACCCCCTTCAAAGTTTTCGAAAAATGATAAATTATTTCGAAATACTTTGAAAATAGAGATGATAAAATGGATTTAGTCACGCTGAGATGACTTCAAAATTTTTCGGAAGTCGAAAAGACTTCGAAGTTCTTTGAAAACATCCAAATGAACTTATTAAATGTCATAATGACTCTTCGTTCTCCGAGATTGATTGTATCCAATTTATGGTGGAATATGAACCGCCGGCAAAACTCAGTTATATAAACAGGAAGATGTTTCATTTTTAATCTTCATCTTACGTCAATATGACACCAAAGGAGAAAGCTGAGGAAGAAGCACGCAAGTTGGGCTTTTGTTCTCATGGTGACCCCACTTTTGGGGGTGAAGAGCCAGAGCCCCTTGTCTTCGATCTTAAAGATGATCCCTTGTAACTAGCCAAGAATTTCTTGAGCTATTTTGGCTTGGATGGCTCCTCCTCTTCTGATGGGCGCAGCCTCATAGAGCAGCGTGAAATGTTTAAAGCTCTGTTGCACTGTCTGGGAGTTAGGAGCGTAGAAGAACTAGGCACCAAGCTCAGTCGCTCTGGAAAATAGAGCGTGACTTTTATGCTTTTGTTGTACGTTTTGTTTTGTCTTTTGTAAGGCCATCAGTGCCTGTCTTAAGAAATAAAGTACAACTTTTGATCTGCGTGCCTTAATGAGAAATATTAATCAGCAGTCTTTGATTGTTTCCAATGTTGCTCTGTCTTCCAAAGCACACGTGACACTTATTCCACAATTTACGAGCGCTATTTATGCGGATCTTTTCCAAGAATAGACTTGTACTTTGCCCTTTAAATAGATGAAAGAGTTTCGCAGATACTCATCTCCCATTCCTCTTCTTCTTCTCTGAGAATAAAATTTTTGGGAGATTTCACTCTCAAACAGGAAAGCAATATTTTCTAATGTTCGACTTCTGCGTACTGTATCAAACATGAGTTTGCCAATCCTTAGCACCAAACTTGAAAGTAAATCAGTGTAATACGTGCACTTATTTTTGCTGTTGAAGATAGGCTTTCTGTTTTTTGTTTCTGATTTGAACAATACACGCCTGTCTCTATTTGATAAATGCATACTGAATAATTTCTGTTGATCTAATTTTTTTTCTTCTTAATGCTTTCTGCAGAAACTTGGCTGAAAATTTTCTTCAGAACTGGCATTGGGGATGTGGATGCTGTGGAGAATATCCTGCTGACATCTACATCAGGGAGCTCATACGCTTTTGACGCATAAATCAGACAACTCAGAACTCTTCGTGGGATAGAAGGGTCTTCCTTAAATGGTAGGAAGAGCCTTTATACACGAGAGTTGGATGGTGGAGTCAACTCTACTACCGAGAAATCGGGTAGTAGAGTTCCTTTCGTGGGAGAACTAGGAATTGTATCCCAAGGTTGGATACATTCTTGTCTCCTCTGAAAGGTCACTCCTAATCCACCAGTTGTATTGGCAGCACCACGACTTCGGGCTGCCACACACTGTGGTTCTCCTCTCGTCTGAGAGAGAAGACCAGAGTTTGATTCCTGCTGATCTGGTCGTAACTGAGACCCAGACAGTCAGGAATTGCCACCCACAACGAACCTGACGGAGAAGGTCCGACGGAGAAGATCCAAAGAAGAAGATAGATCTCTATTAGGTTATCGTTGTGGTGTAGAATGAAAATCCAAGATTTGTAATAGATTTCCATTATGATTTGTAAGAAAGTCTAAGAAAATGTAATAGACTTTTTGTGGTGAAATGAGAATGGAAATGATAATTCTTCTATGCTCAATGATTTGTATTTGTGGATGAATTGTGGACATGATAGATAATAAAATCATCTTTTCTGTTTTAGAGTATATGATATTATCAGAGGTATTATGGACGTGATAATATGTAGGAACTCAAAAGAAAATAGATTGATTTCTATGCAGAGGTCAAAACATGACAAATGAGTGAGTAGATTCGGAATTGATTCAGAGGTTATGAAAACATGATAAATAACGAATCCCCACTTAATAAATTGATAGAAGATTATGAACGGATGAACCGTTAGGAAATGATGAACAGATGAACTGTCGAGTGAATGTAATAAATGAACGGATGAACCGTCAAGTATTAATGAACAGGCGAACCGTCTGATGAATGTGAGAAATGAATGGATAAACCGTTAAGCATTAATGAATATGTGAAACGTCGGATGAATTAGAAACTTCTGCCTATAAATATAGCAGAAATCTGGCGAGAACGAATACTTCTACTCCTCAACATAAAAATGTCATCTGGAGAAGCATCCAAGAAGACTGAGATAGCCTCAAAGGTTCAGAAAGGCACTGAAGAACGCCCTGCTGGTCCAGTCAAAACAAAGAAGACGGAAGCAGGCGAAGGTTCGTCTGCACCCAAGCCACCAAGGGGCATTCTGGATTTTCTGCTCGAACCAGGAAGGACTGAAGAAGAGGAAGCCATGAGGATGGCCGCTTGCAAATTCCTCGTGGGTTCTAGCAAGGAGGTTCTCGGCTCTTTTGCTGATCACGTCTTCGAGAAGGACGGTAGTGGCCCACGTCCAAAAGTAGAGAAGGATGATAGTGATCTTCCTTAATATCATGTATCATCATTCATGAAAATAAAATAAAAATTTTATTTTTAAACATGAATTTGTCTGATGATTACAAGTATTTACATTTATACATAGTACTTTTTAAGGAATTTGCCATTAATAGGCATCAAAACTTTTCGACCATCCAATTCTGAGAGTTGATAAGCTCCATTTGTGAAAACTTTGCTCACAATATAGGGACCTTCCCACTTTGCATCAAATTTGCCCTTACTCATATGAGTCATAGTCATAGGACGTCTGACTGTTAGAACAAGTTCTCCTTTTTGATATGATCGAACTCTGACTTTTTTATTAAAAGCTCTTGAAATTCTAGCTTGATAGAATTCAATATTCTGTTAAGCAAATAATCGCATCCAGAGCTTCTAATTCCTGAAGTCGAAGACGATCGTTATTTTCAGCAGTGAGTTCATTAGCGATTGCTATCCTTAAAGAAAGAATTTGAATCTCTAATGGAAGAACAGCTTCGCAACCATACACCAGAGAGAAAGGTGTACATTTGGTAGCATTACGAACTGTAGTACGATAAGCCCATAAACATTCCCCGAGCTTGTCACTCCAATTACGTTTGTTAGTGGAGACAAACTTCTTTAGGAGTTTGATGATAGTATTGTTGAAAGCTTCTGCTAATCCGTTAGCTGCTGGATTATATGCGGTAGAAGCCACATTATTGATCCGGTGATCGTCACAGAATCGAGTAAATTTCTGGCTGACGAACTGTGGTCCGTTATCATGAACAATACGTCGAGGAACACCAAATCTGTAGATGACGTGGTGCTTAATAAAGCTGATGACATTAGACATCTTAACTTCAGATAAAGGAATGGCTTCGGCCCATTTGGAGAAGTAATCGGTTATTGCGAGAATGAACCGATGACCTTTAGATGGCGGTGGATTGATCGGGCCGACAATGTCCATGCCCCAAGCTTCGAAGGGCCATGATGCTGCCGTCGGATGTAGAAATTCCGAAGGTTGATGAATAAAATCCGCATGGATTTGACAAGCTTTACACTTCTTTGCATATTCGATGGCATCAGATACCATGGTGGGCCAATAATAACCCATACGTCGAATACGGTCTTAAAGTTTCGGTCCCGGCTGATGTGCTCCACAAATTCTATCATGTGCTTCGCGAATGATTTGTTGAGCCTCGTCACCGGCAACACATCGAAGGAGTAAACCATCATAAGCTCGACGATATAAGGTCTTTGTTGTATGATTGTAGTAGAATCTGAGTGATCGTCGTCTGATAGATGCTGCCTCACTCGGATCATCCGGAAGAATATCATATAATACGAGATCTAAGAAAGGAAGTCTCCAATCTTTATCCGTATTCTGATTCTCAGTCGAGTTACTGAAGATAAATTCCATGCTGGAATCGGATGAAGATGACATCGATTTACGACTGAATCCAAATCCTCTTGTTGTGTTGACGTCATGAGATGTTGATTCTTCAATGTCAACTGGAAGTCCTAGAGTCAAGTTATTTTCAAGATAAAATAATTCTCGATTATGAACAACAATCATTTGTTGCCGCCTGATTGGAATAGCCAGCACCGCTGCAAGATTAGCAAGGGCATCAGCTTCTGTGTTACATGCTCGCCTAACATGTTCAATGAAGAATTCTTCAAACGAAGAAGCCATAGATATAGCTGTTTTATGATAAGGAACCAGATCTTGATGGTGAACTTCATAAGTACCCCTGATCTGATTGACAATGAGTTTAGAGTCTCCATACGCCTCCAAATGTTGAATATTCAGATGTTTAGCGAGTTGAAGACCAATAAGTAATGCGTTGTACTCAGCTACATTGTTTGAACACGGCTGATCGAGAGAATAAGCTCTTTGGATAGCAAGACCTTCTGGCGATACAAGAACAATTCCAACTCCAGCGACAATATCGCCATTAGGACCAATTCTTGATGCTCCATCAAAAAATAAACGCCAAGTAGGATCTTCTTCAGCAATTTGATTTGAATCTAGGACTTCATCTGGGATTTCATCATAGAGTTTTGAATTTTCTGGAATTGAGTAAGCAGCCAGAAAATCAGCTAAAGCTTGTCCTTTGACTGATTTCTGAGGAATATAGTGCATGTCATACTGAGCAAGTAGGATTCCCCAGTTAGCCAATCGAGAATTCAAAATACTGGGTTTCTTCATCATGATCCGTATAGGATTGATCCTGGAGATGACATGAATAGTCTGGCCAATGATATAATGACGTGTCTTTTGGACAGCAAACATCAAGGCTAGACATTCTTTTTCAATCGGTAAATATCGAGGTTCAGCTCCGGTCATAGTGCGGCTGAGATAATAAATGGCTTGTTCATGGCCATTTTGATTCTTTTGAGCGAGTAATGCACCCAATGAATGACTCATTGCTCGAGTATAGAGGAGGAACTGTATTCCTGAGACGGAAGGTACCAATACTGGAGGGCTCATTAGATATTGTTTTATATCATCGAATGCTTTCTGACATTCATCATTCCAGACAAAAGAGACACCTTTCTTCATAAGTTTGTTGAATGGTCTGCAGCGTCCTGATAAATTAGAGATGAATCTCCTGATATAAGCGATTCTTCCTTGAAATCCTCGTAGCTGTTTTAAGGTGCGTGGAGGACGTATCTCTTGGATGGCTTTGATCTTCTCGGGATCCACGTGTATACCTTTAGAGGTAATGACGAAGCCGAGAAATTTACCACTAGAGACGCCTAAGAAGAACTTAGTAGGGTTCATCTTTAATTGATGCTTATACATTAGATCAAATATAGTCTTCAAATCTTGGATATGATCCTCCTTTTGTCGACTTTTGACTGCATTATCATCAACATAGCATTCGACTGTTTTTCGTAAATGTTCACGGAATATAGTGCTCATAGCTCGTTGATAAGTTGCTCCTGCATTCTTGAGACCGAATGGCATAACTGTATAACAGTATGTACCAATCGGCGTTCTGAAAGAAGTGTGCTTCTCGTCCTTTGGAAACATTTTGATCTGATTGTACCCAGAATACCCGTCCATGAATGACATTCGTTCAAATTCACAGGTATTATCAACCATGACATCAGTGATTGGTAGAGGGAATTCGTCTTTAGGACATGCCGCATTGAGATCGCGGAAGTCTATGCATACTCTGATCTTGCCAGTCTTTTTAAGAACAGGAACAATATTAGCCACCCAATCGGGATGTTGTTCCTCTCTAATAAACCCAGAGGTAATGAGTTTATTGACTTCAGCTTCAATTGCATCCATGATGTCTGAACGAAATCGTCGCTGTTGTTGTTTGACCGGTTTAGCATTCGGTAAGATATTGAGCTTGTGAGTTGCAATTTGAGGATCAAGCCCTGGCATATCTTCATAACTCCAAGCAAAGACATCGATGTAATCACGAATGAGTTTGATCATGTCTTTCTTATCAGTTTCTGAAAGACTTTCACTGATGAATATTGGTTTGGGAGATCCCTCTTCACCAACATCTATTTGAACAAGTTTATCTTCAGTCGGAGGTTCTTTTTGCTTGAAACGGAACTCCCATTGATTATCTAATCTTTGGGCCCACTGTTCTGATTCAGGTGAGATTTCAAACTCTTCTTCGTCTTCATCACTTTCTTCAGAATGGTCAATGGAAACCATATTGGAAGACAAAATATTGCAGTAGAAGTCACCGATACTCGTATCGGAATCCCAAGAAGTGGTACTAGAAGAATAAGATCTCTTATCTTCGTCAGACTCGGGATCTTCATGGATAATATTGATGAAAGGAGTAGGAGCAGTATAACCCAATCCGCATTTCGTCCTTCCATATTTCAAAGGAGGAATCCGGACAGGTATTTTTCTTCCTTTTCCATCATTGAGGCCAGTCCTGAAGTCATAGCCCATATTTTTGATGATGTCTCTAGATTGCTGACTATAACGACGTAGTTGTAATCTTCCAGTATCATCATTTTTGTCATCATCTTCAAGATCAGAAGGATTTTGAGGCCCTTTGTAGAAGAATATTGGAATGTCTCCTGGCTTTCTGCTGGGAACTAGAAAGTATGAAGATTGTACAGGTTCTAGAGATACATCTGTATGAACAGTCTGTACAACTCCTATGGTTATTGTGTTCAAGTCATCTAACAGATGTAAATAACTATGAACATAATTACACACATCTACGTACTGTAAAGGTGGAGACTTTTCATTAAATAAAAAAGTAGCAGTATTTACATTGGGAGAAGGCTGAGCCTTAGAGATTTTAGCCAAGTCAATGACTAAAGGGGAAGAAGAAGAAGCTTTGTTTCGATTAAGATCGATAACAAATGGCTCAGAAGAGGTGAGCTCCCTTGAAGTTTGAGTAGGAAGAGTAATCCGCCCTCCAACTGGAATTAGCAGAGTATCTTGTGAAGATACAGGAACTGTAGTACACCCACTGACAGGAATAATCAGTGTATTTTGAGTAGATGACTGAGGTAACGGAGAGATCCGTCTACTCACTGGAATGATGAAAGAATCTTCTCCAGAGGGTTTAGGAGATTGTTGCTGAGTAGTTCGACCTTTAACAGGGATTATTAAAGTCTCACTTTGTGCATCTTCTTTCTCCATAGCTTGTATGATCCTTGTATACTCTTCTTTGTACATTCGGGAATCGTTGAAATAAGCTTCAACCCCATGGAAGGGATTTATATCAGCAACTTCTTTTTGTACTCTTCCATTGCTATCAACGTATTTAAAACATTGATGAAGAGTAGAGGGCACCACATTATTTTCATGAAGAAAGGGCCTCCCCAGAAGAAGATTATAGGATCCCGCGATCTCGATCACATAGAAAGTGACTTTAGATCTGAAATTGCCTATTTGAAGCTTCAGATGAATCTTTCCCAAAGGCTCACTTCGGCTTTGATTGAATCCCAAGATAGTAGTAACCGTCTTAGAGAGCTTGTGAAGAGGGATTTTTAGTTCATCCAATAAACTCTTTGGTATGATGCTTATAGCAGACCCTGGATCAATGAAGATACGATCTATCTTCATTGTATCGATATAACCGGTGTAGTAGAGAGGCCGATCATGTTGATTATCCTCCAGTAGCATGTCGTCTTGTGTAAAGGTGATATTTGGGATAATCTCCAATACACTGTTGCAATGTAAGCAAGTGGCAGGTTCTGCATCTGGCTTCTTCAATTGTGCAAGACAAGAGTCAGCTTGTAGAAGTGCTTCACTTAACGTCTCCCGAGTTTCTTTAGAAAGACGTAGAAGTTCAAAGAGGGACATTCTAGCTGGAGTATTAGCAAGTTGAGCCAAAATGTCGAAGTTGTAAGGCTTCTGAAGTCCAAGAGGAAGAGACTTCTTGATTGGTTTATCAAACTGAGCTTGTTGCTTGCCTTTCTCAAGAGTTGTGGGTTTGGGAGGAACAGGTTCAACTGGTGTAGTTGAAGGAACAGGTGCAGTAGATGATTCTTCTTCAGGAGGAATATTAGGAGCATCTTTAGCAGCTGAAGGGATATCAGTAGGATCTTCAAGATTTTTAGAATAATCCTTTAGGTAAGGTTTCCCCGTTCGAGTAGCACTAACAAGTGCTTCTTCTTTGTCTTTTGGCTCTGTGTCAGAGGTAGACATGACTTGATCTTTCCAGCCTTCTTGGACTTTCGAGAAGAAATCTTTTGAGGAGAAGGAGATTCAAAGTCTGTTATTAGATCAGGATGAATCCACATGATTTCTCCAGTCTCCAAAGTGATTGGTGCTAATCCTTCAGACCGTGGAGGAGGAATATTTACTATTTCAAGAGTTGCCTTGGGAATAGGAACAATTCCGCTTTCAAGAAATTGAGGAGGGAAGTCTCCAAATTGCATAGAGACGACATTAGAAGTGACAGTCTTCTCTTTTGGAGTAAGAGAGATAGCCCCAGACTTAATCATTTCTTGGATCTTTCCTTTCAGTACATAACATGTACGAATTGTGTGACCCAGCATTCTGTGGTATGGACAGTATTTAGGATGATCTGTCTTACCAGCTTCATCAGGTTTCTTGATCTCAGGTAATTGTATTTTATTACCTTTCAGCAGACATTCAAAGATACCAAGGACATCGTCGTCATCAAAAGAATATTCTTCTTTGGGGTGAGGTGTTCTTGGTTGTTGAGTTGTAGGAGAGGTTTGAACAGTTGATGCATCTTTGCTCTGAAGATTAACTTCAAGAGTTTCTTTTCCCTTGCGAGCATTGTTTTTATTGTTAGTACCTTGACCTATTTCTTTAGGAGTCATCTGCACTCCTAAACCTTTGAAGGTTTCAGCACTAATTTCTGTGGCCTTGGCACTGACTATGAAGGAAGGCCAATCTTGAAATTAAGTGGACCCTGTCCACATACTGATGATTGGCAACAAGTTTGATTTGCACGTGTCAATGGTGACAGCATCAGGAGTTCTAAGAGGCATCTTCAGAGCTTCTCTTCGAAACCGTTCAATGTATTCCTCTGTAGATTCATTATTTTTCTGTTTGATTCTAATACGAGCAGACATAGTCATGTCATTAAGCCCTTCATAGAACCTTTCAAGAAACATCTGTTTGAAACCATCAAATGAGTTACCACTCCCATCTGGGAGACTCCTATACCATTCATAAGCCATTCCCTTGAGACATCCAATAAATACCCGAGTAAGGAGGGCATCACTTGGTTGCAGTTGATCAGTCATCACTTCAAAGTGATTAATAAACTGACTTGGAGAAGTGGTTCCATCATAGAATGAGATAGTAGGAGGCTTGTATTTAGGAGGAAATGATACTTGCTTCTATTCTATCGGATAAGGCTGCTTGATGCCTAACCTTTGTAAACCATCTTTCTGTTTGAATGCCTCGAATTGAGTTTTGAGATTCTTCAATTCTTCAGAGACAACTCCCGAAGATTGTGCAGTTGTAACTTGTAGAGAATAGTTGGGAGGAGGAACAGCATTGTAAGCACTACCCCCAGCTCCAGAGAGACTAGGATTTGGTTGAGCTGGTCCAGGAGTATTGGATTGTACTGCTGGAGCAACTTGTACTGGACTTATATCAGTATCAACTGGTATGGCATCTGGTACAGTCTGTCGATTTTGTAACTGAGCTATCATGAGTTCATACATCGACTTCATTGTGTCAGTCATAGACTTCATTTGCTGTTCCAAAGAAACAATTCTTTGATCTTGAGGAATCAAGGAAGAAGAAGGTTCATCAGTATTCCCATCAACCATGTAAGACGTGACTGTATGAGGGATTATTGATGAACTAGTGGATGTTGTATGCTCTGAATCATTGCTTCGTGCATCAAAGTCAACTATAGGAGAATTACCCCCAGTAGAAAGAGGTGGGAAGTTAGATTCTCCAAGGAATTCAGAATCAATTTCAGGGATCAAATTTCTTTGACTAGAAGCCAGGACTCTTGCTCTGGTGTTTCTATATACTCCATCTGGACTATCAACTCTACCCCCGGTGTCCCGAGAAGTCATGTTGACAGAGGCAAACAAAGGCTCATCTTCATCAGGCATAGGTTCATACTGAATCCTATTGAAGACAGACTGTCGTTTAGTTTGACATCTGCATTGCATTGTGGCTCTTGGCTGGAAGTCACATTCATGATCATCATGGTCTTGAACCGTTGATTGACATCTGCACTGAATTATGACTCTTGGATAGAAGTCACATTCAGCATGTTCCTTTGACATAGAATTACTCCTTCTCTTCTGTTGAAGATATTCTCGTAAATCTGTTTGTGAAGATTGAGGAGTATACTTCCTGTTCTTGGGTCTTGATGGCTCTTGATTATACAAAGAGTGATTAATGTGAGCCACATAATTTCTTGTATACTCTGCATCTGGATCTTTTATCTTCATATCCAATTGGTATGGTTTCTTAACACCAGAAGTGCTAAGTTTTGTTCTTAAATCAGTGGAAGGTAACACATTAATTTTGGAAACATGGAGTTTTCCTTCCATTGATCTGGATATTTGCAGAGAAGGAAGAGTTGAGCCACTCCTTTGATTAGGAGTTGGTAACAGACCCTCTTTAATGGACAGATTCTGTGCCCAATTTGAAGAAGTCATAGAAGAAGATATTAAAGAATATTTCTTCTTAGACTCATTCAGATTTTGAGACAAAGAATGTCCAGAAGGAAGAGTAGTCAAAAGACCATCTCCTTTCCTTTGACTAACAAAAGTATCAGTCAAAGCTGTTCCTGAAGTAAAAACTATAGGAGCAGAAGAAACAACTAAAGAGTTATTCCTTTTCGAAGGAACTTTGTGTGGAAGACCACCCCCAGTTCTAGTAGAACTTGGTGAAGTAGAAGAGATAACTAAGGAGCTATTCTTCTCTGATGAAATACACGCTGAAATAGACTTGGTCAAAGAACCAGAGCTGTTAGCATGACTTTTGATTTTAGAATTACACGCTAGAACAGATTTGGCTAAGGAACCAGTACTGTCAGCGTGACTGTTAAATGTGGGATTGAACACTGGAATAGATTTGGCTAAGGAGCCAGTACTATCAGCGTGACTTTTAGAGTTGAATTTGCACGCTGGAACAGATTTGGCTAAGGAGCCAGTACTGTCAGCGTGACTTTTAGAGTTAAATTTGCACGCTAGAACAGATTTGGCTAAGGAGCCAGTACTGTCAGCGTGACTTTTAGAGTTGAATTTGTACGCTGGAACAGATTTGGCTAAGGAGCCAGTACTGTCAGCGTGACTTTTAGGGTTGAATTTGCACGCTGGAACAGATTTGGCTAAGGAGCCAGTACTGTCAACGTGACTTTTGGTTACTGTCATCTTCGAGCGCACAAGAGTGTGCGTGCTTGCAGTGGAGTTCTTGCCAGTATTAGGAGTAGACACTGTGGCAGAGACTTCACTATTGACTGCCAACTGATTCTTAGGGACATAGACAGAGTGTCCCTTCGACTTGGCAGTGATGATGGAGGCTGGAGTGGGCTTGCCACCCTTAGCCCGCTGCATTTCTTCATAGGCGAGTTGATCGAATTTGATCGTCATCACCTTCTTCGTCGAGCCGATTGACGAAGTGTCGTATTGAGTTGTTGCCATCTCAGAAGAGGAGATGGTTTTCCCCAGCAGAGTCGCCAATTTGTTTTCCATAAAGAAATTCTCTTTATTTGTTGTGTTTCTGGGAAAATTACAACTGTAGGAATCCGATCTAGAAGACGATCGCTTTATCCCTTGGACTATGCGAAGAAGAAAAGCTCTCAAAATTTTGACAGTAGATATCAATGTATCTGTACAATGAATGAGGAAAAGAACTCTATTTATAGAGTCAAGAATACTAACTGAAAAGATAACTGTCTTCACAGCCTATGCCTAGTTAAAAATCACGCAGGATTTAACATACACAAGGCTGTGAGCAGTTACTGGACGTGGCCTGTAACTGTTGGACACATGGCAATCATGCATGAGTCGTGTGCAAGTTACAGGACACGCAGGCGAGAGATCAGTGGCATGGCTGCCACGTACTCCAATTTGATAAAATCCACGCAGACTTGTTGAAGACGAAATCCACGCGAACTCGGTGTAGAAAGCTTCAAAATCCACGCAAACTTGGGGCAGGAAGCTTTAGGATCCATGCAGACTTCGAGGCAAAGAACTCAAAAATCTACGCAAACTTGAGGAAGAAAACTTCAGAATCCACGCAAACTTGAGATGAAGATCACAAATACACGCAGACTTGAGATAGAACTGCCAGCTGTCTTGATTCGGCGTGTCTCGACTAACACAAAATCTTTGACAGTGATTGCTTTGTCATTCGCATTAAATGACAAGAAACCCTTTTGGTACGCCAACTCGACGAAGGCTGAGTCTTGCTGAAGAAGATTTCGAAAATCACGCAATAGACGGCGATGATCTCTCGAATTCTGTGTATATGTGGCATACGAAGAGATATTCTTCGACTGTCGTGTTGTCAGTCATAATTACTCTTTGACAAATGATGAGCTGTCTCCCAGCGTGATTTGTTTATATTGTTTGGATCAACTGAGCGTGAGTTTTGACTCTGTCCTGATCAACTCAGCGTGACTTTCATTTTTGAGGCCTACAACGCCCTTCTTCATGAGATGGGTGAATGGCTGACAACGCCCGAAGAGGTTAGAAATGAACCTCCTGATGTAAGCTAGCCTCCCTTGGAGGCCTCGAAGTTCTCGGAGATTTCTGGGGGGACCCATCTCCATGATTGCCTTTGTCTTCTCAGGGTCTATGTGGATACCCTGGGCGGTGATGATAAAACCCAAGAACTTTCCACTGGATATGCCCAAGAAAGATTTTGTGGGATTCATCTTCAGGTTGTGTACTCGTATTAGGTCGAATACTATCCTCAGATCTTGGAGATTGTCACCCTTACAACGACTCTTGACGGCGATGTCATTAACATAGCACTACACCGTCTTGCGTAAGTGGTCTCTGAAGATGATACTCATGGCTCTTTGATATGTGGTGCCAGCATTCTTTAAACCGAAAGGCATGACTGTGTAGCAGTATGTGCCAATCGGTGTTCGGAATAATATATACTTTTCGTCGTCAGAAGACATCTTGATTTGGTTGTACCCCGAGAAACCATCCATGAATGACATGCGTTCGAAGCCGCATGTGTTGTCGATCATGATGTCTGTGATAGGAAGGGGGAATTCATCTTTGGGACATGCCTCGTTCAGATTGCGGAAGTCGATGCAGATTCGAATCTTCCTATTCTTCTTGAGGACTGGTACTATATTGGCGACCCAATCCGGATGTTGTTCCTCACGAATGAAGCTGCTGGATATTAGTTTGTTGACTTCAGCTTCGATCGCATCAATGATGCCCGGGCGGAAGCGTCGCTGTTGTTGCTTGACTGGCTTTGCATCTGGCCGAATGTTGAGTTTGTGAAGAGCAATATCGAGATTTAACCCCGGCATGTCTTTATAGCTCCAGGCAAACACATCAATATATTCCTTGACAAGTTCCAGCAGCGATTCTCGTTCTTTGTCTGTTAGGCTTTTACTGACGAAGATTGGTTTTGGAGAAGATTCGCTGCCGAGATCCACTTGTATGACCTCATCTTCCGTAGGAGGTTCTCTCTGTTCAAACCGCTTTTTCTATTGTGCATCCAGCTGTTGGGCCCATGGTTCTAACTCGAGGATTTTAGGAATGTCTTCATCTTCTTCATAAGCGTCGACGAATGCCATGTTGACTGACAGGACTTGTCTGAATACGTCTCCGATGCTGGTATCCGAATCAGAAGTTGGTGACCCGGTTGAATGTGAATGCCAGTCGCATTCCTCATCCAAACTTTCAGGGTCGTTGTGGGCGTAATATACCCTAATCCACATCGGGTCTTGCTGTAGTAGTCACGCAGTTTGCCAGTCGAAACTGGTGGCTTTAAAGGTAATCGTCGCCCAGTGTCGTAGTTCAAGCCTGGCGTAGTCTCCAGATCATACCCCTATTTTTGCATGAGGTATTTGGATTAGGGGCTATAAAGATACAGAGGCAGTCTCCCGGCATCTAATTCAAGGTCGACTTCTTCTATGGTGAAGGGCTACGGGTCATCCTTCCGGCCGAAGATGATTGGATGGTCCCCTCACTCGATTATGCGGTAAGCGTCTTCCACTGGGGTAAGCTGGTTTACGGTGTAAATATTCATCACCTGTATATGTAGGTGAGTGCCTATACCATGTTCCATAGCATACATTATACAAAGCTTATTAAGCTCGAGATAGTTCAAAGATAGCCCTTTATTAATGAAGTAAGGTATTTTTCTAGCGGGACTATATCATCTACGGAGGGAACATCAGTGTGGGCAGCCACATACTTGGCTAGCTCCGGTTCCTCTTCGGCTACCCCCTGCGTAAATGAAGACTGAGAGGACGACTTGGGCAGCTTAATCGTCAGGGGTTCTGTCGATGGATCAGAACGTGGAGTCGTTGGCAAACTAGCGACCCCCAGTTTGGTATCTGATGCTGGGCGGGGAGTTATTGGCTCGCTAGAAGCCCCAGACCTTGCATCGGGGTGACGATTCTTCTTGGGAAGGCGTATCATCATTGGTTTATCGGAGGGATTGAGCTTCTCCGTTTGGGGCTGGCCGACTCTTGGCAGTCTGATTGTCATGGCTCAGTTGTGGGTCTTGGCACTTGGCCAGACCTTGGCAGCCGGATTATCATTTGCTCTTCTTGTGCCGAGAGGCTGATTGCGTCCTTATGTAGGGTGGCTGTAAGGGGTACAGACTTGCCAGGTTTGCGAGCTTGGAGGTGGATCGTTAGGGGTTCTTCTGATCCTATGGCTGTCTCGGTACGAGCTTGCACATCTCCTTCACTAAGGTGCCTTTTTGACTTTTCGTACAGGATTCGACCCCTTTGAAGGGATCGATGTCGGCAAATTCTGTGCTCACGAAGCCGTGTTTGTCGACATACTTGAAGCATTGGTGTAGTGTGGAAGGCACGATCATATAATCGTGTATCCAAGGGCGCCCCAGGAGGATGTTGTAAGAAGTGTCAGCATCTATGACGTAACAGATGACTTCTGACTGGAGATCGCCAATTTGACACTTTAGACGAATCTTTCCAATTGGGTAGCTCTTGCTCGAATTGAAACCGCTGATGGCGGTGCTTGTAGGCATCAGGCGATGCATAGGGATGCGAAGATGATGTAACAGACCCTTCGGGATAATACTTATGGAAGAGCCAGGATCAATGTGCATCCGATCCACCTTTACGTCGCCGATGTATCCAATATAATATAACGGGCGATCGTGCAGGTTGGTTTTGATGAGAATATCCTGTGGAGTGAAGACAATGTTGGGCATCGCTTCCGTACAAGCGCTGTCTTGGAGATCTGCAGGCGGGTTCTCTTCCGTGAGGTTGACCTGAGCCAGGTACGCGTCGGCATTTTGGAGTGCATCGCTCAAAGCCGCGCGAACATCCTTTGAGAGTCTTAGAAGCTCGTATAATGACAACTTGGCCGGTGTGTAGGCCAATTGCGCCAAGATGTCGAAGTTGTAGGGCCTCTCCAGCCCCTGTGGTGCCTCTTTTCGGAGGGATTTGTCAAAGCGAGTTTCCTTCGGCCTATGCTTGTCGGTCGTCGGAGGCTGAGAAGGTCCCGGAGCGTCAGTTGTAGCGGGCTGATGAACTTCAGCCGAGTTATCAACCACAGGTTGGGATTGTGCCCCAAACTGAGTAACGACAGCTGTGACTTCTTCGATATCTGCCGAGATTGTGCGACAGGATCTGAACTTTTAGCTCTTCTTCTTACGAATGGAAGATGGTGCGGACTGAGTCACTTCAGATACCAAGTCTGGATGGACCCATATGACCTCTCCTCGTGATGTGGTGAGGGGCGCTAGACCAGCAGCCTGATCTCGGGGAGGTGGAAGATTAGCAATCTCCATTGTCGCCAGAGGGATGGGGACCACACCGTCTTGAGTTTCTGTTAGAGGGAAGCTGGCAAATTGTACTGATACCATATTGGCTGCCACAGTTACCTCTTCGAAATCGATGGCCAAAGCGTTCGAATCGATGAGACCAGCAGCCCTTGTTGTCTCGATTGTTGGCGGAGCTACCCCCATTGTTGGTGTTGGCGTTGGGACGCCTGCCCTTGTCTTCTCCTTCTGAGATGTGCAATCCCAGTTGGCGAGCCTTCTTCAATCGTTCTTCGGTGCTTGTGGCACTGATGATAAACGTCTTCCAGTCCTTGAATTGACTTTCGCCTATCCAGAGGCTGATTGTTGGAAGCAGCCTCTTTTGGCAAATTTCAATTAAGGAGGAATCCGGATTACCGGATGGCAGCTTCAATACGGTTTGGCAAAACCGCTCAATATAGTTCCTTGTCAGCTTTTTCTCCCCTTGGATGACGTCCATGAGGGTGGACATCGTGACGTCCTGTCCTACTTCGTAAAATCTCTCCAAGAACATGCGCTTGAAGCTGGCGAAGGAGTGGATGCAGTTGTCCGGCAGGTTGCGATACCAGTCGAAGGCGACTCCTTCCAATGCCTCGATGAATAATCGTGTAAGGATGGCATCGTCATAGGGCAAATGGTCGGTGGTGACCTCGAAGTAAGTGATGTACCGACTTACGGAGGTCTTGCATTCATAAGGATTGATATTGAACAGCTTATATCTTAGTGGGAAGGGGACATCCCTCCATGCTGCAGGATATGGTTGCCGTATTCTGAGGTCTTGAGAGGTTTCTCGAGCGTAAAACATGGCTCGGAGCTCCTGGACCTCTCTTCTTGCTTCCCTGGCCTCATCTACAGCGGTAGGGGCCATCATTTCAGGAGGATTGTTGCCCGGGTTCGGTGCCGCTGAGTTCGAGTCTGCATTGACCGTGGGACCCACGCTTGTTTCGCCGGGCGTCCCTCCTTGGAGAGTTGAAAGGGCCGCTTTGATCTCGTTCATAGATTTGACCAAGGCATGCAGTATGGCCTCCAGAGTGTCGATGCGTTGGCGATCACTGAAACCACCTTGGTTGCTGTCCGTCATGAACACCGTCTTTACATGAGGAGAGATGGAAGGAACGGTGGAGGACGTGCCCTCTGAATCATACCCCTGTAACGAGAAGTCATCGGGGTATGTGGGAATGTTCTCCTCTGGTTCAGACTAGGAAGGGATAGTACCCCCAGCTTCAGAGTTTGCTTCATCTTGGGAGTCGTGGACGTCCTTGGGGACGTCGGCCCTTGCTGTATCTGATGGAAGAGTTGTTTCCTCGGGCTCATCTCCTTGGAACATCAGATTATCGTAGATGTTCTGAGGAGTGCTAACCCAAGTCCCAGCAACCCCCAGTGGTATGGATGATGAATCTCCCACTGTAGCAGATTTCGTCTTTGAACGGGTACCTTGGAAAACTTCGGTGGTGGGCACACTCTTAGACGATAGTCTCTTAGTCATAGTGGTTGAAATCTTCGGGCTGGGAATACTTGTCTTCTTCCCTCTCCCATCGGCGGGGATTTTCTGAGCAGAGTTGCAGGAGACGACGGAAGGTGCCTCATCCTCTGAACATGGTTGTTGTAGTCTTTGAAGGATGGACTGCCGGTCTTCTCGTACCGTCGCATTATTGCAACAGCAGTTGACGATGATTTGGGTGCAGTGACGTCCGTAGGAGGACTCTTTGCACCCCGAGGCACCTTCTCTTTCCTTGCGTTTGTGGAGGATGGCCTCACGCAAGTCAAATGGGTCCGGGTCGACCATGTTTGCTCCCTGGATTTTGGGAGACTTTTGGGAACCTCCCTCTCCGTTTGCCACCGGGGGCTAGACTCGAGTGGTTCTGTATAACTTCCCATCTGAGGCCCGCATAATAGAATGTAGGACGCTCGGATGGTCAGAGGTTGGATCAGCGGACCGAGCTTGCCAAGCTCGTGCTGCCCTAGACTTCTTCGCTCTAGTGCGTGAGGGCACATAGTAGGAAGAGTCTAAGTGGTGCTGGAGAGAGTCAGACATGTCTTCTTGGGAGCACAAGAGATCAGGACCGTTGGAGAGACGGTCGAAGACAGAGCCGCGTGGAGTAGGCGTCATGCGGCTGGCATCAATAATCTTCATGCGGCTGGCAGGCGTAGCCGCATTAGTCGTCTCTATGCGGCTGGAAATCCTAGACGCATGAGTGTTCTCCATGCGGCTGGAAATCCTGGCCGTATGAGTATTATGCATTTGGTTAGCAGTCTCAGCCGCATGGTCATCATTCATGCGGCTGGCAATCTTGGCCGCATGAGTCTTCGTCTTGCGGCTAGTACCTTTGTTCGATTTCTTCCTGGAGCACATAGGATCGCTCTTTGCCCCTGCAAGTCCAGCATCGTAGTGCTTTCCTCTGCCGGACTTGGGGATAGCAAAGTCCTCTATGGCTTGAAGTGGGGCCGCACGAGAGTCGCCTTCGCTGTCTTGGAAAGCAGAGAGTACTCCGTCTAGAGCTTGGGGAGGAGCAAATGACTTTGGCCTCCACTTGCTGCGAGCTTTCTTTGTGCGGGTACGCTTCTGGGCCGGGCCAGCGCTTCCCTCAGAGAGCATTTCTTCAAACGCCTGTTGGTCGAAGCGGGCGACCATCTTCTGTTACGTGGAGTCAAGTTTGGTTGCATCCGATTGTGTCACCAACTCCTCAGCCGTGGAGAAATTTGTCCCCAGCAGAGTCGCCATTGTGTTTGCCATTGATTGTAAAAGAACAGAACAATTATCGGAGGACTGAACTTAGACTCACAATACAAACTTGCTTGTACAAAGAAAGCCTAGGGACGAAAACCTAGGTACAGCAATCTAAGTACAATTATTTATTTTAGATTCTGGGGGATGACAGTAGAGGCTCGAGAAAGCGACGGCAGCTCTGTCTTACTCCTTGGACGATCGGGTGCAGCCTTGGCTCTGTAGAAAAAGTACTTGGCGTTGATAAAGAAATGTTCTCTTTATTCTCTCTAGATCGGAGGGGGAGTGTGCTCTCTCCCTCTCTGCTCGTCTCCGTCTGTCTCTCTGTATATCTCTCCTCTCTCTGTGTGTGTGTCTTACAAGGGAATGGCACCTTGCTATTTATAAGAGTGGGGGCATCATTAGGGTTTGCAATAATTGCCCATTCTAAAAAATCGGCGGCTAGGGATCAATGAATCTGGACCGCTCATCTTGAATATAATGGATCTGAGCAATTAATGTGATTGCATCAAATCTTTGTGGCTAATTAATGATGATTAACATAAATCCCTATGATTTGTTATGCCAATCTCGGATTTCCAGCCACGTGTCATTGATTTGCTTGATTGTAAATGATCTGATTTGATCCCAATATTCTATTGGGATTTGCTGATGGATTTCGGTCAATTTGATGCCACATGTCCCACTATCATGCCTCGTCTCTTAACCGCGAGCCACTTAGAAAATCTGAGCCACATGAGGACTGCTCCCCATTGAGCCGCATAAGGCTGGCCACGTGTCAAGGCTGTGTGGGAGTGGCCCCTGAACATTTGAACCGCATGAGCGTAGGCGACCGTATGATGGATGCTTTCTTCGTGAGTCGCATGGAGATAGTCATCATGAGCCGCATGGAGAGAGCCTCTGCCTGAGCCGCATGGGTGGCCTCTGTCTGAGCCGCATGCGACGGTATACGTGTAAAGGATGCATGAAGGTTTCTGGGTTCCTGGGGATTGTGTCAGAGATCTCCTTCGTTTCCCTAGGAGTCTGCCATTGTGACAGAGTCATTATTGCATCTTTCTGTCATTGGTCAGAGCTGTCAGCCGTCAAGGCATTAAATACAGTAGAAGACAAAAGGAAGAGCTATTGCGGACCACGTGGCTCCTCTCTTGGCCGCTTAGACGCTTGAGCCGCATGGTCCTTGAGCCGCATGAGCTCTTTGAGCCGCATGGAGATCCTTGGCCGCATGGAACTTTCTTTATTCTTTTCCATGCTTCTACATCTATATCTCGTGTATATGAGTTGCAGGGGATTAGGATGGCAAATTTAGCTTAGAATATTTCTTAATATAGGATTACTTGTAATTGTTAAGGAAATATATAAGTTAATCAAAACAAAGGTTTTCTTTATATAAGTAAATATCTATATATACACCTATAAATTTCCAAAAATTCAAAATCAAATCTTAATATTATATATCTATATATATATATATATATATATATATAATGTATTTAAATATATGTACATATATGTAAATTCAATTGACAGTAGAAAGGACAACCAATAATAATATCTAATAGTAATAAATATATTTATTTAATCACCACAATATAATAATAAAATAATTAATGGTGGTTTGGTGAATCTATACTAGTCACCTTTATCCGGGTCCAGAAAATTATACAAATATTGTAAAATAATTTTTTAATAATAAAAATACCAATCTTTGTACCAATATTCAAATAATTAAAAAATGTACATCAATACCTAAAATAATTTAGGAAATATTTGTACACACATAAAATATGCCTATATGGTGGTCTTTGGTCACACCACATGCCTGCATGGGCTTGGACTCGGTTCGGATCCAATCCGGGCTAAATTGGTACAATCGGGTCATCTAAAAAATTAATATATCTAATTAATAAATAACTAATTCATCGGTGGGGGTTAAGTCACAACTTTACCTAGTTTTCCTACTTGGGACACAGCTATGGCCGGGCCTTCCCTAGCATGGCTAATATACTAGTTAAAGCACACAACTATACTAACCGTACCAAAATTTCTAGTCGTTATGCATCTTAGAACTTAACCATGACTAAGGCCATATCTGTGTACAATATTAGGCTGTTATAAATATAATCATATATATAGAAGATTGTATATAAATCTATTTGGATGTATAACATCCCAAAATAAATATCAAAATAATTATACTAAGTCATGGCAACCTATCATGGCTCTATAAGTGGGGTTGGCTAGGTTAGGGTCCAAATATATTTTCTAATCAAATCGAACTCTAAGAGTCAACCAATAAGTCTCTCGTGTCATTCGCAAATAAATAGCACATGGAAATTCGATTGAGTGGCACCCCCTTGGCATGTGTGTCGTAAACTCAAAATGGGTCAAAACCATATATTGGGTCAAATGGTTTTGATCTATATCGAGTTCCGAACTCACATGGGAAGCTAGGTATGGAATTATGGTAAATAATCTAATTGCCTAAATTTCACTCGAAGTTGTGTGAAGTAAAAAGGATGCTAGGGGACAAATTTGGATGAGATATGATATACCAAATTGAAGGTCATCATGTCTACTACAAAAATCATGAAGGACGTTTCAAGAGATGGGCATGTCTTGTGCCCCAAAAATCAAACACACGGAAAAGTACAAATATAATCATATTTAAATATACAATATAACATAATAATTAGTAATACTATAAAAAAATAATTCCCAAAAATGAAGGTCCTCACAATCTACCCACCTTAAAAGAATTTCGTCCTCGAAATTAAAATAAGGCTCACTAACAAGAACTGTGCTAGTGTAACTATGAATAGTTTTAAGGTATACGCTGGGTCACTACAGCGTCTCCTAATAAGTCAAGTAACAATCAAGCCTAAACAATTTGGATTTGTAACCTTTATATCGTAAAACTATAGATAGTTATCTCTAGTGGCTCTTCTTGGTACTGGCGGTCTTGCAAAGATTACATTGAAGACTTGTCTCTCACAATTATATGACTCTCCTTTTTTCCTATCCAAGCTAAGTGGTACCTACTAATCCGGCTAATCCTTACTTTAAACTAACAAGGTATAATAGTAAATAGGTTAGGATAGACTATGTCTACTTTATTCTTGTAGGGGGTCAATCTACCACTCTATTCTTGATCAAGTAACCACTATCATTTAGCTATTTCTAGAATGTCTACCCACCATTGGTCAAACTACCCTATTAAACACATGATACCCTATGGCATCTCTAATCTCCCTGATCTATCAAGGGATCACAAAACAATAAGCAAACAAACTTACACTAATACTTAAGAATTTCTAGTAAATCCTATATAGCACGATTATTCGTCACTCCAAAATTGGAAGGGACGAGAAGCACTGATACGAGAAAGCAAGGGAGTAGTAATCGAGAGTAAATACGAAGTTCAAGGGCGGTAGAAAATTTCTAAAAGAATTGTCAAGGCAGTTGTGGATTGAGATTCCTAAGGGTTTAGTCATGTTCGCAGGCCCGCTCGGTACAGTAACGTAACTGAAATGGCTAATTCGACCTGCATGGGCCACCACAAAAATATGTAACGCTCCAGTCCCAAAATATGTAGGACTAGGATACGTATACATGCCAGCTACGCATCGAGAGGACTCCAGTCCGGCTCGAATACATATAAGCTGTCTGATTATTTTAGATTAACTATATCTCAATCCACATAATAATGATAAATATGATGAATCAAGTACAGTAAGGCTGATCAGGCCATAATACACTGATTCTAGAATAGATAAATATGTTAGAGAGGATCCCCAATAACACATTCATCATGAACAAGCTAGATAAAAATGAAGCTTGTAAAAGACTAGCTATAATAACAATGAGTATCAAATATAGGACAAAATCGAAATACGAAAGATATGATAATAACACACTAGGTATACCTGAAGTCTCGGTGTAGCAAACATCATCCATCAGTGTACTGTGCCATCAACTAATACCTGGAGAGATCACCAGGTCCTCAGAGGACTAGCAAGACACATAATATACATGCCTACTGTACAATAAATAACATGCAAGAAAAATAGGAATAACAAGCAGAGGAAAAGATGACACGTAAAGGAACTCTACAGATGGTGACATGTAATGAGAATATAATATTAATCGTAGCTAAAACCGTAGTCCAGGGAGACACTAACAGCCCTATAACAGGTTCTCTATCGTAGCCCGGGGAGGCACTAACAATAGAGGATAGCCACGGCTAATAAAACATTCTCTCCTAAGGTACTAGAAAGCCAAGCCTATCTAGTCATGTCCAAGTCAAGTACAGGTCAAACAGGTCAGGAAAAACATGGCACAGGCATATCAATACTATCACTAGACATGAACAAGATAGGAAAGATAGAACAAGTAGTATTGAATGAAAAATCAAAATCTACGTGCACGTGTAACTAGAAAGAATCATGAGAGGAAACAAGAGAGATATGTAACAAAGCAAGAAATACTGAAAATATAGGAAAGCATGTAAATACTGTAGAGTTTGGCAAGGTGTACTTGCCTGGTGTTTTATCCAATCTGTGCTGAGACTGCAGGTATAGTCTAGACCATGTCTAACCATGAACTACAGCTGGAACAGTCCACGAAAATCTACCAACATAACTATACAACCACAAGTCAAAACATAGTAATTATAATCACCCCCCTTATTGACACCATCCTTGTTAGGGTTTTCTCTTAGAAAATAATTTATTTTATATTTAATAGCAAAAAATCCTTTTTAGATAATTTTAGAGAAATATTTATAATTCCCTATCCAACTATTACGTTAGGAGAGAAACTTGATATTGTTGTACCAACAATTCATACTAAGGTATATAACCAATTATAGGTAATTCTACATATTAATTAAAAATGTTGTCCTATAAACGTACATATAAATACTTATTTATGCCAACATAGGTACTAATTTATGCATAGATAAGTATTTTCTTAAAATATCTATATAATAAGTTTATTGGAATACATGATTATAAATAATGATAAGCACTTTAAAATAGTGCATTTAACATGTATATACATAGTATTTATTTATAACCAAAATATGCCACCCTGATATATAATAAATATATTTCATCAATATCTTTTAACCAACATATTTTCATGCACATGCCTATAAATATATTTATTAAAATATATAATATATATATATGTATTTGTAAACATACTACTCATTAATATATAACTATATGTATAACACCCATACATTTAGCTACATATGAATGTGTCTCTTATGCATAATAAACTGTGAAGCTTAGTTCAACAAATAAACAAATTAAACACATAAAGAAAAGGAATTTAACATAACACATATAGGGCCCACCTCTCATATTCAATTTTGCTACAGTACCATGTGGGTACTGTAACTACAACTGCCACCATCTTCTCCTTCCATTGCTTCTTCTTCGACAATCTCATCTCCACATATATCAGACAATGGAAGTCGAAGCAACCCTTGTACTCCACAAACAATGTAGGGAGTCTACACGTGCAAACTCGTAATGGGCACGAGATGAGTGTGCCAAAGTCGATGACGCTATCGTCGCAGGGTGACGGACGGTGAGGTTACGGCCATATGGTGGGGTGATGGCTATAGTAAAGGTGGCATGTTGATGGGGGTGATGTGGGTGAGATTGGTCAGGCCAGGAGTGCACAGCAGGAAGCTTCGGCAGGGAAGCAGAGACACCAAGAAGGGGTCAGCAACAGCACTGCTGAAAGCGACAGCCCGTACGGTGGTGCACGGACTTATCAGGGACGGCTAGGAGTGTTCGGCCGACGGCTTGCGCGGCTCTGGCTGGCCGGCCGGCGGTGGCCCGCAGCGGCGCTGCAGTGGTGACGGTTGGAGTGCGGTCTGGATGTATGCGTGATTCTACGGCCACGCCAGTGGCTGCGTTGAGGACCGACGGAGGCCCAGCTTCCGGGTGGTCTCTGTTGTCCAGGTCGGTTTGGTTGGAGATGTCGCGGCATGTAGGGATAGAAGGAAAGGTTTATGGGAGGAGATGGTTAGACATCTGCTGCAATATATATATATATATATATATATATATATATATATATATATATATATATATATATATAGAGGAATGATAGAGATCCCCACACTTTTTGCATCCCCATGCATCCCCCCTACTTACACCGTTGGATGGTGCTTTAAGTCATTTAATCTTAACCGTTGATTTAACAATGGTTAAGATTAGATGACTTAAAGCACATCCAACGGATGTGAAAATGGGGATGCATGGGGATGCAAAAAGTGAGGGGATGCCTATCCTTCCTCATATATATATATATATATATATATATATATATATATATATATATATATATCACGGTACTATGTAGTTTGGTTTTGACTCGATATATATATATATATATATCATCTATTAGTAAAGATTTATTATAACCTTTTCTTATCATCATATTTAGGTTTAATTAGTGACGTAGATATTGCAGCATATAATTCATTATATATTTCGGTTTACCCTTAAATATAATGATGGGAGAATGATGACATGCCATAAACTCTCCATATATCGTGTATATGAGTTGCCGGGGATTAGGATGGCAAATTTAGCCTAGGATATGTCTTAATATAGGATTACTTGTAATTGTTAAGGAAATATATAAGTTAATCAAAACAAAGGTTTTCTTTATATATGTAAATATCTATATATACACCTATAATTTTCCAAAAATTCAAAATCAAATCTTAATATTATATATATATATATATATATATATATATATATATATATATATATATATATATATATATATATATATATATAATGTATTTAAATGTATGTACATATATATAAATTCAATTGACAGTAGAAAGGACAACCAATAATAATATCTAATAGTAATAAATATATTTATTTAATCACCACAAAATAATAATAAAATAATTAATGGTGGTTTGGTGAATCCATACTACTCACCTTTATCCGAGTCCAGAAAATTGTACAAATATTGTAAAATAATTTTTTAATAATAAAAATACCAATCTTTGTACCAATATTCAAATAATTAAAAAAATGTACATCAATACCTAAAATAATTTTAGAAATATTTGTACACACATAAAATATGCCTATATGTCTTTGGTCACACCACATGCCTGCATGGGCTTGGACTCGGTTCGGGTCCAATCCGGGCTAAATTGGTACAATCGGGTAATCTAAAAAATCAATATATCTAATTAATAAATAACTAATTCATCGGTGGGGGTTAAGTCACAACTTTACCTGGTTTTCCTACTTGGAACACAGCTATGGCCGGGCCTTCCCTAACATGGCTAATATACTAATCAAAGCACACAACTACACTAACCGTACCAAAATTCCTAGTCGCTATGCATCTTAGAAATTAACTATGACTAAGGCCATATCTGTATACAATATTAGGCTATTATAAATATAATCATATATATACAAGATTGTATATAAATTTATTTGGATGTATAACATCCCAAAATAAATATCAAAATAATTATACTAAGTCATGGCAGCCTATCATGGCTCTATAAGTGGGGTTGGCTAGGTTAGGGTCCAAATATATTTTCTAATCAAATCGAACTCTAAGAGTCAACCAATAAGTCTCTCGTGTCATTCGCAAATAAATAGCACATGGAAATTTGATTGAGTGGCACCCCCGTGGCATATGTGTCGTAGACTCAAAATGGGTCAAAACCATATATTGGGTCAAATGGTTTTGATCTATATCGAGTTCCAAAATCACATGGGAAGGTCGGTATGGAATTATGGTAAGAAATCTAATTGCCTAAATTTGACTCGAAGTTGTGCGAAGTCAAAAGGATGCTAGGGGACAAATTTGGATAAGACATGATATACCAAATTGAAGGTCATCATTTCTACTACAAAAATCATGAAGGACGTTTCAAGATATGGGCATGTCTTGTGCCCCAAAAATCAAAGACATGGAAAAGTACATATATAATCATATTTAAATATACAATATAACATAATAATTAGAAATACTATAAAAAAATAATTCCCAAAAATCAAGGTCCTCACACCAGATCACGAAGAAGGGTAAGACTGAGGGGTCCCTTTCCCATATGAGGGCCTGGACCAACTACATCTTTATCAGAGAAGAAGGAGACGGCCCAGTCTCTTTCTTAACCCGCAAGCCCTCGACGAAATCTGAGATAGAGCAGTTGATGGCAGATCACGGGGCTATAGACGTCGAAGATAGTGATGATCCTGGGGGGAACTTCTATTTTTATCATTTCTTTAGGCAGGCCGAGTTCAAGCAGTCAGAAAAGGCGGTGCTAGCTGCTTTCTTGATGACATGGCTTCGTGATTGTGTAGTCCCTGGTAGTTCATAGTCTATTGGAAGAATAAGCCGGGGTATGATACTTCCGGCTGTAAAGTTGGCCTTTGGATGTCAGCTTGCCCTGCATCCTGCGATGGTATGCGCCATCCAACGAGGCTTACGACACTTTGTTGTGAACGCGGGTAACACCCGATGGCAAAAAGGATTTTATTAGGATTAAATTTTTCTTTCATTATCTGATGGGATGGCTAGTGCTGCACTGTCCCAAATTAATGAATGTCGGGCTGATGGCAGACTCTTTGGCGGGAGATGCCTTCCTTCGACGATTCAAAGATGCAGATTGGAGCGTTACAGGGGTGCTTGTTTGCAGGAAGGCTTGGAGTTTCCTACAGAATTATGAATTCATCAGAGTGTTGCCTTCGTCTGGTAGTGGTCGTGCAAGAGACACCCTAGTCGATGAGGGAACACTCACTACTAGACTTCATATTGGGTGTTTCGTTGGCTCCAGTCCATCAGGCCTTCCCATCTGGTGTTCAGGAATAGGAACCACACTTTTTTGGAACCTTATCTGCGAGTCGCTGTGTACGAAAGTTTGACTACAGCCAGCTTCTCTTGGACAATCCCAGCCCTCATCTGCTATCGATAGGAAGCCTGATCGATGGGGCACGTACATGGGGCTACTATAACGCTAGATGTACGGGGGCAGTTTTTACCCTGCCAGAAGATAAGCCTGACACCCACATGCTCTTTGCTGCTGCCAAGTTCTATATTCAGGTCAATACCCTTCATTCTCGGTATGACCGTGAGTAGAGTTTAATATCATGGACTTGGCTTGCCCCTACTCTTGCTGATATAGGACGAATGCGCGAAATGGGGGGTCACAGAAAGGAAGGTGCCGTACCCTCAGCTGAGCCGACTGCAACGCCACATCAGAGTGTTGTTCTTGATGAGCCTATTGTTGCAGCACCTCAGAGAGAGGATACTGAAGAACCTCTTCTTGACATTCCTCATAAGAGAAAAGCTACCATCGAGCTGGTTCCATGGCCTAAAAGGAAGAAGGTTGTTGTCTCCCGAGGGAGAAAGAAGGTTACGGACGTGAGTGCCGGCTCGTCTCCTCCCAGAAGATCTTTTGGGCAGACGGCGTAGTGGCCCATTACCATTCGGAGGGCAGATCCCTTCCTAGACTCCATATCCATTTTGATCAAAACATTAGAAGTTTTCTCACCATTGCGTTTGTCCTCTGTGCAAGAAGTTGAAGTCACGACTGCGGTAGGTGCTTCTTCGTCTGAAGAGGTGGACATAACAACAGTATCCCCTGCTCGTTCTCATCCGATGGATGAGGGCGGGTCTTCTTCAGTTATAAGGCTTGAGCAAAGGGATGATCAGGGTGAAGGCCCAGACCATGACGACGATCAGAAAGCCAGTCCCTCATATGACATTTCTTTGGAGGATATGTCTGCGGAGCTATGATGAAAGACTTGGATAAAAATCCAGTCCAGTCAGTTCACCCGCCTCTGGGTATGTTATCTTCGCACCTCTCTTCAGATGAGATTTTTTGACTTCGAATTTGCGTGCTCCTCGTGAGGTTGACTACCATTGTGTATTCCCTTTTAGACAAGGAGAATGAACCACGCATAGAGAGAGCCCAAGATATTGCGAGAGGAAAAGAGGTTGTCCCTGGCTCCTCTGGGGTTGCTGGTGGGGAGGATTATGTCAGTAAGCCAACATCGGCTGCAGAAGGAGAGGTTGAACAGCCTCCTGAGGTAGTTGTTGCTGAATCTGCTTCGGGTCCATCTGGGGCCGTAGAAGATATACAGCCTAATGCAGCTCGAGGCCTTGACATTGTTCTCCTTGAACAACCTAGGCCTGCCCTTGGCTTCTTGGTAACCAAGGTTGATGACCTAGTCCAAGTTGACGTTGAGGATACCGAAGGCACGAAATTACTACTCTTTTGCACTCTTTCAGGTTCTTCTTTGCGTTGCTAATATATATATATATATATATATATATATATATATATATATATATATATATATATATATATATATATATATATATATAGTTTTCTTGTCAGGTTCGGCTTCTTTTCAAGCATCTCTTCCTGGAGCGAAAGATCCTCATCATGCTTTCTCCCAGATGACCTCCTCCGAAGACGACGAGATGGCCCAGGAAGTCGTCAAAGCTTTCTATTCTATCCTGAAAGTAAAGCTTCCTGGAGTTCTGAATCAGAACGCCGCTTTTGGCCCTGTGAAGGCTGTTGCTGAATGCCAAGTGGCAGCCCTTGAGAGCATTTGCTGGCTACGAGGAGCGGGCTAATGCTCTAAGGAAAGTTCTGAATGACTTGGAGGACCGCATAGCCAAACTCAGGAAAGCCAAACAACAAAGCCCGACGTCGTTGTTTCATGAAGAAGGCGAGGCTTTAGTCGCGACTCTCACCGAGGAGGAGGCTACTTTCCAGGCCAAGAAGGATGCCCTTGCTCAAGAGATCAGCAAATTAGCTGATCAGTATGAGCAGTTCAATGCCGCGAGTGAGGCTCGTGTTGCTTCGAATAATAAGATGGCTGCCCAAATTACTGAGAAATATAATCACATCGTGCAGATCCAAAATGAGATTGCCCAACTGGAGGCCAGCTTGAGGACAGTTGTGTCTGAACAAAAGGATTATTCGGTTCAGGATGCCAAGACTGCCACAACTTTAGACCAATTAAAAGAACAGCTGGTGAAGTTGGAGGGAGAGCACGTGAAACTGATCCTCTTCCAGGATGAAGCTGCTCGACAGGAGAAAGCGCACCGTCGTGCTACTGCCAAGTCCGAGACCGAGATTACGGCTCTAAGGGATAGCATCAATCGGTTGTGTATCCCTTAGATCTTCTTTTGTAATAGGCTCAATTAGCCGTCAAGACACCTGTATCTTTTTCTTTTCTCTGTCTTTTGATAGACGTTTTTAAAAGGAATCTTTTGGCTTTCAAAATTCATGAATGAAGTTTGTGAAATATCAGAACTAGAGGAAATGTGGAAGTCGTAAGGATATCTCTAGTAGAAATTTTGCTGGGGAATTTGATGTGGACTTATTATCCGTTTTATATACAAGGTTTTTGAATATAGATAATAAGTTGAAAGAAGCTGCTAATAGAGGTAATATGGACGTAATAGCAGAGAATGTTCTATATCTGACCAGAGATAATATAGATGTGGAAGGATATATAACATTAGGTAGGAGTGGATAATTCAGAGGTAATATAGATGTGATTATCCTTGATGAATGCTTTGCTCAGAGGTTATATGGACGTGGCAAAACGTTTCTTAATCATCCCACTGGGGAAATAATTATCGAAAAATAGTCCAGAGGTAATATGGACGTGACTTTTTTTCGTCAGACCAAGTTTGGGCAGAGTCCAAAACGAAAATAATTCTACTGGAGAATTTTTTTTAGAGGACCTATTATCCATGGCATATTCAAGACTCCTGAAATACGGATAATAGTTAGATGATTTTTCGGATCGCATAAACATTGCACTGTACATTTACATGATTAAAACAGGGTATATGTGAACACTGTTCATAAAGGTTACACATAATATTTCTTCAGGAACTTGTCGTTTATCGGCATCATGAGAATACACTAATTCTATAACGAAAGGACCTTCCTATTTAGGCTGGAATTTTCTTTTTGTCTTGTGCATCATGACCATTGATCTTCTCACTGCTAATACCAGATCACCAACTTGGAAGATTCTTTCCTTCACCTTTTTATTAAAGGCTCTGGAAAGGCGTGCTTAGTATAGCTCAATACGCTGTTAAGCTAATAAGCTTTTTTCGTCTAGCGCTTCGAGCTCTTATAGTCGCAGACGGTAACTTTCTTCGGCAGTCAACTCATTGGCTAAGGCCACTCGAAGAGAGGGAATCTGGATTTCTAGGCGAAGAACTACTTCGCTCCCATAAACCAGAGAGAATGGCGTGCTGCCTGTTGGAGTCCGGACCGTTGTACGATAGGCCCAGAGACATTCGTTGAGCTTCTCATTCCAATCACGCTTGTTTGAAGACACAAACTTCTTGAGGAGTTTAATGATGGTCTTATTGAAGGCTTCTGCTAACCCATTAGCCACTGGATTATAGGCAGTAGAGGCTACATTCTGGATTTGTCATGACCCGCATCCGCTTTTCGGATATGAGACGTGTCCAAGCCAGCCTACGCCGCATAGTCGGCGGTAGAACGTTGTCAAGCCCGCAAGAAATAAATGCTTAAAATAAACTTTATGGCTCATTCACATTTCTAAATTTGATTACAACATTTACAACATTTATATTTGAAAGAAAATACAAAATTCTTACACATATTTGAAATGGCTACAACATCTATCTAAAGTCTAGGTTTTGGCCTGCAAGCACACCCGTATCTCCCAGTGCTAAGTGAAGCCACAACTAACCTGAAAAATATTGGTTTCTAGTCAGGAATGGAACAAGTACACAAACCGACAGCAATGCGAAAACACAATAGAATTCACAAGTCATGAAAATAATATATGGGAGATGAAAACTAGAAAGTAACTGATGTCATGGCAAGCGGTGAAGAAAATAAGGAAATAAATAAAAGACAACTATCTATGTGTTTTGAAATATCAGTTTTGACATGTGAACAGCTAGGGGGTAAATCCGGCACCCTGCACGTGTCGTGTACAGCTGCTATTCTCCATGAAAGACACGGAAGATGGGTAAGGGGTAGTCCACATGTCTACTAAGATATTTCTCCTTCCGACTACTACTCATGGACTCGAACAAGTTACGAAACACGAAAACACGACAATCAAGAAATAATGTATGTAGAGATCTATGACACTAATCCGTGTAACAATGTGTCAACAAGCAAGATAACATATACATAAACATTAAATAGAAAGACTACTATGAATCGAAAGTAATTAGAAAGTATACTTGCCTGATGTCCTTTGCTGGTGAAACCGATAATACCATTGCGTCCAGAATAGGCTGATTTGCTAGGGTTGATGTAAAGGAGTCCAAAATTTGGCAAAAGAAATAGGAATATGGTTAGCGACGATAATTTAATAATCTAAGGAGATTTCTAACTTAGAAAAAGTAATTATTTAACTAGAAAAAATGTGGATACTTAGAAAATATTTATAACGTTGTAGGTATTAACCATTTTTAAGAAACTATTTATTTTATGATACTATGGAATTTTTATTAAAAAATTTAGAAAGTATTTAACCAAATAAAAGCCAAAACTAATAAAATCTAATTTAAAATCCTTTTTTTGGTTTTTAAAGCCCAATAGTATATTTAAGAAAATATTAAGCTATTTTAAAATATACCCAAATGTTACATTATGCATAATATGTCTTAAAAATCCTTTTAAGGAAGTAGATATATAACCTACATAAATCTTTTTGAAGTAGGAGCCCACAAAATACCTTTCCTAAAGAATTCGTACAATTAGTTTTCAGCCCCAAAATCTTATAAAAAATATTTTTCTTGAAAATATTAGTTAACACCCTTTTTATAAAATAAAACTACTAAGGATAATAATAATATTTATAACACAATATACATATACCCATAAATACCTAAATTGCATATATATACCATTATACATATACATATGGCCAGAATAGAATTTTAGCAAATAGCCCAAAACTATTTATATTAATATAAAGAAAATATTTCTAAAGCCTATGGGCTTTGGCTAAAACTTATTTATTAAACTTATAGTTTATATAAGAAATCAAATATATCTTTGTAAACAACCCATCATAGTAAGTACATAATATAACCCCAAAATATTATTTTTGAGCCTAATATATAAGCCTATACATACAGAAGCACTAATTATATATTTCTATAAATACCACATATATTAGAAACTCTTAATCCTACACTAATGTTTCTAATGGGCTTTGAACTCAACTCTTAGCCCAACTAAATGACTAATAGCTGCCCATTGTTCTCTCATAGAATATTGTAATTAATAAAATAAACAATCAAAGAGAAGTTAAAGATTAAACAGAGAGAAAAGGACAGAGAGAGAAAATCATTTGGGAAATATTTTGTTTCCAACACACGAGAAAGCGAAGGAGATGAGCGAAGGAATCGAGAGGTCGACACAGACTCACCGTGCTAGGGCAACATGCGATCGTCAGCACGCGCGCTGCGCTGGTGGCAAGCGTGGAAGGAGGACGGCAACAGCTCCGGAGGGATTCAGCCGTGCCCGGTACCGGAAGAAGCTGGACGCGAGGGGCGACATTAGCCGGGGCGGCGCGAGCTTGCTCGCGCGGTCGATGTACGACAGGAGGGGGCTCCGGCGGAGAGCACCGTATTTCAGCTGCAGAGGCGTGGTGAGGTGGCCGAAAACCCAGGCTGTCGTAAAAGCTCGGCTAGGGCACGTTGGAGATCCGCGGCCGGAGGCACGGTTGCTCGAGCTTGCCAGATAGCGGTGGCCGGTGCGGGGTTTCGGCGGAGAGGGTGAACCTCGGGAGGCTGATCGCCATCTCGAGTGGGCAGCGACGAACGGCGCTGGGAAGAGTCGAGGAGAGGTGGTGGACCTCGGCCACGGCACGAAGATGACCGGATGCAAGAAAAGTAGCTGTCGTGGAAAGCACGGCGGCAGGCGGCGGCTTGCTGAGAAGGTGGAGCAAGGCCAGAGTCATTCGTTCGGAAGGAAGACGCATGTGGCGCTCATCTGACGTTGAGGGCAGAGGCCATCTCATGGCGGCGGCAGAGCATTACGCCTGCGGCCTACGGGTCCTGGCTTATGGGGACACGGCGTAGTCACCGGGCGCTCTGCGATTCAGCCAGAGGATGAGGTGGTCAAGCAGCGGAGGACACCGGTACGGCACTTTGGGTTGCGCGAGATGCCGGTGACATGGCACAGAGGTGACGCGGAAGGTAAGTGGAGATGGTAGTGGTGATGTTTGATATGGATGGTGGTACTGTTCGTGTCGGGTGTGTCCGACACGAACCGGGTTTGTAATGTTTAATGGAATAAGACGGGTTAGACACGGACACACGGGTCCGGACACGATGTTTCCTGTGATGATGGTGGTAATTATGTTGGGAAAGAAGCGCGGAAACCTTTCCCCAAACCGGAGAGTACCTGCGAGAGGACCGAGCAATACAACGCACGAACCCCAAAAACAAACACACAAAACAATCCACGCAGACACAGAGAATTTTTGACGTGGAAAACCCTTGCGAGAAAAAAACCACGGGACGATCGGAGTCCAACCCTGAGAAGCCTCCACTAATAGAATAGAAAAATTACACCCTCTACAAACTCCTCCCGATCCAAATCGGATCCCCACAACACTCAGAGATAAGAACAATGATTACAAGGCTACGAAGAGCGAGAACGACGAGTAGAGATTACCCGAACACGATCTCCTTCGAATAGCGACCTTCAATCCTTCGTCTTCTTCTCCGAAGTTGTAATGGCACTCTTGCCTCCTTCCTCTCTCAAAGTTGTGTTATGTTGCGATATGGCGTAATGAATTAGGGTTGGGAAATCCTAACTTAACTCTCCAATCCCGCAACCAACCTGGACCGTTGGATTAGATCCAATGGTGAAAACTCACCCAAAATCCCGCTTCAGCCCCGACGACACAGAGTTCGGGCAGAACTCTGTGTCGGGCAAATAGCACTGGATGGCCAATTTCTGGAAGAGCCAGACCGAGTTCGGCCAGAACCCCACCCACTCCAACAAATCTCCTCCTTCACAACTATGGGGAGGATGTCGTCATCCCGACGATCTGCCTGCAGTACTCAAACTTCTCCTTTGGTAGAATCTTCGTGAACATATCAGCTCCGTTGTCATCTGTATGAACCTTCTCAAGCGCCGCGTCCATCTTCTCAACCACATCCCCTATCCAATGATACCGAGTCTCGATGTGCTTGGATCGGCTATGAAACGTCTGATTCTTTACAAGGTGGATAGCACTCTGACTGTCGCAAAGCAAAGTATACTGCTCTTGCTTCAGTCCCATTTCCTGCAACAGCTTCTTCATCCACAACAGCTCCTTGCAAGCCTCCGTCGCCACAATGTACTCTGCCTCTGTAGTCGACAAGGCAACACACTTCTGTAACCGCGACTGCCACGACACTGCTCCTCCTACAAACATCATCACGTAGCCTGAAGTCGATCGCCTCGTGTCTACATCTCCAGCCATATCAGCGTCGGTATACCCAACCAGCTTCGGCTCGTCACCACCAAAGGAAAGTCTCCAACCAGCAGTGCCCTGAAGATATCGTAGAATCCACTTGACCGCACTCCAATGTACCCTTCCAGGATTTGAAAGATACCTGCTAACCGTACCAACTGTATGAGCAATATCTGGCCTCGTACACACCATGGCATATATAAGGCTTCCCACAGCTGAGGCATATGGAACCTGCTCCATATCTTTCTTTTCGTCCTCGGTAGATGGACACTGTTCCTCAGTGAGCTTAAAGTGAGCTGCGAGGGGGGAACTCACTTTCTTCGACCCGTCCATCCCGAAACGCTGAAGTACCCGGTGAATGTACTTCGTTTGGGACAAGTGTAGCAGCTTGGACTCTCTCTCTCGGCTGATCTCCATCCCAAGAATAGTCTTCGCTGCGCCCAAATCCTTCTTAGAGAAGGCCGTGCCCAGTTGGCGCTTCAGCTCCGCTATCCTAGTGGCATTCCGTCCCACTAATAGCATATCATCAACATAGAGCAACAAAATAATGAAATCATCCTCGACAAAATACCTCACGAATGCACAATGGTTCGACGTTATCCGTGCATAACCATGCTCCCCCATAAACGACTCGAACTTCCTGTACCACTGCCTCAAAGCCTGCTTCAGACCATACAAGCTCTTCCTCAATCGGCAGACCAAATGTGACTTGCCCTTCTCACAGAATCCCTCTGGCTGCTCCATGTACAACTCCTCCTCAAGATCACCGTGGAGGAATGCCGTCTTCACGTCCATCTGCTCGACCTCCAAGTCGAGACTGGCTGCTAATGCTAGCACCACCCGAATAGACGAATGCTTGACGACAGGCGAAAAGATCTCATCATAATCTACGCCTTTCCGCTGACCGTAGCCTTTGACTACCAGCCTCATTTTGTATCGAGGGCGAGTAGCATCATCTGTCTGCTTCACTCTAAACATCCATCGATTCTTCAAAGCCTTCTTGCCCTTTGGCAATCGTACCAGATCATAAGTAGAATTGGTGTGCAAGGAACTCATCTCCTCCTGCATAGCCTCCATCCACTCCTGCCTGTGTTCGTCTTCCATAGCCTCTGCAAAACTTTCGGGCTCTCCTCCGTCAGTCAATAGCACATACTCATCCGGTGAGTATCTCGTAGATGGTCGACGATCTCTGTCGCTCCTTCTCAGTGGAGCCACTGGTGCTGGCTGTATACTAACAGCCTCCGCCCCTTCAGGAACTGCCTATCCGGCATGCTCATCCTCCTGAGGGACACCCTGACCACCATCAGCAGGCTGATGATCAAGGTTGGAAGCAACTCCATGTACTGGCTCCCCCATAACAGGATCCTCTGCGATGTCCTCTGGAAACTGCTCGAAGCGAAATGACTCTAACTCAGGCAATTCCTCAGCCTCAGAAGGCGTCTCGGAATCCTGAGTGTTGGTTATGGTCTGATCCTCGACGAACACCACGTCCATGCTTCAGTAGAGCTTTCCTTCCACTAGGTCGTAGAGTCTATAGCCAAACTCATCTCGACCGTAGCCGACAAAGATGCATCGCCTCATCTTCGGCTCAAGTTTGGTCCTCTCGTCCTTCGGTACATGCACGAAGGCCTTACAACCAAACGCCCGCAGGTGATTGTATGACGGCTCTTTGCCGTACCATACTTTGTCAGGCACATCACACTGTAAAGGAGCACTAGGAGACAAATTAATAACATAAGCAGCTGTGAGAAGAGCGTCACCCCAATAACTGCCCGACAAGTTTGCTTCTGACAGCAAATACCGCACCCTCTCCATCAGTGTCCTGTTCATGCGCTCCGCTACACCATTGAGCTGAGGTGTCTTTGGCAGAGTCTTCTGGTGTCGTATCCCTTGCTCTCTGCAATACGCATCAAAGGGACCGATGTATTCGTCGCCATTGTCGGACCGAACACAAAACAACTTCTTGCCCGTCTCCCTTTCAACAGAGGCCTGAAACTCCTTGAAAGTAGACAGCACCTTATCTTTGGTCTTTAAGGCATAGACCCAAACCTTCCTGGAACAGTCATCAATAAAGGTTACAAAGTAAGAAGCACCACCAAGAGATTTTACCTTCATAGGACCGCAGACATCCGAGTGAATCAACTCGAGCAACGCCGGCTTCCTCGAACTTGGGTGACTTTGGAAAGACACCCTATTTTGCTTTCCAGCTAGACAGTGCGTGTATTTCTCCAACTTTGTAGACTTGAGCCCCGGAATCACCTTCCTGTTCACCAAGTAGCTCATCCCCTTCTCGCTGATATGGCCGAGCCGCCTGTGCCACAACTCGGTGGACGCATCACTGATTGCGTTCACCTCCTGTGCCCCCTGTGCGCTCCCCTCCATATAGTAGAGACCGGACTTTTTGCTTCCTTTGGCAATCACCATCGAACCCCTGGAAAGCTTCCGCTGACTATTCCCGAAGAGACTGAAGAATCCCTCGTCATCCAACCTTCCAACCGATACCAGGTTGAAACGGATATCAGGGACATGACGAACATCCTTGAGAACAAGAATCACACTCGTCTTCGTTCTCAAATGCACATCTCCAACGGCAACCGCCTTCGACACATCTCCATTGCCCATCTTCAATACTCCACAGTCGCCTGTAGTGTAAGTGGCAGACAGTGCCCTGTTGTGAAATACATGTGCTGAAGCCCCTGAGTCCACCAGCCAAGAATTTTCATCGCAGGCGAGGTTAGTAATGACCTCATTACCTACGATGATCATATCGCCTCTATGCATCGAGGCCGTCGCTGTAGTGTTCTCTTCTTGCTTCCCCTTGTCGCCCTTCTTCTCTCTCTTCCAAGCGAAACAATTTCGCTTGATATGGCCCTTCTTACCACAATGGTAACACTCTGAGTCCTCGTACCGACCTTTGGACTTCCCCCTGCTCTTGTCTCTGCCACCACCTGGACCCCTGCTTTTGCCCCTTCCGCGGCTCTCTGAAACCAATGCCTCTGAGTGGTGGGATGTGGATGAAGCGCCCTGAGATCGTCTCCGCATCTCTTCATTCAACACCCCGCTCTTGGCAAACTCCAGACTGACCACGTCCTCTGGAGCAGAAGCGATCATAGATACTCGTACGGTCTCCCACGAGTCTGGCAATGTACACAGCAGCCATAGTCCCTGAACTTCGTCGTCGAACTTGACTCCCATAGAAGATAGCTGGTCAACCATGCCCTGGAACTCACTTAAGTGATCTAAAATAGACGCCCCATCCTTGTATCGCAGACCCATCATCGTTCGGATCAGGAACAACTTGTTTACCCCGGTCTTCTTCGCATTCAAGGATTCCAGCTTATCCTATAACGTCTTCGCGTGCTCAATATTGGCAACGTGGTTGTACACGTTCTCATCAACAAACTGCCGTATGTACCCACACACCTGTATGTGCTCGAATGTCCAGTCCTCCTCGGATTTATCACTGGGCTTCTCGGATGCAAATACGGGTAGATGCAGCTTCTTGACAAATAGCAAATCTTTCATCTTGCTCTGCCAATAATGATAGATTGTGCCGTTCAGGTTCACCATGCGCACCGGCTTCGCGTCCATCTCACCTCTCTGGTTTCTCTGTCAACTACTGACACTCCTTCTGAATTCCAGAACCTGACTCTGATACCACTCTGTTGGGAAAGAAGCACGAAAACCTTTCCCCAAACCGGAGAGTACCTGCGAGAGGACCGAGCAATACAACGCACGAACCCCAAAAACAAACACACAAAACAATCCACGCAGACAAAGAGAATTTTTGACGTGGAAAACCCTTGCGGGAAAAAAACCACGGGACGATCGGAGTCCAACCCTGAGAAGCCTCCACTAATGGAATAGAAGAATTACACCCTCTACAAACTCCTCCCGATCCAAATCGGATCCCCACAACACTCAGAGATAAGAACAATGATTACAAGGCTACGAAGAGCGAGAACGACGAGTAGAGATTACCCGAACACGATCTCCTTCGAATAGCGACCTTCAATCCTCCGTCTTCTTCTCCGAAGTTGTAATGGCACTCTTGCCTCCTTCCTCTCTCAAAGTTGGGTTACGTTGCGATATGGCGTAATGAATTAGGGTTGGGAAATCCCAACTTAACTCCCCAATCCCGTAACCAACCTGGACCGTTGGATTAGATCCAATGGTGAAAACTCACCCGAAATCCCGCTTCAGCCCCGACGACACAGAGTTCGGCCAGAACTCTGTGTCGGGCAAACAGCACTGGACGGCAAACTTCTGGAAGAGCCAGACCGAGTTCGGCCAGAACTCGGCCTGGGACCGAGTTCGGGCCGAACTCGGCAGGCCCAAGCCAGAATCTCCCTTAGGGTCTTCAACAGCAGCAGCGACTCCGCTTCGCCTACTTCCCGAGCTTCTTCGACATACGAACGGCGCTCGTCGCACTCCGGGGTCTTCTCCACATAGGTTGGGAACCCCACCCACTCCAACAGATTACTGGTGTTCGACTGTGGCTCGGGAAGATCCGACGGTGGTCGTTTCTGTAGGCTGCAGCGGTGGCCGCGGTTGTTGTTATCGGGGATGGAGGATTGCTACGGGTGTGGGTAGGCGGCGAATTAATGTGGGGATAGCTTTCTAATTGCTGCTTTCCTATATCCTTCTTCTATATATTGATGGGGGATTGGATATATATAAAATTATTTAAAGGAGTAGATAGGAATACCAATTTAAAAGAAAACTTATCGTTAGTTCCATGTACAATTCAATCCTCCAACTAAAGCAAATAGTTTAAATTCCAATAGATAGTTTTCTCATAAATTAAATTCCAAATAATTATTTTGAACATAATTAATCCAATCTAAAAATGATATTTGATAGGAATAATAATTCAAAGTATTGCTTAATATTTTATTGGACGATTTAAATCATATAATTCAAATGCATCCAATAGCTATTTATTACGGAATAATATTCATTGCCATCAAATGACTTATTTAAAAACAAATATATTTCCTTAAGATCATATAAATAATATTTAAAATATATATATTCGATAATATCTATTAATCTAAACCTTATACATGGAAATCTCAATCCAGTAATGGGTTATGCTAATAATATATTATCAAAGAAACTTTAATAATATTTGTCCTTAGCAAACTTTAATATATTCAAATTATATAAAGCCTCCCTTTATTTAAATAGAATTTAGATACGAATTTAATCTACTCGAATTCCATGTAAGGATTACAAATAATAATTTACAAGGGTACTTAGCGTTATCAAATAATTCAAATTCTAATGGATAAACTTTTACATACATCAAATTGAATTCAAATGCGGATTGGTCCAATCGCATTACTTTAAACGAGTGCAATAATAAATTAAAATATTATTATATTATTACCAAATAATTTAACTCGTATGAATTTAAATCCCAAATCAATAAGTGATCAATATAATTCTTCAAAATAACATTAGTGTTATCGAATGATTTAAGCGTATAAATTCCAATCTTAAACAATCGCTTATCATACTATCTCAAAATAATCATAATATTTGAAAATAAATTGGCAAATCATTTGTCTATAAAATATTTATAATTCTAAAATCTATTTTTGAAATTAAATCATTTGGAAGTCTAAATTAATGATCAAAACATCTTCTAAAATTTCAAGAATAAAATATAAAAATTATTTAAAATAAGTTAATACCTTCAAACCATGAGTTTTTAAACAGTTTCAGAAAGTCGACAAACAAAATATTTCTTTAGGAAGTCTCGACAAAAATCAGCTTTAAATACAGTAATAAAAATTTTAGAAAATTTTGGGAAGAGGGGTTACAAATCTACCCACCTTAAAAATAAATTCGTCCTCGAATTTAAGGCCTACCAAGATATATGGACTTGATTGATCAGCGAAAAGTATGGTAAGATTATCATAACAAAAATATTGAAAAGTAGATGAAAAGAAGAGGAAAGAAAGAAGAAAATGCTTATAATAAAGTAAAAAAAAATTCTATAATGAAAGCATTGACCAGCTAGGGTGGTAATGGAAGGGTAAATAGGTATGGTTTGGTATTAGAACCTTTGCCTGCGATCTTGAAATATGCTCTAATTGTTTTCAGAAATTCGACAAAAGTTAAGAATAACAAGGACACTTCATCAAACAAAGGCTCTACCCACCTTAGAAAAATTGGTCATCAAAGTTTCAAAGGATGTAGTTAGGCAGCCTTTAAAAACATAATCAAGAAATAGTATGATCAATGATCAAATTGGAGTTAGATCGTGAATGGAATCGAACTTTTAAGAAAAGATACCACGAGGCACGATTAAAGTATAGTCAGCAGGACCTGGTTATCATGGTCATGGACATAATCAAAATAGGGTTAATTAAATAAGAAAAGTCGTTAGACACGATTAACTACTATTGGATTTATATGGGCATGGTCGACATTCAAGATCTAAACTTGGTTAAATCATTTAGATACACTAAGATGCAGTCACGATCGAGGTTAATCATGCAAGTCATCCAAGCGTGATCCAAAATTTAAAAAATTGTCACGAGTATGAACATGATCAAATTAGTCATGATCATAGTTGGAATGAAGATATAAGCTGTAGCTATAATTAAGTCAAAATTATAGACATGGTTATGATTCAGTTTTGATAAAATAAAAATAAAAATTGTTTAAGATGGATCAAAATTGAAATCAACTTTATACGAACAACTAGTTAAACAAAATTATTTATGCACGATCATAGAATCATAATCTAGGTGTGATTATAAATCTAGTGGAAGGAAATCAAATTAGGTTTAAAAGTTGACGATTCGAATATAGAAAGATATGGAGGGGAGAAAAGGACAACCAGTTTATTGAGAAAAATGGTAGTTAGAAATAAGGCACCAATCGATTTTGAAATTTGATAGTCATGTGTCAACAAAGGACGTTGCCTCTAGGGTATTCAAAGCCGTAAGTACATCCGGAGTCACTTTACCGAGAATTTATGCCTCACTAGTGTACAGCTAGCTCGCAAATTGTGGACCATTATCATAGATAATCCTGCAAGGTAGGTCGAAGCGGTAGATGACGTGATGTTTGATGAAACTGATCATGTTTGACATCTTTACTATGATGAGTGGTATAGCTTCCGCCCATTTGGAGAAGTAATCAGTTATAGCTAGTATAAACCGATGTCCTCTGGAGGATGGCAGGTTGATTGGGCCTATGACATCTATACCCCAGGCTTCAAAAGGCCAATAATAACCCATTCGTCTGAGGTGATCTTATAATTTAGGGCCTGGTTGATGTGTACCACAAACTCTATGGTGAGCCTCACGGAGTGCATGTTTGGCTTCTGTGTCTGATAAACATCGTAAGAGTAGCCGTCATAAGAGCGTCGGTACCGTATTTTGGTTGCTGTATCATAGTAAAATCTAAGGGATCGTCTTTGGATAGACACTGCTTTCTTTGGGTCCTCAGGGAGGATTCCGTAGATGGCGTAGTCTATGAAAGAAAATCTGCAGTCTTTAACGTCGACATTTGTTTTTGTTGCGTAGCTATGATGAATATGCAAGGCATCTTTCACACAGAATAGCTCTCAACTAGACACTGTGATCTAATACTGAGTATTGGTAGGGACGGTCAAGGAAGCAGAAAGATCAGCAAAAGCATCTGCTTCTATATTCTGTAGTCGAGGCACGTGCTAGATAAAGAATCCAGCGAAAGTAGAAGCCAATTCGATTGTCACTTTGTGATATGGGATGAGGTCTTCGTGATGAACTTCATAGTCCCCTCGGACCTGACTAACTATTAGCTTAGAATCGCCGTAAGCTTCTAGATATTCAAATCCTAGTTATTTTGCCAGTTGAAGGCCGATCAGTAGGGTATTATATTTAGCCATATTGTTAGTATAGGATTCCATGAGAGAATATATACGGTATATAACCAGATGGTCGGGTGACACAAGCATGATGCCTACTCCGGCCACCAAATGGGAATTTCCTCAGTTACAGTGTTAGACTCCACTACTTCATTTGGGATTTCATCGTAGAGTTTAGAAGATTCTGGTACCGGACGAGTTGCTAGAAAATCAGCTAACGTTTGGCCTTTTACTTCCTTCTGAGGGACGAACAACATATCGTATGGAGTCAACAGTATTGCCCATGTAGCTAAATGAAAATTAAGAGAACCCGGTTTAGTCAAGAGTATTCTGAGAGGATTGACTTTAGATATGATGTGGATAGTCTTTCCAGACACATAGTGGTGTGTCTTCTGGATGGCAGATACCAGTACGAGACATTCCTTTTCCACAGGTGTGTATCTGTATCGGCACCCACCATTGTACGGCTGAGGTAGTAATTGCCTATTCATGGCCATCTTTATTCTTCTGAGCTAATAGGGCACCAAGGGAATGGACCATAGCGCGAACATATAGTAAGAAGGGCTTCTCCATTATTGGAGCCACCAATACTGGGGGCTTGTGAGATACTTCTTGATGTCGTCAAATGTGCGTTGACATTGTTCTGTCCAAACGAAAGATACTCCATTCTTCATGAGCTGAGTAAACGGTTGACACCTTCCGGAAAGATTTGAAATAAATCGTCTGATTTAGGCTAGCCTTCCTTGAAGTCCGCATAGCTCTTTAAGATTTCTTGGGGGATGCATATCAAGGATAGCTTTCACTTTCTCCGGGTAAAGATGTATACCCTTTGAAGTGATAACAAAACCAAGGAACTTGCCACTGGAGACTCCCAGAAAAGACTTGGTTGGATTCATCTTGAGTTGGTGTGCACGTATTAGTCCGAACACCGTTCTCAAATCTTGGAGGTGGTTGCCCTTGAGACGACTTTTAACTGCGATATCGTCTACGTAGCATTCCACTGGTTTGCACAAATGATCACAAAAAATTGTGTTCATAGCTCGCTGGCATGTCGCCCCTATATTTTTCAATCCCAAGGGCATCACCGTATAGCAGTATACCCCCGTCGTTGTTCGAAAAGATGTGTGTTTCTCATTGTCGGAGAACATCTTGATCTGGTTGTAGCCTGAGAACCCATCCATGAAGGACATCCGCTCGAAGCCGCAAGTATTGTCGATCATTATGTCGGTGATCGGTAGAGGGAACTCATCTTTCGGGTATACAGAGTTCAAATTGCGGTAATCGATACAGACCCGAACTTTACCATTCTTTTTCATAACTGGCATAATGTTAGCGACCCAGTCAGGGTGTTGTTCTTTACGAATAAACCTGCTTGAAATAAGCTTCTTGACTTCACTCTCGATGGCCTCCATGATATCTGGTCGGAATCGTCGTTGTTGCTGCTTCATTGGCTTAGCTTTGGACAAGATATTTAGGCGGTGCATAGCAACTTTAGGGTCCAAGCCTGGCATGTCTTCATAGCTCTATGGAAAGACATCAATGTATTCTCTTGTAAGCATTATAAGAGATTGTCGTTCTTCGCCAGACAGACTTTTGCTAATGAAGATTGGTTTACGAGATGATTCATCTCCAAAGTTAACTTGGACGACTTTGCCTTCAGTAGTTGGTTCACGTTGTTTGAAACATAACACCCACCTATTATCCATCTTTTAAGCCTATTGTTCAAGCTCGATCGATTGGACATCGTCTGCAATTTGGTCAACTGACACCATGTTGACGGACAAAGTTGCTTTGAGCATGTTTCCAATGTTGGAGTCTGAATGCCAGAGACATAAATCAGAACAATGAGAACAACGATCTGCTTCAACGTCTGATCTTTCAGAAGTTGTTGTAGGAGTACCGTAACCCAAACCAACACTGTTTTATTGGTAATAGTTCTCGGGTTTACCGGAAGGAGTAAAGTAACGTATTGGCAATCGTCGTCCTTGACCGTGGTTTAGACCTTGGTCGCTTTTTATATCATATCCCATATTCTGGATGATATTCTTGGCCTGCCAACTATATCGGTAAAGTTACGTTTACCCAGAATCATAGTCAGCTTCAGTGTTGTGATTGGGTGAAGTATAGTCCAGAAAGAACTTTCTTTCGCTAATTATTCGACCGAAGATGATCAATTCTTCACCCTTCCTTCTAGCTGGAACGATGAAGTAGTGTATATCTTCTTGCCAGACTTTTTCCCGCAGAAGAGGCATCCTGACCGGCATGCAGAGATGTGGTCCTATGTCGTGCTCTAGGGCATATATTGTATCTATGTACTGGTTTACAGATTAGTAAACGTCGGAGTAATTCAAAGATAAACCTTTACTTAGAAAATATACAAGTTCTTCTTCAGGGATAACATCATCTACAGAAGGTACATTATTTTGAGTATTGATATACTCATTGAGGGGATTATTGTCTGGAACAGGAGCCACAGACTTGGCAAAGTTTGCCACATAGGGTAACTCTTCAGGATTGGGAGGACGGACTTCAGCTGGTTCTACCCGAGATATTTTATAGAGAGTAATGGTCAATGGTTTGACCTTATCAGGATTTTTCTTTTTAACCCAGATTGTAAGAGGCTTTGGAGTACTTTTTGGAGTAGTACGTCCCTTGACTCGGATAATCAGGGGACCATCACTAGCGGATGAACTCACTTCAGCTTCGTCGTCATCTTTGTTGTCGTCATCCTTGGAGGGCTGAGATTGGTAAAGTACCGAATCTCTATAGTAGGCTTCAATACCCTTTAAAGGATCGATATCGGCAAACTCCGTCTTTACGATGCCATCGATGTTGACATACTTAAAGCACTAGTGAAGGGTAGAAGGAACGATCATGTTCTCGTGCATCCATGGATGTCCTAACAAGATGTTGTAGGATACGTTGGCGTCGATTACATAGCAAGAAACCTTCGTTCGGAGATCACCAATCAGCCACTAGAGTCGGATCTTGTCCAGCGGGTGGCTTCTTCCAGCATTGAAAGCCACGATAATTGTATTGGTTGCAGATAGCTTATGCAGAGGAATTCCTAGAATTTGGAGTAAACTTCTAGAAATGATGTTGAGGGACGAACCTGGATCGATATGCATCCGATCCACCTTAATCGCTCCGATATACCCTGTATAGTACAGAGATCTATCATGACGATTATTTTTGAGTAGCAAGTCCTCCTGTGAAAAGGTGATGTTGGGCACCACTTCCATAGTGTTGTGGTAGTGAGGACAGAAGATGGGATCTTCAGCGGAGGCTTTGACTTTAGCGAAATAAGAGTCGGCATGTAGCAATGCCTCACATAAGGCCTTTCGTATTTCTTTGGAGAGTCGCAATAGATCGAACAAAGACAACCTGGCAGGTGTATTGGCCAGTTATGCCAGTATGTCAAAGTTGTAAGGCCGATCCATGCCTTCGAAAGTTAGCGCCTTCAGAGACTTGTCAAATCGTGTCTCCTTCTGCTTGGCTTTGTCGGTAGTTGAGGGCTTAGATGGACCGACTTCTGAACCTGTGAGGGCAGCAGGAGCTTGAGAAGGTACTGCTTCTCCTTGTGCGAGGTCATAAGTCCGTAGGTAAGCCTTCCTAGATCGTGTCTCGCTAGATAGAACTTCGTAAATGGGAGAAGACACCATATGACATGATTTGTATTTCGCCCCTCTTTACGTTGGAAGATACCACCCCCCACATCATTTCTTACACAAGGTCTAGATGGACCCACATGATCTCACCATGTTCAGTCATGCATGGCACCAAGGTTGAGTTGCGAGCTGGCGGCAGGTTGACGACTTCCATTAATGCCTTGGGGATTGGGACTACGCCGTCTGGGTCATCTGTGGAAGGAAAGTCACCAAATTGAAGAGAGATTACGTTAGAAGATACGACCTTGTCTTCAGCTTCGAGGTCGATCACTTGGTTGTCGATAAGCTGTTGTATCTTCTTCTTCAGGACGATGCAATCCTTGGTAGAGTGGTGCATGTACTGAAGATAAAGACAGTACTTGGGATCGTTGAGTTGGTTCACCTCTGCAGGACGTCGTGGTGGAGGTAATGTCAGTTTATTATTTTTCATCTATGTGCAAAAAATGGTAATAACATCATCCTCGTCAAAGGAGAAAGTCTCCTTAGGTTTATCAGGAGCGCCCTGAGAATTGGAAGCTCCCTTGGAAGTGTCGACCTTCAAGACTTCTTTCCTTTTACCCCCACGGACAGGGAAAGCTTGAGGGTGCTTACCTTTATCTTCAGATTTGGGTGTCTTCAACCCTAGTAATTCCAGATTAGGGATATCATTTTCAGCAGCATCAGCGGCCCCAATGAAAACAAGCCATGTATCATACTTATGTATACCCAGACAGAACTTCATTGTAGGAAGGAAGTTATGTCGATAAGTATCCATAAGTTCTGAGTCTGGTATACCGAAGGGCATCTTCAATGCTAGTCGCCTGAAGCGTTCGATGAATGCAATAACAGACTCAGTCCTCCTTTGTTTGGTCTCGATGAGGGTGGACATACTAACATACATGCCACTCTCATAAAACCTGCTCAGGAATAACCTCTCTAAATCTTTAAAGGAATTAATACAACCGTCAGACAGACTGTAGAACCATTCAAATGCTAACCCCTATAAGGTGCTAATAAACAACTTTGACAAGAACGGATCGTCCCTGGGTAAGTGTAGAGTCTGCGTGTTGAAGTATGTCATGTGTTGGCGAGGAGAAGTCATCCCGTCAAATGAATTTAGTATAAGTGGCTTGTAGTTAGGAGGACAAGTAGCATTCTTCCATTCAGGAGGATAAGGTTGAGATATCCCCATCTTCTGAAGCTCGTCTTTGTGTGGGATGGTATCGAGACGGGCAATAAGAGAATCAATTGCATCCTGTTGATTGAGCAGATGTTGAGAAATGACTGTTGTACGGTTGTCAGGCGTCGTTGGTGAAGGACCACCTCCAGCATTAACAAGATTTGGAGGAGGCACAATGGAATGATACTCCTTCTATAGTGAAGGAGGGTTGTTGCTATGAGCCAGACTAACGTGTGCTGAGACATTTGGTTGAGGTGGAGGAACAGCCCCAGCAGTTTGGACTACCATGATACTGGTAAGCATATCAGTGATCTTGGTAAATATTGTTTCAAGACTCTCTAGCCGCTTGTTGGTCTGATCACTGGCTTTTTTATGTCTCTCTCTATCCGTCATGTATGTAAATAACATGCGAGGATAAATAGAGGAGATAGAACCACTGGTGCTGATACTGTTTGTCTCTGAGTTAAAAAGTCCCTCATCTTCAGGTAGGGGAGACAGATAGTCACCGTCAGACTCGGAGAGATCATCGTCATCTTGAAGGCTACCCCCGGTGTGAAGGTCATCTGCTTCAGACTCTGTGGGAATACTACCCCCAACTGAAGGATCAACACCTCCAACTTGGGAGTACTCGTCATCTATACGGAATCTCTTCCTCGACCGAGTACCCATATAGACTCCTTCAGATGCAATAGCTCGCTGGCTATCTGTTGGTAGCTTCTTCTTCTTTTGTTTGCAGAACTGAGAGAAAAAGTTGTTTTCATGGTCCACCTTCTTTTATTGGGGCTCCCGTAAGGAGGACCCCATAAAGCCATGTTGGATGAAACACATAGTAGCTTTTCATCATCAGAGCGATGCAGTCGTCGAAACACGGACTGCCTCTGAGGCACTTTCGTTGCTTTAGAGTTGCAGCAGTTGATGACAATACTGGTGCACGGATGTACTCCCTGAATTGTCGCATCCTTCCTTGCTTTATGCTTATGATTTATCATGTCACATAAATCAATGGAAGGAAGGTTTGCCTTAAAACCCATGTAACATGCATCACCGAGCTTTGCATATGGGTTTATAAGGGGAATTGGCTCATCCGAACTTAGTTCACGTGCATGGGCACCCCCTACACCTAAGTTCCGTAATAACCTTAAAGACAGTCCTGTGCTATATGCGGTGGGGTCTGTCTATTTGTTGTGGGCACATAGACCCTGGAGCATGCCCTTGGGCACATGCTTCCCCGAGGTCCTGGCAGCATGTCTGGCCCTCCTGGATGTGGGCGCATAGAATGGGTCGTCAGAGCCTGGGCGTATAGCCTTGGGCGCATGGCCCTGGGCGCATAGCCTATTGAAGACAGAAGTCCTCTGGTTAGGGTTATACGCCCACATACTGCCTTGGGCACATGACTCTGGGCGCATGCATGGGAGAGCAGCGATGTTTTCTTCCTATTTTGCCTTCTTCGTTTGTGAGCCTCGCTGAGTTTCTCCAAAGCGTCTAACAATTTGATTCTTGGCATCATAGTATTTTCTTTTACCAAGTTTCGAGTGTTGAACACTCTTTTATTGGTTGCACAAGCGGGAAGTCGCTGGGCTAGTAGAGCACGGAGCGATATGCGCCTTCCTCGTATCATGAGCCTCTGTGGCAGCGCTATGCACCCACATAGGAGCTCCATACGCCTACGTGGAAGGCTTATGCGCCAACGTGACAGAATCCTTCAGTTGCATATCTTCTATGACACTAGCAGGATATGCACCACGAGCCTTCAGAATCCAAGTCTTGCGAGACTTGTTTGGCTTCACTAATTTAGAGGGAGTAGAGCCGTCCCTCGAGAGCATCTCTTCGTATGCCTGCTGATCAAACTTCACGATCAACATCTTCTGAGTGCTTTCTACTTTATCGGTATCGGATTTTGTCACCACCTTCTCGTCAGAGGAAAAGGTAGTCCCCAACAGAGTTACCATTTTTGTGGACACACACAAAAAAGAAGAAGAAATGCTGTCTTTTCTTATTGACGTAAGGCACCAAAAATCGAGTACGCCTGAGAGATCCTGTGCTGAGGATCCCCGAGTACAAAAAAGAAATCTGAGGAATGGGACGATGGTGATCGAGGGGCAGTTGCTCCTTTACTCCGTTGACACTCCGATTACAAAAGTGGGAGAAAACCTAAAAAAATTGCTGACTCTCGGCTCACTGGCAAGAAGGGCAACAATTTGGCTCTGGAAATCCTCTCAGTTCTGTGTGTCTTTGTAGAAGGGGACGCCCTCTATTTATAGTCGTTTTGGCACTGAAAACGACTGTTATGCGTCCACAGGTAGAAAATACACCGATTTTACTGTTGGCGCATAACACTCCTTTGGGCGCATAGAGTGTCGGCGCATGGATGCTGGATGATCGTGGATAGATCGTGGGGTTGCCGTGGAGTTGACGTGGCCGCTTGCTTCGGTGCACGATTGCTCGTGGAGACTGATGTGGCCGTATGCTTCGGTGCACGATTGATCGTGGAGTTTGACTGAGTCGTAGGGATCTGTTGTCTTGGGCGCATAGAGCAGGAGTGAGTTTATACGCCCATACTTGGGTGCATGTAAGCGCATAGACCCTCATTGATCATGTGGGCGGATAGCTCCTCATTGATCCTGTAGGCGCATAGCTCTTTATTGATCCTGTGGACGCATAGCTCCTCATTGATCATGTGGGCGCACAGCCCCCTCTTTGACCATGTGGACGCATAGCTTCTTTTGTCTTTGTATTTTTCATGCTTCTACAAACGGAGGAGAAAGCGAAGAGCAATTACCAAAATAAATTTGATGAACAAGTCAAGTATATATTTTAAAGTTATATTTTTGTTATATTTTGGTATAGACTCAAAGTTTGTCAATTATCAAAATGGAAAGATTGTTGGCCCATTGGTTAATGATCACACCTGATTTTGATAATTAATGGCAACTTTGGTCGATATGCAAAATATACAGACTGCTACAGGTTTACAAGTTCCAAACAAGAAGGACGTCTGCATCATATCGTTTTAAAGTACCGACATCGTATCGTCATCAAGAACCAATCGCACAGGAAGCAAGATCAAGTTTTTATATTTTCTTTTGTATTTTCAATTTTATTGAGTCTAGAAAATATATGTGAGGTTGATAAGGATTTGTACTTGCTTAGGTTTTTATCAGTCCACTTTTCTAAAAAGCCTATCTATCTATACTTCCAAATCTACTATCCAAAAAGCCCAAAACAAATCTGGCCCAACCAAGCAGTTCTGACCCAGACAGAACTCTGGGTAAACTAGGCCAGAACTCGGCCCGAGTTCGGTCTAGGTATTTCAAAATTCACTTACCACCAAATCTGCCTATAACATTCGTTTGCGAGATTCATGCATCCGAACTCTGCCCGAATTCGATCAGCAAAAATACTATAAATAGGGGAGAATTCTCACCATTTAAAATGACTCATTCACTCTCTTTTTTATCTCTTCTAAAGTATTTTCTACAATCAATACTTTCATATCAAGCCTATACGACTCTTAGCCAATGCCAGTACAGTTCTGTTCGATCTACAGTTTTGGTACTGAAGAGTTGTATCATAGGCGTTATTCAGAAAACGTTCCAATTTTTGAAATCAACTTATGGAGTCGATCGTGCGCTCGTCACCAAGCACTATGTTGTAAGAGGCTACAAGCTCTCATTTAGCTTGTGCCATAGTAGATTAACATCGAGCAAGAGTACTCGAGGCTGGACTAGTCCTCTCAAAGGAAAACTAGTATACATCGCTGTGTCAATGAGTTTGAATTCTTGACTCTTACTTTACCATATTTTATTTATCGTCTTTTATCTTCCATTGTTTATAACTGCTTAATTTTTAATTGGTAATTATTTTTGCTGTACACGTATACACTCTAATCACCCTCCCTCTAGAGGTGCTCAATGGTCCCACACAAACCTACTACCTCAGTTTGATATGAAGATCCTCCTCTGCAAAGTGACGTGATACGACTCTCCCTTGTCCAAGCAATCACCATTATTACACAAGTCACAAGATTTCTATGCATTAGTTGATGCAATGATGATATCTTCCATAGTCGTAAGATATAACTGATTTTCTTTGCTTTTTGTCCTCTCATCTTTGAGCTTCGTATAGTTCATCTTGAAATAACCATTTTTGTCACGGTGATAGCAGTCCTCCTTGTGGCCCATAACCGTAAGATCCCAAGAACTCCTTCCCATTCTCGCTTGTGACCTAAGTCTTTCCTTTCCGTAGAAAGCAACCAAATCGGACTCCTACGACAATTCCACCTGCTACGCCAGACATCTTCATTCAACAATCTCTTTTAACTACCTCCATCGTGACAACTCCATCCTATGCGGAGTTGCTCACCGACACCAACATAGCACAACTTTTTGACAGAAAATTTAAAAAAAGAAGGGCGTAAAGCTTATCGCCAATCACCATCTTTATCGCTTTATCGCAGACATTTGGTTGATGATACCCTTAACGTCATTCTGATGTTGTGCCATCGAGGCACCCTCCATATACTTATTGACGAGTTGGCGAATAAAAAATGCCTTGATGCCATCCTTCTTTTGTTCGTACATCGAATGCAGTTTTTTCCATAACTCTGTTGCACAACTCTCCACGGAGATGTGACAAAACTCCTAATTATCCCACTCTTGGCGAATGAATCCAACGACCATCTGATCTAATCGCTTTTAATTATCAACAGACTTATCCGATGGCTTGGCACTATCACTCTCCAATAGACCATGTAAATCTTTGCACAAGGGTAGATCCTCAATCCATGACTTCCAAATCTTCCAGTTCTCTCTTGTGTGGGTGATCATACGTGTTCATCTATTTCTTAGACATGGTTGCACATTCTCTTTTGTAAACCTGAGAGCTCTGATACCAGATATTGGTATTAGTAGAGCAAATTTAAAACTCTGATGCCAGATGTTGTGACCAGCAGTGCCGATACCATGCTCTAGTACTATGTATTTAAAACTGATCGAAGCAAAAAAATATGCCAACCAACCCAAAGATAACAAACCGTTGTCTAACAAGAATGACAAGCCCGATCAAACACAGTATATGGTTCGGTGACTATATCACCTAGACAAAATTTAACATTTGTGTTGAACCTTTTGTCGAAAGATTCAACCCCCTCACAGAACTAAAGAAGAAAATAAAAGATTACAACTTGAAATTACTCACCATATCCGTAGCAATCTTCCTGAACAAAGATGACAACTTGTCACTCCCGTTTCCCGCTATACGTATTTTTATTATATATGTACGGATTTCTTACATTTGTCAGGTGGATCGTAGTTAGACTTGTCTTGCTTAGCCTAATCTTGGTTTAATCTTCACTTGGTTTATTTTGATATAGTTTGGTTCAATTTGACTTGGCTTGGTTTGGTTTGAGATGGAGAGGTTTTGCATAAAAACCAACTCCTTCTCTCTCCTTCATAACTTTCATTTATTTCTTCTCATCTTCTTCATTTACTCCTCTCCGCCTACACCCAAGCCCTAGGCAACCACAACTTGCTTCATGATGGACCTCAAATTTTATTAGTCCATTGTCTTCCTTGCTTGATTCTAAGCCTCTTTAGAACTTAGAGATTTTGGTTTTGATGGTTACATTTTTGTAGATCTAAGTTTATGGTTTTTTTAGTTTTTCTTGGTTTTGATCTCTTGAACTTTGTTATTTTTGAAAACTACTTGTTCGATGTTGTAGAGAATTCAATTTCATTCAGTTTAGACCTTTATTTTGCCCAATTTCGAGTCATTTAGCCCAAGTTATGGACATTGGAAGTTTCTAAAACACTATAGCCACAAGCTTGCTGGTAGGGATGACACCTCGCGCACCTTGCATCTCAAGCACCATTTGGACCGCGCACCTTGCACCTTACGCACCTTTTGGTCCACGCACCTTGCATCTCGTGCGCCTTTTATGTCACGACCCGCACCCAGTGTAGGGGCACGAGAAGTGGGTACGTCCAGCCTACGCCGTAGCATCGGCGGTAGAACGGTGTCCTAGGTCACATACTGTAAGCCCCTAGATTTCAAAATAGTATTTTTATAATTTTAAATTGCATTTATATATTTAAAATAAATTAATATAATTGCTAGGAATTTTTCTAGAATTTTTAATTGATTTTTTAAATAATTTTTTAATCAAAATATATTATTTTGTAATATTTAAATTTGTTTTAATATCGAATTACAATTTGTTGATTTGTTTTAATATTGATTTGCAAATATATGATTTGTTTTAATTGTGGTTTGCAAATTATAATTTTTAAACCGATAGGCGTAGGGTTGTTTTGTAAAGCCCTAAACTATGGGGGCCTTGTTACAAAACCTACAGTCACCCCCCCCACGACTTTCTCTTTCCTCTCTCACCTGCCCCCGACGATCGAGCGGCGACTGCCACCGCGACACCGACCTAGCCCCCTTCTCACCGCCCTATCCTTCCTATAAATAGCCTTGACCCCCAAACCCTAACCCTAGTCTATTTTCCGACCACTCAGCCCAGCCTAACCGCCGCCTCCACTTCTTTTTCTCCGGCCACTTCGCCTGAACCCTAGATCTAGGTTTCCCTTCACCACCGTCCACCTCCCGACGAGCCACTACCGCCAACCGACGTGTCTCGACGCGCTGACCCCCATTCCATTTTTCTCCGATGACGACGACGACCCCTCCACCCTACAGCAACACCGTTCCTCGACTCGAAGTCGGACACGTACGTGTCACCATGCTTTTCCTTCTCCGATACGACTCGTATTCACATATGTGACTCGCCAGGACACGAGCAATGCGTAGGTAAGTCTGGACACGTCTAATTTGAGTCGTGCGTGTCGTGCACGACCCGGACACTTGGACTCGATCGTTCTTCGTGTCCTTAACTGTTAGGACACGAAGAATAGGTTATTGGGTTTAGTTTTATGTTATCGGGTTTGAAAACCTATTAACCTAAACCCTAATAAAATTAACTGAAACCTAACCCTAACAACTGACCCGAGCGGACCCCCTGGCCAACCCGAGCGCGCTAAAACCACCCTGCCCCTGGCCGAGTTCGAGCCCCCCCCTTTCCTTCTTTGTTTGTTTTGTTTTTTAGTTTATTATTATTATTATTATTATTATTATTATTATATATATATATATATATATATATATATATATATATATATATATATATATATATATACATATATATATATATATATATATATATATATATATATATAGATATATATATATATATATATATATATATATATATATATAAATATATATATATATATGTATTTATGTATATATATTATTATATATATACTGTTATGTATATATACATATACTGTATATATATAATATATATATATATATATATATATATATATATATATATATATATATATATATATATATATATATATATATATATAAATATAAATATATATATATATATATATTATATTTAGTATTTTTATATATGTATATGTATATTTATATTTAGTATTTTTATATATGTATATGTATATTTATTATATATATATATATATATATATATATATATATATAATAATAAAATATATATATATATATATATATATATATATATATATATATATATATATATATATATATATATATATATATATATATATATATATATATATATATATATTTTTTACAAAATATTATTATGGAAAATTTCACAAGTTATTTTATTGTATAATTTTGTGACTTGCATATTTTACCACTTTAAAAATATATTATTTATATTTAAATTCCTGTATTTTATTAATTATGACCAATTGATATCCAAACCTAGCATGGGTTTTTGGGTCCAATTTTGTCTAATACATTCAAAGTCTGTACAAGTCATATTGGACTTGATTCATGGCTTTGGGACCTGTATCTGGACTTCGGTTCAATTTCGAATACATGGACAAAATAGTAAATAATGAATTATTTATTTTCCAAAAATTGTAACTTGCTGTTTTAGAATTTTTATATATATTTACATTGCAGTAAAAATCTGGGAAAAATTGTATTTAAATACTATGTTAATTTAGCTAATTTATTATAATTGTTCCAGCATTTAATAAGTAATTTTGTTATTTTATAAAAATGGGAAAACAAAACTTATTTTCAGGATACATATGTTTGCTGATTTTTAATAAATATTTATGAAGGTTTATAAATTCCAAAAAAATTAGTATAAATTTCTATAATTAAAAAGGATCATTTTGGTACTTTACTTTATATAAAATTGAGCTTTCTGTCTATCTTAAAAATTGTTGGAACACAGTGTACAGTTTGATTTATTTATTGAATAGTTACGACTTGCAATGATTTGTGTCGTTTTGAGTTATTATATTATTGGTCCTTACCCCGCATTAGTGTAAAGGCCCTAGAAAGTTAGTTATGGTATTGTGTCACCCCACACCGGTCTTCTATGCTAAAGTCATCATTTGGCTTGGTGTCCAATCAGAAAGTCGTATCACACAACTAGTGTCTTAGTGTTTAACTTAGTATAAAATCTAAGTTTATGTGTTATTTCTACAGTGACGAGTCACCAGGCTTCTATAGCATTTCTATCACTGCTTTGCTTTGCTAAAGGCAAGTACTTCTACAAACTTCACATACTGCTATAACAATAAACTGTGATTTCCAACCATGTTAAATGCTGATCCTTGGGGTAGCAAGTTAAAACTTAACATGTTGTATTACTTTCAGTCTCTACAATATTTGGGACAGTTTTTATATCTCTCACATGTTTAAATAACAGGTTAAGGGGAAGCTGTTAGTAGTATACGTGATCATGACCCCCTTCTCCGTATGTATTTACCGCGTGCGGTAACATTCTATATGTAACTTTGTCGTATGTTCTAATCCCGCGTTTATGTATAGATATACACCGATGTCGTTAGTGCACGTATGTGCATTCCAAAAAAACTTGATATGTACCGCTGTACATCCTATCTACCTATTGACCGATCATGTACATGCTACAGTTTTAAACTTTTAAACAAATATATGTCGCCATTTCTAAAAAGAACCAATTAAACCATGATATGCCATGATTCTAGTTTATTACACTTCTTTTCATGTTTCGTATATTTAGTTTGTTAGAATCAGTACTTGCTCCCGTCCTGACAGGATAACGTTGTAGGTATACTTACCGAGGAGGAGTTGCTCTGCGATTCCTATTATGGAGTTGCAGCCGAGGACCAGACTTTATCTTACGAGGATGTACCTACGTGAAAACTCGTCTAGTTTGCGTAGTTACTCGGGGTTCCGAGAGTAGTCATATTGTTAGACTATGTATTTTGTGACTGGACCTGTATCCAACTTTACATTTTGGACTTGTACTTGGAACTTACTATTATACGAGATAACTTTTGTGTTTGGAACATTTATGACTCTTTATTACATAGAGAACTTTTAGCACATTTTAGTCTTATTTTGTTATCTTTAGAACAGCGTACTACGCTTTATCTCAAGCGTAGGCGGGACATGACTCGGTCCGGCCCAACAATTTGGGTAGCGGATCGTGACATATTTTTAGTGGTGGCCCAGGCAGGTCCTGACTAAATTGTTTGGTTACATCATTGTACCGAGCATTCCTGCAATTAGCAACTTAAGTTAACTAGACAACACTAGGAATGACGCTTAGAACATCTAGAGGTTTACAAGAATTGCAACATAGGAAACGCATCACATGTTCGTTGTTACAAATTGGATTTTCTTGTTACTTATGATTGTTTACTTAAAAGAGTCCTTATAAGTCCTTTTTATTTATTTAGATGGTGTTCACCCGCTCATTCTAGTATGTCACACCTGAGAATGGCACACTCCCTATCCAGTCGGTTGACCAGTTGACCGATGCACCTCCACCTCCACCTACCACACTCCCCCACTCCATAAATCTACCAACCCAGATGCCTCCACCACCTTCCATATTACAGTCCCAGCAGGATCCGATACTCCCACCACCACCTATCACTTTACCTACCCAAGCTTCTGTCACACTCGACGGGAACCAACTGCTCACACTAATCCAGGGGTTCCTAACGACCCATCAGGAGCAGACCACCCTACTCCGTCAGAGCATGAAGCATTCTGAGGAGCATACCATGGTCCCACCACCTGTAGAGCCACGGCAGAGAGCAGGGACAATCAAGGACTTCATAGATCTGAACCCCAAGGAGTTCTTAGGGACCGAGGGCATTGTAGTAGCAGATGACTGGCTAGACTCGATAGAGAGGAAGCTCCTTGGAGCTAGGTTGCCGAATGACCTCCAGGTCGAGGCAGCAGGATTTTTGCTGATAGACTTAGCAGGAGTTTGGTTCCGGAATGAGCCACTATTCGCGAGAGAGAAGGCCACTTGGGATCAGTTCAAGACCCAGTTCAAGAAGAAATTCTTCTCGACTACCGCTAGGGTAGCCATGGGGCTACAATTCCAGAACATCCAGCAGGGGAACCGTACTGTTGACGAGTATGCAGCAGAGTTTAGTCGCTTGAGCCGTTTCGCTCCTAGTCTAGTTGCAGACCCAGAGAAGATGACACGTAGGTTTTTCCATGGGCTAGTTCCAGACATTGGCATTCTTATAGTGGCGAAAGGTACGACTGACTACTACCAGAGCCTAGAGTTGGCCCGGAGCATAGAGGAGCGTCTTTTGTCTTGCAAGAGGCCGGCTTCTGTACACCTTGAGGGACCCTCCAAGCGTCAGGCTTTCCAGCCGAGAGCACCGACGCCGCACCAGCAGACGTACCGTCCTCCCGCACCACATTACCCGACCCCGCCAGTTAGAGCCCCGGGACCCCGACAGCAGTAGAAGGGAACTTTGTCTGTATTCTGTAAAAGGCAGGCCACGATGCTTTTGTCTGCAGGAAGAGGTTGGGGCAGTGTTTAGCTTGTGGGTCTACCATCCATCAGCTTCGGGACTGCCCTGTAGCGAGGGTACAGGGTGCCGAACCACCGTCTAGAGGATCGTCGCTTCCGACTCAGCAACAGAGGTTTGGGCAACATCTGCAGCAGCAGAAGGGATCCCAGGGGAAGGCTTATAGCCTAGCTCTTGAGCCGGAGCCGGAGCAGGTTTCGGCGCCAGATTATTTGGCTGACGTCAACACAGGTCATGTTTATTTGTATACTTTTGTAGCTCTATGCTTGTTTGATTCCGGTGCATCACATAGCTTCCTGTCATTAGAGTTTATGCATAAACACCACTTAGTAGCTACATCTACCGAGGAGATGAGTAGAGTAATGACGGGAGGCGGACTAGAGCCCATTAGAGCTATCTATCGATGCTCTATTACTATAGCCGGGAGAGAGTTTAGGGGACGATTCTTTGTGATCCCACTCCCCGGGTATGATATCATATTGGGGATGGACTGGCTTAGCTATACCCATGCAGCTATAGACTGTCATGAGGATAGTATTCTGTTCAGTCCCCCAGGCATGGCACCATTCAGTGTCAGGAGGACAGGGCCGGAGATCAGCCTAGAGCCGAACTGTTGTGTGACAGTTGGGGAGATAGCACTGCCACACCCTATCATTAGGAAGTTTATGGATATATTCTCAGAGGATCTTCCAGGACTTCTGCCTGACAGAGATGTTGAGTTCACTATAGATTTAGTACCGGGTTCATCACCAGTATGCCAGGCTTGCTATAGAGTGAACCCCAAGAAGGCCGTAGAGATAAAGGAGCAGATTGATGACCTGTTGAAAAATGGTTTCATTCGATCTAGTGCTTCTCCATGGGGAGTGCCAGTGCTTTTTGTGCCGAAGAAGGATGGTACAGTCCGGTTGTGCATTGACTACCGGACGTTGAATACCATCACCATTAAGAACAAATATCTTTTGCCCAGGATAAATGATTTGTTCGACCAGTTGAGTAGGGCGAAGGTGTTTTCCAAGATAGATTTGAGATCCAGTTACCACCAGGTGAAAGTCAGGGCCGCAGCTATCCAGAAAATGGCGTTCAACACGAAGTACGGACAGTACGAGTTTTTGGTGATGCCATTTGGTCTCATAAATGTGCCAGCTGTCTTTATGAACTTGATGAGTAAGATATTTCACCAGTATCTGGATAAGTTTGTTGTAGTATTTATCGACAACATCCTGATATACTCGAAGCCGGAGGAGCACGCAGAGCACTTGGGGACAGTTTTGGGAATTCTGAGGTAGGAGAGGTTGTATGCCAAATTGTCGAAGTGCGAGTTCTTTTTGGACCGAGTGGAGTTTCTCGGTCATGTAGTTACTGGAGAGAGAATCTTGGTGGATCCCAGGAAGATTGCTGTCGTTGAGACGTGGAAGGCTTCTACGTCAGTTTCAAAGATCATGAGCTTTTTGGGTTTAGCCGGCTATTGTAGGAAGTTCGTCCAGGACTTTGCTAGGATAGCTGAACCCATGACGAAACTGACACGGAAGGACGTAGAGTACATCTGGTCAGAGGACTGCCAAACAGCATTTGAGGAGATGAAGAGGAGGCTGATGACCGCTCCAGTTCTGACATTACCTTCAGGGTCTGGAGGTTTCACCATATACAGTGATGCTTCGGGAAAGGGGCTAGGATGTGTCCTATAGCAGCATGGAAAAGTGATTGCTTATGTATCTAGGCAATTACGAACTCATGAGCGGAACTATCCTATCCATGACCTAGAGTTAGCTGCGGTGATCTTTGCACTCAAGTTATGGAAACATTACTTATACGGAGAGCGTGTGGAAATCTTTACTGACCACAAGAGCTTGAAGTATGTGTTCACGCAAAAAGAGCTGAACATAAGGCAAAGACGATGGTTGGAGTTGATGAAGGACTTCGACATCGATTTACAGTATCACCCCGGAAAGGCAAATATGGTGGCGGATGCGCTGAACAAGCATCCGATGGCATGTTATCTGATGATAGATCGGCATTTATGGGAAGATCTGGAGAAGCTCGGTATCGAGATAGTTCGGCCAGGATCAGTGATACAGATGATGGCGTTTAACATTCAGTCAGGTTTGATGGAGCAAATCAAGGAGGCACAGTCCACAGATGAGAGCCTTCGTAGACTTTGAGCCCAGGCTTTCGCTGGATTGTTGGATGGCTTCACCATAGCAGAGGATGGATCCTTGAGGCATGGCAGCCGGTTGTACGTGCCGAAGGGAGAGCTAATAGAGACAGTCTTACAGGAGGCACACCGATCAAGATATTCTATTCACTCTGGTGCC